>CAWUFW010000238.1:4200000-4572500 GCA_963921515.1 Calotriton arnoldi | reverse complement strand
TGCTGTGTGTTCTGTGCAGGGGGAGGGTTCTCCTCGTGGCAGCTGGGCTGCCCTGCTCCTGGAAGTGGGCTGTAGAGGCTGTCCACGAGCTGTTGGAGGGCATCAGAGTCGAAGGTGTGGTGGTCCTCTTCGTCATCAGAGAAGAGAGGTTCGGACTGCTCCACAGGAGGTGTTGGATTTTCCCCTGCAATGTGAAGGGGAGATGCAGTTTAACATTGTGTTCACATGTATGTTGACGCATTGTACATGTTTACATTCAGACTGCATGACAATGTACATTGTGACTGTTTGGGGGGAGCTGCCTATTTGATGCGGGACAGTGGACATTCCGACTACATCACGGATGTGTGTTTTTACTTGTACATTGTCAACTCACATTTCCCTGCAATGCCAAATGTGATTGGCCAGTTTCTACGCACATACGGCACCAGTTGTGTCCTCTGTTCTGTTGTGGACGTGTTGCGGTTTGTACCACATCGTTGTCAATGTTGATGTGCTCTGCATGTAATGTGTGTGTGCCGCATTTTGGAGGAGTCGCCCCTGCAGCTCTGATTTAGCTGCCCCTTATCCCTTACATGCAGTGTGCCTCGGGCTTCTGTGCTTATGCGGTGCTGAGATGTTGCATACCTGTGTGCATTGGTCTCTTGGTGGGAGTTGGGGGTCTGGGGCATGGTTTGTCCGCAGATGTGCTATGCTTAATTGTGCATATGTGGCCATTGTGCCCATCTCTCCCCATCCCCCCAGTCCCTGGTCTTTACTCACCCTGTTGCTGTTGTGTCCGGTCATGTTCAGCAGTGTCCGGTCCCCCAACTCCTGCCACCGTCTCCCCACTGATGACTGTGGACACCATTTCCTCCATCTCGTCCAGCTCCTCCTGTGGCGCTGGACTCCCACCTCCAGTCTGCATTGCTGCCTTCCAGTTGTTTGCGAGTTTCTGCTTGGTTTTGCGCTTCACATCATTCCAGCGCCTCTTGACCTCATCCATTGTCCTCCTCAGCACTCCGACTGCATTCACCTTGTCCACGATGGTCTGCCATATTCCATTTTTAGTTGCCAGTGACACAGTGGAGGTGACGAACAGTGGTTGATGGTGTTCTATCAGCTCCGTTATCAGGATCCTGTTTTCCTGCGGACTGAACTGCTTCTTCCTACTCTTCTTGTCCTCCCTGAGGTCACAGGCTGGTCCTCCGGGGGGCTTGTGGTGTTCTGGTTGTCCTCTGTACTTGCTCCGGAAGCCTCCATTGTGCTTCGCTGTTGTTTGGCTTTTGTTTGTATGTTTTTTTTCTACTTTTATAGTGCATTTTCCCGCATGACGCGTGGGAATTGCAGGCCTGTGGCTGGTTTTCGCAGATTTTTGTATCACGATTGGCGTCATCGCTACTATTTTCGCGTTGGGGTTTTGCGTTTTTGCGGCGTCCCGTTGATTTTAACGCGTACATTTGACGCGTTGTCGTGTGACTATCACATGGTACCGCCGTGTTGGGAATACCACGTTAACGCGGTGTTATTTTCCCGCGATGGACTGCGATGTGAAGTGTTGCGTTAAGCTGAATTTGCAGTAGTTATCACACGTTCTTGAGAATATGCCCCTTAGTCTTCTCCATAAAACTTTCCCAGCTGAGTTGAAGTCAGATAGAAGAGGCCATTAGTTACTCAACTACTACTCCCACCGCTAATGCTATTGCTCTAATGCTAATTAAATGGTGTCTTCTTTAACCGTTGTTCACAACAACTTAGTCCCTCAACATACAGTGTACTGTACACCCTTGCAGCGAGTGTGTAACTATTGTCAATAAGTAATGTATATAAGTATAACTTACCACCGCCCGCCACTGCTGCTGGCTCACCCACCCCTGTGGCAGCTGCCGCATCCACTGCTCCCTCCTGGCTGGCGTCGCCTGCCCCGCCGCTGGCCCCGGCACTGGTGGTCGGTACGCCTAGAAAAAACATTACACATTTTTTAGATGCCATATACACCTCCCCCTATTTATTCTTTTTCACTAGCAAGATTGAAAAAAAAGTTAAAATACATATATATATATACATACCACACATCACTAGTATAAATAGTAAATTATCTGGTTGGGCATTTTGTTGGTGGGAATTGTCAAAAAGCCTCTCAAGATTAAGAAGACTAGAAGAGGACAACCCAAAGGACTGGACTCAGTGGCTAGAGCTATTGGTAAATCTGAGTTTTAAACTTTTTAAATAAAATAAAGAGTGGCCAACTGGGCAAGCTTAGCTACAGACAGACTAATATAGTAGTAGTACAGAGAGTCAGAGCAGAGGCAGTTAGAGGCAGGGATAGCAACTAACAAGAATTTAGAAACAGATAGTCTAGATCGAAGAAGATTTGGTAAAAAATAGAATTAGGAAACGGAAATAATAGTTCGGAAAAAATAAGGTGCAGTAAAAGTTAGGGAAATATAATTATTAATATTAACAACTGGAGGACTTACTGGGGCCAGCAGCAGAGCCCTCGGTAGAGGAGCGGTCCTGGCCCTGGGATTGGGAGGCATCTTGTTGTCCAGCTGCTCCCGCCGACTCTGACCCCGTCTTCTTGCCCCTGGGTGCTGATCATGTAAGATATAATAAAGAAAGATACAAACATTGATGATTGGTGTAAAACAAATAAAATATTTTAAAAAACGCTCAAAAAAACATTTTTGGAAACAACAATTGCAATAAAATTGACCTATCTAATCTGATCGACTAGTAGTATCGCGGGATTCGCGGACCGTCTAGTTATTATTTATGACACTAATCCAGTGTTCCATTCTGATTTCAGAATCCTAAGCCTAAGTACCACCTGACCTAACCCACCTATTCCAGACGGGCCAATTGTTCACTAAGTCTGCATTTCCATTTATTTTAGTCCTCCAAATGCATAGATGGAGGATGCATGCATACACCAATTGTTGGTTGGTTGCTGCTGACGTTCTGCTAAGCCTATTACTCACTCACTAACAAACTACAAAAGGTTCTACTAAGGACTGGAGTAAGCAGCACTCAGCAGCATGTGACGTGACAGAGGATGTGGCACGCAGACCGCTAAAAAATTACCAACTAATACTGAGGGGCCGATTCCGATTCGGGCCGGAAAACGTACCGACCGACTCGGAGCCGGAATTCATTCCGACCGACACGTACCGGTGCAGCCCGACCCGCAAAGTACGATGAAAAGCGTGCAAAATCCGACCAACTCGTACGGAACACAATACGAACGACCGAACCGCGTGGAAAACAGCTAGCCGGCCGGAAAAGCACGCGAATCGAACCGACCGACACGCCCCAGGAAGAATCTTGAACGAAACGTACCCGCGAACTCCGACCCGCCAAGTACAATGCAACGCGTGGAAAACACGACCGAGTCGCACGGAGCCCAAGCCGTACGACCGACACGCATACAAAACTGCGAGCCGAAGCAACCCAATACACTGCGACCGACGCGTACGCAGCACAGAAAACAGCGCAAACACAGCGTGAACGAATCGGAGAAGCTCGCACGAGACAACTGCAGGGTCCGACTCGGTCAGAAGAACGTCTCCTACATGCACAAAAAGTACAAAGGAAAAACACACAAAAAAAGGCCAAACAAGCAATTACAAAGCCAATAAATACTGGGGGGAAACAGGGAACAAAGACACACCCACAACTCCACCCATATAAAGGACACAAATCCCTACCATGATCCTTTTCAAATTCAAATTACCTGCCAGCACTCAACACCAACAGACAGCAACCACACACACACTCACAGCTCATCCATCACACAAGCCACACACCA
The DNA here is from genome assembly GCA_963921515.1 of Calotriton arnoldi. NCBI lineage: Eukaryota > Metazoa > Chordata > Amphibia > Caudata > Salamandridae > Calotriton > Calotriton arnoldi. The sequence goes on along the minus strand of CAWUFW010000238.1, from coordinate 4,568,713 downwards.
GCAGCACCTCAACAAATAGCACCCTCACATACACCCAGCAAAACACACACTCACACACCCTCATTTGCACACCCCCACACACATCACACACCACCACCACCCATCACCATGCCCCCAAAGAAGAATACAAAGTTCCTAGATAGTGAATTGGAAGTCCTGGTAGATGAGATCCTCAGGGTAGAGCCACAGCTGTTTGGTACACTGGTCCAACAGACCCCCATGTCGCAGAAAACCAAGATGTGGGAGAGGATTGTCGACAGGGTGAACGCACAATCACCATGTTTGCGCACAAAGGAAGACATCCAGAACAGCTGGTATGATGTGCGCAGGAGGGTCAGGGACCTGTTGAAGAAGGACTACCTCTTGAGCCAACACACCGGCAGTGGCCCTCCTGCCAAACCAGTATACCTCAGGCCCTGGGAGGAGAAGGTGCGGGCCATCCTACCACCAGTGAGCGTATATGGACTAGAAAACATCCCAGAGCCTGGTGAGTACACAACAAATGTACACAATATTGTGCGACAATACACACACATCACTGTCAAGGGGAGAGTCAAACCATGCACCCTTAGCAAATACACACCAACCAAAACAGAATCATCCCAAGATGTGTATGTCAGTCAGATAAACACAACACATGCCATCTCATAGTGATATGTAACTGTGTCATCACATGTACAAACACAACTACAAATACAGCTAGGCAGTGGCACAAATATAACTAACAAACACATCCAGACATGTAGCCACCACTACAACACCACCTCACAGTGAAGCCCACTGAAAGGAAGGAATCCTGTGTATGCTGGGCAAGTCAGTGTAGCCAATAGCATCATGGGAGTCGTAGTCACAGATATTGCCCACCCTCACAATGCGCACATCAACACCACCATGAACCATGCTCACATCACAGGGAGTGGCAAAGAACTGACAAGATGGCTGACACTGGGTACTGCTGTGGGGAGCACAAGGCCCTGCTGGGAACTGTGCACCAACCAACAGCAGGACACCACTGACTGACATCCTGAAAGACAACTTGCACTCCCTGCAATGGAAGCACGTTCCATGGTGGGATATCTGGCTGGGTGGGAAGGAGGACTGACAGCACTGACCATAGTTACCAGCAGCTCCACTCACAAACACCCCTAACACAAACTCCACACAACTCACCTGGGAGAATGCATTGCCTCACACTCTAATCAAATATCCCACAAAGAACCACAACCCTGGGTCATGCTGTGTGAAGCACAGGGACACACATGGGACTTGTAGCCAAACTAACCCCAGGATAACACTGTCAGCCATCTTGTCAGCACAGGCACACAACCCCACAGGGAAGCAGAGTCAAAAGGAAGGAAGTATGGGCATGCTGGGAAGGGGAGTGGAGGCAATAGCATGATGGGAGTGGTAGTCACAGCCCAACATCCCCCACCCACATGGCCCAGCAAGATCACACCCAAGCATGCACACCTCACAGGGAGTCAAAAGCCACTTCAAAGATGGCTGACACTGGTGCTCAGTCGTGGGGAGTACATGGCCCTGCTGGGAACTGGGCACCAACCAACAGCAGGACACCACTGTCAGCCATTGTTAGAACTGGGGGTCTCTAGTTGGCAATGGTTTGCACCTTTGTCCAAATAGGGACCCTTGCTTCTAGTCAGGATAAGGGGGAAACACTCCTAAAATAACCCCTGCTCACCCCCTGGTAGCTTGGCACGAGCAGACAGGCTTATCTCAGAGGCAGTGTGTAAAGCATTTGTGACCACATACAGTAATACAGTGAAAACACTACAGATGGACACCACACAGGTTGTTTATGTAAAAATAAGTAATCTTTATATAGACTTATCACAAGACCCAATAGCAAAAATCCACAATACTGTACTCAAAAATAGACTTAAAATGATAGAGACAGTTCACGTTATCTTCAAAAATAGGATAGTCAATCAAATAAAGCTTGTAGCAACAAATAACTCCACTTGGAGTTATCACGACGTCGTGACCGGTGGAAATCCCAAAGTACGGCGCCGACCGCGAGGTGCGCGGCGTCGGGCCCGGAGTCGAGCAGACCCACAAAGAACAGTACCTGGAATTCGATGAAAACAAAGACGGTGCACGGCGTCGGGGAGGTGATGCTTCGTTGGCGCCGGCGGCGTCGGTTCCTTACGACCCCAGGGGAGGTGATGTCTCGGTTCCTTACTGCAGCGCAGGGAGGTGAGGCGTCGGTTCCTTACTGTGTCGGGGAGGTGACGTCACGGATGGCGGCGAGGCGTCGGTTCCTTACGATGGTGCGGCGTCGATGGATTCGGGGGTCACCCACGTCGAGGATCGGCTCCGCGATGATGAAGCCCTGGCGTCGGTGAAGTCGGGGCTGCGGTGCGAGTCGGGACGGTGCGTCGTGAGCGTCACGAGCGGTGTCCTCGGCTCCGGTGCAGGCAGCGGCCTCGATGACGGCTTCGGAGTCGATGTCGCACGGCGTCGGCAGGCGTCGGGCCTACGGTGCAAGTCGGGGCGGTGCGTCGTGCTCTTCACGAGCGGTGCCCACGGCTTCGGTGCAGGTTACGGCGTCGCTCGCCGGCGTCGGTGTTGCAATTTCCCTCTGTTAGCAGCTAAAACAGCAGTTCCAGATGCAGGCAAACAGAAGGGGTGAAGTCTTTGTGTCCCTGTGACTTCAGGCAGGAGGCAAGCTCAGTTCAAGCCCTTGGAGATTCCCTTCTTCAAGATGACAAAGCACAGCAAAGTCTTTTCTCCTGTCCTTGGCAGAAAGCAACCACTGCAGGCCAACCCCAATCAGCAAAACAGCACAGGGGCAGTACTCCTCCTTCAGCTTCTCCGGTTCTTCTCCTTGGCAACAGGTTTCTTGATTTCCCAGAAGTGATCTAATTTCCTAGGGGTCTGGGTCCCCTTTTTATACACCTTTTCCCTTTGTTCTCTGAAGGCAGAGAGGCCTTTGCCTAGTCCAAACCAGTTCTGGTCAGTCCTGGAGCACTTTGTTTTTCTGACTCCTTCTTTCCTTTGAGAGTGAGGGGCAGAGCCATCAGACGCCCGGCAGGAGGTGGAGCCAGCATTGTGGAAGGCAGGCACAGCCCTATTCAGACCCAGGTGCAACTCCTCCCACCCATCCTCCTTCAGGCAGACCTATTCAGCCTAGTGCTGACTCACCCTGCCTCCTGGAATCCCCCAGCCCCTGTCACTCACAAACCCAGACACACAATACACAACCTGAGCAGAGGCAGCTGGATGGTTTAGGCAAGAAAATACCTACTTTCTAAAAGTGGTATTTTCAAACAAAGAATGTTAAAACCAACTTCACTAAAAGATGTATTTTATCATCCTGAGTTCAGGCATACTAAATTCGTTTTTCTACCATGTTCCCTGGGTCAGTTAGGATTATAAGGTGTAATAATCAAACTGCCCATTCTGGCCTATGGAGAACAGGTAGCCTTGCAATAGTGAAAAACGAAAATGGCTGTAATTCACTATTAGGACAGGCCACACACACCAGGGCATGTCCTACCTTATACTCACAATGCACCCTGCCCTTGGGCCTACCTTAGGGGTGTCTGATATGAAGATAAGGGAAGGTTTAGGGACTGGCAAGTGGGTGCACTTGCCAAGTCGACATGGCAGCCCTAGGCTGCACACAGGCTCTGCGATGGCAGGCCTGAGACACACTTTACAGGCTGCTTCTGTGGGTGGCACAACCAGTGCTGCAAGCCCACCAGCAGCATTGGATTTACAAGCCCTGGGCACACGCAGTGCACTGTACTAGGGACTGACAAGTAAACCAATCATCCAATCATGGAGTCACTAATCCATAACACAATTTATCATGGGGAGAGCATATGCACTTTAGCACTGATCAGCAGTGGTAAAGTGCCCAGAGTCATAAAACCAACAAAAACAGGTCAGAGAAAATATAGGAGGAAGGCAAAAAGTTCAGGGATGACCCTGCAAAAAGGGCCAAGTCCAACACAACCCCCTTCCAGCCAAAACGCAGGGAGACCAATCACTACCCTGATGGGCTTCTCTGCTTTGGGCGATAGAACCTGGACCCTGGCCCACAACAGCAGGGGCATACTCCAGTTCTACGCCAATCTGAACCTATTTGGATCCCTCTGTCCATACTCTCAGGGCCCACCCAGCTAACCCATGGGGAACCCTTCTCCTCAACTGTGGACACCACCTGTGCAGCACCTAACCTTAGCTTGCCCACAGGTGTGTCCCAACCGACAGACAGTACCCACATGGCCAACACAGATGTGTGGCCTAGTCCACCCCGGGGTGTGACTTCTGTCCCCCTCCCAGGGGCAACTCTGTCCACCAGGACAGCAAGCCACAGTGGCCACTGACAGCCGTCAGTGATGAGAGCCAGGCCCCAGGCCTTTCATGGCTCTCCAACCTCTGTGGTGTCAGAGAGCGGGGGCAGTAGCCCCAGGTGCCTGGCACCCTTTGTCCACTCTCCCAACCGTCAGGTCAGGTATGACATCCTGACACTGACCCACCAGCCCCGGGCCTGTAACCGGCGGCTGGACAGGAGACTGGGGTGGGCTCTCCCACACCTGGTCCTCCTCCTTGGGGCTCTGCACCCTCCCACCTGGAGCTGTACCCCCTTCCAGAATTGTCAGGGCACCTGTGGCAGGGGTCCTGCACAATTCGCCCACCAGTTCAGGGGTTCTATCCTGCAACTGGGATCCCAGCATAGGGTCTGTACCCTTAGACTGGGCAGAGGCCAGGGGTGAGGCTGTCCTCTCCCCGCCCCCTTACTGGGGTCCTGCACCCTCCCACCTGGAGCGGTGCCCCCAGAAGACAAACTGGTAGGGGCACTGTTAGCAGCTGCCCCTTCCTCCAGGTCAGGGGGACACCCTGAACCTGGTCCTCCAACCCAGGGTCTGTACCCTTAGGCTGGACCTGTGCCTGGCAACCCAGGACTTCCGGGAGGGTACACCAACCCCCCAAGGGAAACACACTCCTCTAGAGTTGTGTAATAATCTGCCTGGCGCACCAGGACTTCCTGGGGAGCACGCATGCCCCCAGAGGGTAACACAGCTCTCATGTGTTGTGTGACAGTCCGCCTGGCGCAGATCTCCCGACCCCTGTCCATCTGACAGCGCGCGAAGATCCCCCAGGACAGAAGTGGTGTCACCATGGTCATTCACTGGTGACTCAGCCCTTCTGGCTGGTCCCTGACCCACTGGTTCTTCCACTGGGGACTCTCTCCCCCTCTCACCCCTCACTCTGGGCTTCTGCACCCTCCCAAGTGGAGCGGCACTGCCAGATACCAGAAACACTGGAGCTCCATTTACAGACGCTCCAGGTTCTCTAGACACTAGGAGATCCTCCTCAACAGGCGGCCCATCAGGACAGCCTAGGCTCCCTACCTGGTGTTCCCTTAAAGAACCATCCAGGCTCTGAGACTGGGTTTCGGGCACCTTGGGACACGCAGCCCCACACTCACTCCTTCTCCACTGAGACAGGACGTGAGCCCCTACACCCCTCCCACTACACCGGGACCTAGCTGGGCTACTCTGAACCACTTCCACCACTCTGGGCTGGAAGATACCTGAGCCACTCCCCTTAGGGTCACTCCCCAATGCCTTTTCAGACCCTCTGGAAACCACCAAAAGGTCTTCCTCCCTCGTGAGCTCCCTGGGGTCAGAGAACTCACTCTCCAACAGGTGTTGGCATAGCTCTGGAAAACAGGGACTTACAATATGCTCTCCCACAATTGGATCACACAACCCCTCACAGGTGTTAACCAAGTTATCCTTCACCTCACCATCCAGTGCCTCACACATGTACCCCACACCACTCTGCTGAGATTGGCAAGACAGTATCTGACTGTCTCTGTCACTCAACCCACACTCTTCTGGGCGGTCTTCACACTCACACCCCAGGAATTCAAACATGGGGGAACCCCTCTCCCTGCACCTCTCATCTAGAGTCAGTAGAGTGTCCCTCCCACCACTAGGACTATGAACCCCTGTGCCAGTTCCCCAATCCACCTCAGGGACGCTGCGCACCACTGGAGCTACCTCATACCCTTGAACCTCCTGGTGTATATTAACCCCCTCCAAGTCAGGCACCACATCTCTGGGTGTGTGTACTACTCCCTCAGCACTAGGTAATACAATTTTGCTGCCACCAGAAGGAGGAATCCCTAAGCCCCTGGCTTTGAACTCCAACACCCTCATCATTCTCTCATGCTCTAAAAGCATCTTCCTTTCTTCCATGGCCAACCTCTTACTTTCCAACTCCAATTTCTTATGCTCAAGGCTATCATGGCTTCCCTGTTTTAGTTTGGCCATTTCCATTTCATGCATCCTGCTTTTGTCCCTGTCCTCCAGCTCCTCTGGAGACAGGCCCTTTTGAGAAACACTGCTGCCCTCCCTGGAAGGCACTCCCCTCCCAGGTAAGCCCAATGGCCCCTCAAGCTGCCCATCTAAATTCTCTGCCTCCTCCACAGGCTCCTCGGACTGCCCACTGGCATTCCGTGCTTCCAACCAGGCCCTTAGCGCCTTGTGAAACTCCTCCTTCCTGGTGAGGCCTCTCATAGAGATTTTAAACTTTTTGCAAACAGCTTTGAGTTCTGGCACAGTGTAGGTATCAACCCTATCTTCTTCAAATTCAATATCTGCAGGTGCAATGGATCCTTTTTTGCTCATGGTGAAAATTGGCAGTTCTCAACAAAAATAAAGGTTCCAAGGAAAAAAAAGTCCTATCAAAATGTATGTGGTCGCGTATTGGTCTGCACTCACTAGTAGTGTACACCAATCACTGTATATGAATCACAAATGCAAGTCCAAATCCTCACCGCTGACCACCAATGTTAGAACTGGGGGTCTCTAGTTGGCAATGGTTTGCACCTTTGTCCAAATAGGGACCCTTGCTTCTAGTCAGGATAAGGGGGAAACACTCCTAAAATAACCCCTGCTCACCCCCTGGTAGCTTGGCACGAGCAGACAGGCTTATCTCAGAGGCAGTGTGTAAAGCATTTGTGACCACATACAGTAATACAGTGAAAACACTACAGATGGACACCACACAGGTTGTTTATGTAAAAATAAGTAATCTTTATATAGACTTATCACAAGACCCAATAGCAAAAATCCACAATACTGTACTCAAAAATAGACTTAAAATGATAGAGACAGTTCACGTTATCTTCAAAAATAGGATAGTCAATCAAATAAAGCTTGTAGCAACAAATAACTCCACTTGGAGTTATCACGACGTCGTGACCGGTGGAAATCCCAAAGTACGGCGCCGACCGCGAGGTGCGCGGCGTCGGGCCCGGAGTCGAGCAGACCCACAAAGAACAGTACCTGGAATTCGATGAAAACAAAGACGGTGCACGGCGTCGGGGAGGTGATGCTTCGTTGGCGCCGGCGGCGTCGGTTCCTTACGACCCCAGGGGAGGTGATGTCTCGGTTCCTTACTGCAGCGCAGGGAGGTGAGGCGTCGGTTCCTTACTGTGTCGGGGAGGTGACGTCACGGATGGCGGCGAGGCGTCGGTTCCTTACGATGGTGCGGCGTCGATGGATTCGGGGTCACCCACGTCGAGGATCGGCTCCGCGATGATGAAGCCCTGGCGTCGGTGAAGTCGGGGCTGCGGTGCGAGTCGGGACGGTGCGTCGTGAGCGTCACGAGCGGTGTCCTCGGCTCCGGTGCAGGCAGCGGCCTCGATGACGGCTTCGGAGTCGATGTCGCACGGCGTCGGCAGGCGTCGGGCCTACGGTGCAAGTCGGGGCGGTGCGTCGTGCTCTTCACGAGCGGTGCCCACGGCTTCGGTGCAGGTTACGGCGTCGCTCGCCGGCGTCGGTGTTGCAATTTCCCTCTGTTAGCAGCTAAAACAGCAGTTCCAGATGCAGGCAAACAGAAGGGGTGAAGTCTTTGTGTCCCTGTGACTTCAGGCAGGAGGCAAGCTCAGTTCAAGCCCTTGGAGATTCCCTTCTTCAAGATGACAAAGCACAGCAAAGTCTTTTCTCCTGTCCTTGGCAGAAAGCAACCACTGCAGGCCAACCCCAATCAGCAAAACAGCACAGGGGCAGTACTCCTCCTTCAGCTTCTCCGGTTCTTCTCCTTGGCAACAGGTTTCTTGATTTCCCAGAAGTGATCTAATTTCCTAGGGGTCTGGGTCCCCTTTTTATACACCTTTTCCCTTTGTTCTCTGAAGGCAGAGAGGCCTTTGCCTAGTCCAAACCAGTTCTGGTCAGTCCTGGAGCACTTTGTTTTTCTGACTCCTTCTTTCCTTTGAGAGTGAGGGGCAGAGCCATCAGACGCCCGGCAGGAGGTGGAGCCAGCATTGTGGAAGGCAGGCACAGCCCTATTCAGACCCAGGTGCAACTCCTCCCACCCATCCTCCTTCAGGCAGACCTATTCAGCCTAGTGCTGACTCACCCTGCCTCCTGGAATCCCCCAGCCCCTGTCACTCACAAACCCAGACACACAATACACAACCTGAGCAGAGGCAGCTGGATGGTTTAGGCAAGAAAATACCTACTTTCTAAAAGTGGTATTTTCAAACAAAGAATGTTAAAACCAACTTCACTAAAAGATGTATTTTATCATCCTGAGTTCAGGCATACTAAATTCGTTTTTCTACCATGTTCCCTGGGTCAGTTAGGATTATAAGGTGTAATAATCAAACTGCCCATTCTGGCCTATGGAGAACAGGTAGCCTTGCAATAGTGAAAAACGAAAATGGCTGTAATTCACTATTAGGACAGGCCACACACACCAGGGCATGTCCTACCTTATACTTACAATGCACCCTGCCCTTGGGCCTACCTTAGGGGTGTCTGATATGAAGATAAGGGAAGGTTTAGGGACTGGCAAGTGGGTGCACTTGCCAAGTCGACATGGCAGCCCTAGGCTGCACACAGGCTCTGCGATGGCAGGCCTGAGACACACTTTACAGGCTGCTTCTGTGGGTGGCACAACCAGTGCTGCAAGCCCACCAGCAGCATTGGATTTACAAGCCCTGGGCACACGCAGTGCACTGTACTAGGGACTGACAAGTAAACCAATCATCCAATCATGGAGTCACTAATCCATAACACAATTTATCATGGGGAGAGCATATGCACTTTAGCACTGATCAGCAGTGGTAAAGTGCCCAGAGTCATAAAACCAACAAAAACAGGTCAGAGAAAATATAGGAGGAAGGCAAAAAGTTCAGGGATGACCCTGCAAAAAGGGCCAAGTCCAACAGCCATCTTGCCATTGCTGTCACACTCACACACAGTGAAGTCCACTCAAAAGGAAGGAAGTATGGGCATGCTGGGAAGGGCGGTGGAGGCAATAGCATGATGGGAGTGGTAGTCACAGCTCAACATCCCCCACCCGCATGGCCCAGCAAGCTCACACTAAAGCATGCACACCTACCAGGTAGTGAAAAGCCACATCAAAGATGTCTGACACTTGTGCTATGTTGTGGGGAGCACAAGGCCCTGCTGGGAACTGGGCACCAACCAACAGCAGGACACCACTGTCAGCCATCTTGCCATTGCTGTCACACTCACACACAGTGAAGTCCACTCAAAAGGAAGGAAGTATGGGCATGCTGGGAAGGGCGGTGGAGGCAATAGCATGATGGGAGTGGTAGTCACAGCTCAACATCCCCCACCCGCATGGCCCAGCAAGCTCACACTAAAGCATGCACACCTACCAGGTAGTGAAAAGCCACATCAAAGATGTCTGACACTGGTGCTATGTTGTGGGGAGCACAAGGCCCTGCTGGGAACTGGGCACCAACCAACAGCAGGACACCACTGTCAGCCATCTTGCCATTGCTGTCACACTCACACACAGTGAAGTCCACTCAAAAGGAAGGAAGTATTGGCATGCTGGGAAGGGCGGTGGAGGCAATAGCATGATGGGAGTGGTAGTCACAGATATTGTTCACCCTCACAACTGTCCCATCAACACCACCCTGAACCATGCGCACATCACAGGGAGTGGCAAAGAACTGACAAGATGGCTGACACTGGGTACTGCTGTGGGGAGCACAAGGCCCTGCTGGGAACTGTGCACCAACCAACAGCAGGACACCACTGACTGACATCCTGAAAGACAACTTGCACTCCCTGCAATGGAAGCACGTTCCATGGTGGGATATCTGGCTGGGTGGGAAGGAGGACTGACAGCACTGACCATAGTTACCAGCAGCTCCACTCACACACACCCCTAACACAAACTCCACACAACTCACCTGGGAGAATGCATTGCCTCACACTCTAATCAAATATCCCACAAAGAACCACAACCCTGGGTCATGCTATGTGAAGCACAGGGACACACATGGGACTTGTAGCAAAACTAACCCCAGGATAACACTGTCAGCCATCTTGTCAGCACAGGCACACAACCCCACAGGGAAGCAGAGTCAAAAGGAAGGAAGCATGGGCATGCTGGGAAGGGGGTTGGAGGCAATAGCATGATGGGAGTGGCAGTCACAGATATTGGTCACCCCCACAACTGTCCCATCAACACCACCCTGAACCATGCGCACATCACAGGGAGTGGAAAAGAACTGACAAGATGGCTGACACTGGGTACAGCTGTGGGGAGCACAAGGCCCTGCTGGGAACTGGGCACCAACCAACAGCAGGACACCACTCACTGACATCCTGAGAGTCAACCTGAACCCACTGCAAGGGTGGCATGCTTCATGGTGGGATAACTGGGCTGGGGGGAGAAGGAGGGCCGAATGTCAACCAAATACAACCAATGCAGACCATGTACACACCCCAACATTCAAATTGAAATGCTCAAAGTATGCAGGACAATGTGCTACACCAATATCAACCTCTGACTGTGACAACTTAGGACAATGCAATGTACAGGCCCGCATCCAGAGGTACAGTCACAACTGTCAGGTGTGTCAACCATTGATGCCTGCAGAAACATAACATACATTGTGTGTGTCTCCCAAAAACAGGTGATGATGGGGACACAGCAGCAGACGCTGAGGAGTCCTGTCCCAGGATCCAGGGGAAACGGAGCTCACTGGTGTGGAACAGCCTCTGCCCTCCTCGGATGACGAAGACCTACCTGGCACCTCCGGAGCGAGTCATCATGCAGCACCAGCAGGACCACCAGCTGCACCCCCTGCACCCACCCCTCCAACGACTGACAACACACAAACCACCCCTGCCGACACGGACAGACCAAGGACCACCACCACCACCAGCACACGGACCCTGGCCCAACGTGGGGCTATGGACACCAACACCACCAACAACCCCCAAGGGGGCCCAGGGTCACCTGTGCGTGCCACCTCAGGTACTGCACGTGTCGCCAGGGGTGGTAGACATAGGTCGCTGCTCGCAGAGGGGTCTGGACTGCATGATGACCCACAACTGGTACGCATAGCCGATGCGTACCAGACCAGCACCGGAGAGCTCAGCCAGGTAGTGGGGATCCTCAGGGACATACGACAGCAGCAGGCTGCCCATCATGCCCGCTTGGACTTACACATGTCCCGCATGGAGTCCAAGTGGGACACACTGCAAGAGATGACGGCGGTGCATAGGGACATATTACAATGCCTCTGCCAGATGAGCAGCAACATGTCAACACCTCCCTGTGTGCCCACAACATCTGGTGCTGAAACAACTGCAACTGCCACAGGGAGGGGGATGACTCTTGCGGAGAGTCCCCTGCACCGCAGCAGCCTGCACTTGAGGGTCCCCCCAAAGAAGAGGGGTCGTCCGAGGAAGGGCAACTGAGAGGCCGATGGCCATGCGCAACCCCCAGGAAGCCAAAACCTGTTCTGGATAATCACCTTTGTGCGCAAATTGTTCACCCTGTTGAATGCAACACAACTCCCCCACATGACATGGGGAGTACAAGTTGGACCAATGTATCAGATGACTGTGGACTTTACTCAGGACATTTCTGCTACCAGGACTTCCAAATCATCTAGGAACTTTGGATTACAATCACAATGTACAGCACCCACCATCCTGTGCACTATACTCACACATGTATGACAATAAACACACTAATACACCATAATTGCCTCTGTTGTGATTCCAACGTGGTTTCTGTCATGGAGATGATGACCTGTGAAATTACACTGTGCATGCTAACTGCTACAGCAAGTACAACACAGGCATGTGAGTCATGGCAACGTGACACATATGAGGGAGACACACCACCAGGGCTACACAACATATACACACCAAGGCCACCTGACTCATCGCCTACACTGATGTTGCCAGGAAATACGGTGCAATGCACAGACACAACACCTATTCACAGTCTTTGTCAACTAGCCCACTGGTGCAGTAAGCAAATGTCAGTCAGATGTGTGACCACAGACAACGCACATCACAAAGTGAAGCACAGGTTTATTACACATTTGCAACATGTTGTAACCACTACAGATGCAAGGTAATCCCACCTGGCAGTGGGCACACAGTCAACAAGTGTAGAAGGAAGGAAGTCCATGGGTGTGGCGCACATCACCTGTAGGGACACGACAGCTACCACCCTGGAAGATTAATCACGGTGTCGGGGGATCACAGTTGACCAAACAACTCTGAAAGTACCCTGTGAAGGACAGAAATGACACACAGTCAAAAGCACTGAAGAACAGGACAGAACTGCAACACTCATGCCCAATACATGTCACAAGATACCCACCCAGAACAAAGTTAGCATGTCAACACTGTTGGGGAGTACAGACTACCTGTAAGGACACATCGCTACACGCATACAGTCATGTAGCACATGGCCACACTCAAACAGCACCAGAGCCCCACCAACACATATCATGCATACTCACATCATTGACATGACATCTCCGGATACTCACATTCAGCTGAAGAAGTTGGTGATGAGCTGTGTGCGGACATCACCATCATCATCATCATCATCACTGGCATCGTGGTCCAGGCCAGGATCCTCCACAGGTGGCGGATGTTGGTCATCGTCATCCAGGATGAGAGGCAACTCCTTCCGCACAGCCAGGTTGTGTAGCATGCAGCAGACGATGACAATCTTGCACACCTTTGCTGGGGCATATGGGAGGGCCCCTCCTGTCTTGTCCAGGCAGCGGAAGCGGCTCTTCAGGAGATCAAATGTCCGCTCAATCACTCTCCTGGTCCGACCATGTGCCTCATTGTAGCGCATCTGGGCTGGTGTCACAGGGTTCCTGAGGGGCGTCAGCAACCACGGCATGTTGGGGTATCCGGAGTCACCTACATATGGACAATTGCACATTAGCTGACTTGGAAAAGAGGGTGGAATACTACATCGCAGAACACACACAATGGTACAAAGTCAGTACACACTAACAAGCCAGGCACGCGGGTTCCGCATCTGTGACATCATCCTCGGGATGCGACTACTCCTCATCACGTAGGCATCGTGTGCAGAACCGGGGAAACGGGCACACACGTGTGAGATGCTCATATCAGCAAGACATACCACCAGTGCATTGACCGAATGGTAATGTTTGCGGTTCCTGTATGCCTGCTCATGTGCCTGTGGTGGTATCAAAGCCACATGTGTCTCATCAATGGAGCCAATGACATGCGGCATCCTCCCCAGGACATAGAAGTCACTCTTCACGTCAGTGAGTTGTTGAGGTCTAGGGAAATAGATGTACTGGTTCAGGTATCTCAACATAGCCTCCAAAACATCGCGTAGCACGCGGCTGAACATGGTCTGTGACATCCCACCAGCAGACGCCATAGTGTGTTGAAAGGTACCGGTGGCAAAGAAGTGTAGGGCTGCCATCACCTTCACCTTGGGGGTCAGCGCTGTGGGGTATGTCCGGCCAGGTTGAAAATGTGGGGCCAAGCGCACCGTCAATTCCTCAATCAGCGGCCTGGTGAAGCGGTACCGTTGGATGCAGTCCCGTTCCACCATGGATGCAAGGTCAGGGAATGGTCTATGGACAGCTGGTGCCCTGCAGTGCATAGGTGAAGAAAGAAAGAAAGATTGTCAGTCACCCCACATATGTGGCATTGACCATACACAATATCACATGATACATCATCATGAGACACAAGTACATGATGTGTGCAGTTCCGTAAGGACATGTATGGCACCTACATGGCCAACATCTAACATCACAGTTCAACAAGTGGCATCAACAAGTCCCATGTTGTGCCATGGGATATCTTGAGGCCGTGTCACAGTTCCCATCTACTGCTGCCACGTTCCAAACACACCCCACAGTGACATGTGTGGACAGATGTGCCCCAGGCATCACAGCTCATCGACAGGTAGATTCCCAGGGACCCTGTATTGCCACATGGACACTGGCATGACATGGTGCATCATGAATACACCACAGCAAAACAACCATGACCCCCACAGGTAGTGGTCCCTGTTGCCTCGGCAGGACAGACATGGACGTCTGTGACACACACGCACAACATCAAAGTTCATGCACAAACAACGTGGATGTGGAGACTGTCTCCCATTGTGCACATGGAATCAGAGACATGGTAAACACAACATGCACACAGACTGTGGAGGACCATCACTATTGTGCCAATGGGTCACCCTGGGACGTACATACCGTCCCACATGGGACTCAGGGGGTATGTGACATGACATACACATACACCACCGTGAAATGTGACCATGCCACATGCTCAGGAAAGAACAGTTGCACATCACAGTGGTCATGTGCACGACACACCAAGGATTCTGTCCCCATGAACACGTGCACAGCCTGGGAGTGGCTGCCCCGAAGTGACACCCACAGAACAACATGTTCACCCCCATACACGGAATAGGTAATGCAGCCTTACATGCCTTAGGATACAGTGTGGACAGGCTGTGGTGTTGTAGGTGTGCCCCTCACTCCCTGGGAAGTATATGTGGCTGGCATATGTTCACCTGTGACTGGCATGGTGACATATGCCAGTGACTTGTCCAGGGACGCGTTGGACAGCAATGGACCGATCGGTGCGCACACATTGGCCATTGCATTCAATGTGAGCGGGTTCGCGTTGTATCCCGGGTACGCGTTGAACTGCAATGGACCGATCGGTGTGCCCGGCCGGCCCATTGCATTCAATGTGAGCGGGTACGCGTTGTATTGCGGGTACGCGTTGAACTGCAATGGACCGATCGGTGTGCCCGGCCGGCCCATTGCATTCAATGTGAGCGGGTACGCGTTGTATCGCGGGTACGCGTTGAACTGCAATGGACCGATCGGTGTGCCCGGCCGGCCCATTGCATTCAATGTGAGCGGGTACGCGTTGTATCGCGGGTACGCGTTGGACAGCAATGGACCGATGGGTGCGCACACATTGGCTGGGGCCTGGCATGGCAACGGACGCGTTTTCGAAGCTCCAATGAGTCTGATGCAGTGAATTCAGTTGGCCAGCCACAACAATGTTGCAAAATCATGTGTGTCATGAAGTTGAAGATTTGAAGGATGCTGTGGGCGTGTATTAGTGCTGCTGTACCATGGATTGGTCAGATTTAGAAGATGCAAACGACTTGGACCTATCACTTTGGACACATGGGACAGTATCTGCCTCTGCAGCACACATATAATGCTGGCTGTTCCCCTGAGAGCTCACTTGCCTGCACTACATGCTCCAGGACGACATCTGCCACCAACACTGCTGCTGTTTATGCATCCTCTGGCTCCTGCAATGGCACGTACTGTGGAGAGAGCCCCAGCCTTCAGCCTTGAGGAGAACCAGGCCCTGCTGGACAGCCTCCTTCCACAGTACAGCAAGCTGTATGGGAAACCAGGGGAGCAGGTGAGTGTGCTGTCCACTGCATCACTAATTGTGCATGTTGTCTGACTAGCAGGACTTTCAGTGTGCACACCACTGGCTAGCATGCCCACTGAGTAGTTGTCACACCCCAAAGTGTGTAGTTACATGCACTGAACTGGTACAGTGCAGTAACAGTGCATTCCAACTAGGTTTACTTCCCATGCAATGATACCATGTAGTGACTGCTGGCAAACTGTTCATAGCCATTGCTGCACTGCCTGTGTACATCATATGCCCCTGTAATTGAGACATGTATATCCAACTGTGTGATGCACGTATATGTTGCATGTGTAGTAATGGCCTTTTCACTTTGTCATCCTCACAGGTTGATGCCCACCAGAAGCAGGACATCTGGCTGACCATCGCCCGAAAAGTAAGATCCGTGGGGGTCTACAGGCGCAGGATCCGCAACTGCCAAAAGAGCTGGCAGGACCTTTGTGGCTGGACCCGGAGGATCGCAAGTGTCCAGCTGAAGCTGTCGCCTCCTCACAGGAGGGGCGGACACCAGACCCTGACCCCCCACATGCTCCGGATCCTGGCGGTGGTCTTCCCTGACCTGGATGGGCAGCTGAGGGACAGACAGCAGCAAGGAGGGGGTGAGTCCATGACTGCACTGTGCACTTTGTCTGACATGCTATGTGCCCTCCTCTGGCCTGGTTAAACTTCCACAGTACCTCAGTCATGTGGTCCAGGACCCATGTCCCTCATTTGTTACATGCCTACTTCTCCTCTGATACGCATATGTGTGGCCCTTATAGTCAGGAAATTGTGTCATTTGGGGACTGTGTCATTGCATTTTGCTTTGCTCAAGGTGGGGGACAGCATTTGTTCCCGTGACTATGTTGTGCGATTCATGGGTGGGTCAATTGCCTACACAATGCCTAAGTTCTGACATGTGATCTGCGTGTAACTTTGATATGTGGTCCGCTTGCTGCTCTGACTCACCACATGTCCCTGGGGAATGTGGCACACACCCATGCTGCTGGTGGGAACAATATTTGGGCCTCAGGAGTATGTGTATCCAGTGTGTCACACATGCTTAGCCACCTGCCTACTGTCCAGGACTCATCCCTCTTACAGGTGGAGCTGGACAGTCATGCCTACTCCAGGGCATACAATACACTCTGTACTCCCACTCCCGTGTATCATCTGGCATGTTGTGATCAGTGAAATGTACCCTCAGGTGTCTGCCTCTGTCTCATTGTGCTGTGTCTTCGTTGTCAGGACTACTGGTATGTTCATCGTTTGGGGCTCAGCATGCCATCTGAGATGTGACCATGATAGACAATACTTCTGTGACTTATAGGTGTCTGATCACTTGACTGTGCACACAGGTGTTTGCGACTGTGACTTTCAGGCAGCTGTATTTTCATTCACAGCACACTGTGAGGTGCTCATGTTCAGGGAGTTGTGTTTCATGTCCCCCATATTTCCAGTTGGTATGACGTGGACAAATAGTAGTACAGATTATATGGTTTTTGGGGGATGGACATGTGCACTTGTCAGTCACATAACTTGTATTCCCCATGCCCTCGGATTGTGACACAGTGCAGACTGTTGTTGGCTGGCTGCCATGGCCATGTGACTTGAGACAGTAATGTATGACTTTGCACGCATTCCTGTGTCATGGCATTAAACTTCCTGGGACTGATCCTGCAGGGGAGTGACATGTGCAACATGCACCCCATTGTGGCATTGACTATCCGGACATGGGTGCATCATGGTGTCTGGTGCTGGTATGCATCACATGCATTTCTAATTAGAATCTGGCCATCCCTTTATCCGGACACCTGCACTGACTCAGTGGCAAGAGATGTGATGTGTGCATGTTCACATGCTTCACCGTGTTCCCTGCAATGTCCAACAACTGTGTAGGTGGTGCATGTGTCCACACTGGGGTCCTACCATCAGACAGGCACCAGACAGATGGGTGCAAGGGCAGGAGGGGTGTGAGTCCCATGGTTGACCATCAGACTGACAATTGGCTTCCCCGAATCTGTGCGAGGACTTTAGGCAATGTTCAACTAAGGATGCCAGGGCTTGCTCTGTAATGTGCTGTACTTACTGTGGTGTGTGCGGTCAGTGCAGGTGACTGATGTTTGTCTGTTTCCCTAATTGTTTGCAGATACATCCACGGCCACAGGAGGGGACAGCTCCATGGACCAGGAGGAGCAGCGGAGCCAGACTGGGTCAGCATCGGACGAGTGGTCAGAGGGACCCAGTGTCACGGAGGGCGAGGGGAAGCACACCGAGGAGTCCTCAGCACCATCCACCTCAGCTGGGGACCACAGCAGCTCGGAGGATGACTCCCTTGTGGAGGCGGGTCTTGGCAGCCACCAAAGGCCAGCTAGTCTGTCTGGCCCGCCACCACCACCACCACCACCGCCCTCCCATCGGCTCCCATTCCTGAGGTCCGTGGAGGCTCCCGTGCTCGGGAGCATGTCTCCTTTGTGCCAGGCACCGCACCCCCTGCCCCTGTGTCCCCTGCTGCCCTGAGTGAGGAGTGTGTGTACCTCCTTCGGCAGCTCCATGTAGGGCAGACAGCAATGCTGAGTGTCCTCCATGCACACACCACTCTGTTGACACAGCTAGTGTCGTTCATTGAGGGCATCTCGAAGGGTATGTCTGCCCTACAGAGGAGCAATAGGTCCATGGACTCCTCCCTGACGGCAGCAGTATCCCTCCTCCAACAGTCCCTCACCCCTCCCACCTCTGCCCCATCCACATTTCCTGCCCCCCTACCTGTCCAAAGCACATGCACACCTGCACAGTCATCCAAACACACAGACACAAGCAGCACAGACACACCCAAAAGTAAGGCAAGACGTGCACACAAACATCCTCAGGGGACTGATACCACAGACACAGGGGATGGGGAACACACACACACACAGGCATCCACATTCACTCCGCAGTCCTCCAAATCCTCTCCCTCCAAGACCCCTTCCCTTGCCTCGCCTGCTACCCCACATACACAGCAGGTCTTCCTGTGTGACCTCGGCCTCTTCCCCACCATTCCTGCTGACCCAGCACACCAGGGGAAGAGGAAGTCCACCCACACAGAGAGGAGTGCCCCTCGCCCCCGGACACCCTCCCCCAGGCGCAGGCAGACACAAGAGCCCATTCGGAAGTCCCCCCAGAGCAGGAAGAGCAAGACCCCACCACCACCACCACGCAGCTCCAGCGCCCAGTCTCTCTCCTCCATCCCCCAGGCCACCACTGCACAGTTTCCCCCACCACACCCTGCCCCAGGTTCCCCCACACACCGATACCGCATCCCCAGACTGCTTAGGCCCTCCCCCCACCACTTGCTCTTCCACCCCCAACCCAGACGCTCTGCCTGTTAGTGGCACTATTGTGGGGACCGGGTCCCCCCCCTCTGTCCTGCCCACCTCATCTGCCCACCCTTCCACTCCCTTGGAGTCATGCACTGCAGTGGAGTCCACAACCACCACGTCTGACTCGGGCACTGCAGTGGGTACCCAGTCCACTACATCAGTCCAGCCCACTGCAGTGGTTGCGGCACCCACACCAACTGACTTGTGTACCACGGTGGTGCCGGTCCCCCTGAGTCAGACACCTCCACTGCAGTTGCCGGTGACACTCCTGCACCCACCACCCCTTCACTGCCTCACTCTGCCATCCCCAGATCCTGTCCCTGCGGTGCCTGGCCTGCCCCTTGTATGCCCCTCCAAGGGTGATGTCCCCCAACTGTACCAGTGCAGGCAAGCAATGTTTGACCAGTTGTCACTTCTCACCCCGTTGGTACTGTTATTTTGGACTGGCCATTGGCCTTAGTTTCTTTTGGACTTCCGTTTTTACCCTGACATTTGCTGAATAAAGCCTCTTTTTGTTTACTTTTGGGTTTTCTTTTGATGTACATGATGTGGATGAGTAGCATCCTGCATTTGCAGTTGTAATAGTGTTCACATCAGGACAATGAAGTGTTGCAGTGATGGACTCCATGTGGTCCATGGGATATGTGTCCTGTTGTATTCTGGATCAATGGCATCCTTTGCTACAGTCTGAGGGTGTAATGTTCAGCATTTGACACAGGGATGTCCTTTTTAGGTCGAGCCTAGAGTAGCGCGCATGCGCTGCTTTGCGAGACTTTAAGTTAGGGGCTACAAAAACTGACCAGACGCACGTGCACAATGGCCTTTTCCGTGCGGTTACCCGCACGTAACCGCACGGAAAAGGCCATTGTGCACGAGCGCCTGGTCAGCTCAGCAGGCTGCCGCGCTCGCTTGCCCCCGCTCCTCTCTCACGCTGCCGACGTCTCTGCTGTCCAGTGCTTCACTTGTGCTGACGCTGCCTCCCTCCTCCGTCTTTTCTGTGCTGCAAGCAGGCAGCCGACTTCAATGATTTCACAATCTTGTTTACATATAGTGGGCAGTATGGTGAGAAGCGAGCGCCAGGATAGGGGGTGTCTTATTTCTATTTCCTCAGCAAATACTGCAGATCCAATGGAAAAATATCAGACCAGGTATGAGACTGTAATACAAACCAGAAATTTTGTCTGCCTCGAGAATAATGTTCCCCACCACAAGTGAGAGGAGAAAGGCAGCAAGTGGGAGTGTGGTTCATAAACGGAACGAGTGCATGTTTTTTTCCACAGTAAATTGACTTTTTCGAAATCGGCTCACTGACTGCTTCTTCGGTGCAATGTCAGCTTTCCCATGCTATAAAAGTGTGGTGTTCTGATCTCATTTCTACATGACGTAATTGCTCTGTTTAGGCAGGGGTTACAGCTCACAGCTATGGGTAGGTGGGAGGTCTCAGCCCACTGTAATCACACAGTTAAGGCTTCCTCCGATCCGTGCGCAGCTCTCTCTACGGACACCGGAAGTCAGGTATAGAGAATGTAGCTGTGTGTAGGTTTCGGTGCACTGCTTCTTTAAAGGGTGGTTTCATGCCACAAGAAGGCTTATGAAAGGGCATGCTCTGAAATCATGTGCTGTCTGGTGTCTCTCTAATATCCTCATCCTCTCTGGTGCTATTTCTTCTCCCTTGGTTGTCTTTTCCGTTGCTTGCCTCTGCTGAGTTTCTCTCTCTCTTTTCTCTCAATTTATGGTTTGCGGCAGTGCAATACAACAGAGAGCCTTTTCCTCGCACCTCTGTAGTTAAGCAACAGTATGTTAATAATATTCCCACTGTGCTGTTTTTTTGCTTCATGTATCACAAAGAGCTGACTGAAGCAGGGAAGCTGCCCCAGTTCTTCCTCATGATCTTTCAATCCCTTACTCTGTCATAGGGCACCCTGCCCTACTCCCCCGTTCTACATCTGTGGCGTGGCCTCTTTTTCTCTGATTCCAGGGTGTGTAAATAACCTGGAGCTTACGTGTTTTGTGAAACCTTCCTAAAGGTCCTGCCTCACAACAATATTTTCTTTCCAATGGAAACGAAAACGATAATTTAGCTTTCCCCACACCGCAACACGCACTATTAATAACCAGTGTTTTTGTTAGTCAAATCGGAAGGATGAAAGACAGCTACAGCACTATGGGCGTCTAGTGATGCATATGCACCCTCTGATTTATTTCTTACATTACGTATTCTAAAAAATATCCGTTAGTGTTTGGTTGAATTAGGGACCCTTGTTCCTTTCCCCAACTTTGTACCCCTAGGTCTATGGTTATTTCAGAGTAAACCCTTGTTAACTACTACACTCGCACTTTCTATTTTTTTACTCAAACCCGATGGATGGGGTGGGAGTTAAGGCTGCGTTGACACCTGACCAGGACAACTTCTAATCTGTTTTTAAAGTTTTGGGGCGTGGATTTTATATCCCTGCAATTAGGATGCTTTAGTTACCTGCCTGCCAACCTAAACTAAAGTTTAACCAAATTATTTTCACTAATTAATCATTAATTTTAAAGCACAACTATGGTTTAGTCAAACACTTACAGTTTCACAAGAACCGCAGGTAAATCTATCCCCCAGTGGTAGTATTAGTATTATACTGAAATACTTTTCAAATGGTAAAAATCTGTGTGAAATAATAACTCTATCTGGTGCATTCCTTCAGTAGACACAAGTGCCAGCAAAGTACTGGCTTCGCCAAACTGTGTGCATATTAAATCACGGCATTGCTATTCATTATCAGGCTTAAGTATGCTAAGCGCTTATTTTTGGTTGCACTGTGTAGTTTTCTTTTTAAATTCTACGTTAGGAAGCTCACTTTCAGTATTTCCACAAATGCATGGAAATCCGAAAATATTTAGGTTTAAGTCCGGAGATAATGAAATACAGACCTTGTTTTAGTGAACATTACATATTTTTTTTAAGGGTTCTAAGTGGTTGACCATGTGGCTGTCTCTAATTTTCATTGGTGTACCTGTGGTGAAACACAAACACACTTTTAAAGACTTGTGCACTGTCTAGGTTTTTGGGTCTAATGAGAATGAGTAAATTGCCCGTGACTGTTTGTTAGAAAATTTTTAGGTGCAATAATTAGGTAGGGCTGATTTTTTATTAAAAATGTGTTTAATCATTTATGTAAAAATTTACATGTCTAGGATAGAGGTGATTATCTTCAGAGCATTTCTTAACCTCAGGAAGTATAGTTCACAGCTGACTAGAAATGTGGGTTTCCATTCTAGACCTTTATATTTTGATTGCGCAGTCACTCATTGTCATTGAGGTGGTTGTCCCAATTCTGTAAAAAACAGAATTTTGGGCCCAAATTGGGATCACAACTCATCCTCTCATGCCACTCTGTATATCACGCCCTTTTTGCTAGGTAAAACCTGGTGAAATTAGGTCTGGGGAAAAACTGCACATATCGAGTTTTGAAACCCTGAAGGTAGAAAACATCCACATTATCCCTGCAACTTCTTGCAATTAAATTAAAATTTGGAGGTAATAATGTACCTAGGAACGAATACACTCGATGGTATAACTGCTTGCCAAGTGCGGTGTTGCCTCTCAATCAACTAGTAACCAAAACTTAAGTGTGCTAGAAGACGGAGACTACAATTCAGAGAACAATAATTACATCCCTGTATGACCCAAGTGTGCAGGGTTGTTCTCCATGCTGACATTGCATGTACAGAAATCTTGACAATAAGTACCGGAACCATGTCTGTGCTTGAAATACTGTTGATGACCAGTAATCTCACAAAACTGTCACTTTTAGAAATTGGAATGCCCTCCAGTAGATGGGAGACTCAGGGAGAGGTGGGAAAAGTATCTGGACCAGTAACTACCCATGAAAGCATAGTGATATTGTTGTGAGCGGACCGGCCCAGTCACACTTCTTTAAAAACTTAGGTTTATTCATTATTAGTTTCTCACCAGGGCCTATTACACACACAAGCAGCTCCAACTGATAGACAGAACTCAACTCTCAGGATGGATCCAAAGCACTTTATAGACTTGGCCTGGCACTGTCCACCCTTACAGGCGTTTTGGTCTGATTTGGTCCCTGTAATCAATGACATAGCCCGCACATTTTTGCAATACGCACCCTTGTGCCTATTAAGATTCAATAGCTGATGTCCCCAGGAGCCGGCTGAAGCTGGTAGACATTGCCATTTGCAATGCCAATAACTTTAACTAAAAAAAAAATGTGAGACCTATTGCATTTCTAATGCTTGTTGCATTTGTAAATGAACATCTTTGTCTTACACTGATGCACATCTGGTGGGCTTACCACTGTTCAATGTTCCGATTTCCCTGACTGTGTGCCCAGCTCCACTGGACATGCAGTTTTGCACATCAATGTCGAAGGACTCATCTGTGTATACAGTGCAACTTGCTTGACACGTGTTTGGTGTGTGTGCAGATGACTGACGTGACACCCCCGTACCCAGGCTGATGTGAGCAGAGCCTTCTGTGTGTTGTGGTTGTTGACTCACTGACGGAGTGTTCTGCTGACATGTTTGGGTCGTGCACAGACAAGGTTTGGCACAGTGGACCTTCCACAGGAGTGGTGTGCCCTCATGGCAGTGTGTAATCTGTTGACATTGCGTGGGCCTGTGTTGTGTAAGCATGTCTGTGCGTGTTCCCTTCCCTTTTCCTACACAGGCTGTGTCCCTAGGGATGTTCCTGTTTGTGATGCTTGCTGAGTTGTTCTGTGTTCATCCAGCATCTTGGACCTGGTTTCCCTGTGATGTGGGTGCATGGCAAACTAATGTTCATGAGGTTGTCATCCCAGGTTGTCTTTGTTGTCAGTGCTGGGGATGTGGGCAAACGCAGATGGGACACATTCAGGATTCCCCTTGGCACTTGTTGTTTACACGAGTAATGTGATTTACAGTTTGTGTTAGCTTACAGTGATTGTGACACGTTGTGTGTGTGACTGCTGCCACTCCTCAGGGTCAGAGCTGCAATGTTGGTAGTTGTGTACGTGTGTTCTTCGTGTGTCACCTTGGCTTCTTCATTGGTGTGTGACTATGGCCAGGATCCCATTGATTGTGGTGGATTTCACATCATGCCCATGTACAGCATACTGTGCTGTGTGTCAGACATTGACAAGTCTTGTTGACTGGCCATGTGTGATGGGTTTCTGCACCTTGGTTCCCACCACCACCCCTGGTATTGTCATGGGTGCATGTGCAATGTCACCAGTCCATGTGAGCTTCACTGCTGCACATTGGTGGAGATCAGGGTGTGTGGTGTTGAGTGTGTGCAAAACTGAGTTGTTGCAACGGCCAGACCCCTACCTCCATATTGGCCTTGGCTGGCAGGCCGTGCTGATTGATTGGAGCTTGTGTAGGTGTGATGGTAGTTAGTTGCTCAGGACACATGGCTGGGTTTCACAGAGTGAACGACATCTGACATTGTCATCACAGTGGGATTATCATGCAGGCTAGTGTCAGCACAATATGGGGTCCCTGGGGGTAGTGCTGTGGTGGGTCTGTCTCTTGCTGTGTTAGTTGCTGTTCCTACAAGCTTGTGTGACATGTGTAATTTGTGCTCCCTCTCATCTTACAATGCCTGATTGCCCACATAGGGGATTTGGATCCATGAGTTACTTTTGTGTGGCACTGTATGTGCATCTGTGTAATTGGTATTCAGGCCTCATCATGTGTTGTGTGGTTGCCTGGGGACACTGGCACCCCCCCTCACCTGTTGTGTTTGTTGTGCAGTGTGGGTCTGCCTGTTTGTGCATCTGCACCACTGCATTGGCATATCTTTAGTGTGCTATTGGCTGTATGTTGTTTGGTGGGTTTCACCCGCTGTCCCTGGGACTCCTAGGTCATCAGTCAGCACAATGATCATTGTTTGTGTGTCCCATTGCTGCCATGGTATGTTATTTGTTCACCTCACATCTACAGTCTCCACAGGGTATCTACATTTGTGTGCCCATTGGTGCGAATATGTGGGTCTGCATTATGATGGTCACTTCTGTCATTGTGTCATTGATGGATGTTGACAGTGTCAGCCCCATGGGTGATGTTTGTCTGCACATGGCCAAAGGTATGTCTTATTTGCACTGCACTGTTTGCCTCACCCAATCTATGTTGCTATGGGACACAAGCACTACTTTGTCACTGATGTGTTTGTTGTTCTGTGACCAGGAATCATCCATGCAGTTTGGCAGTTGCAGCTTTTTCAATGTCAACACTTACATTTTGGTCACTGTGATGATGGGGGTTGGACCCCATTGCCACAATGTTCAAAATGTGTTTCAGCTATGGACCCCACACTTACCTTTTGGTCACTGTGATGATGGGGGTTTAGACCCCATTGCCACAATGTGCAAAATGTGCTTCAGCTATGGACCCCACACTTACCTTTTGGTCACTGTGATGATGGAGGTTTAGACCCCATTGCCACAATGTTCAAAATGTGCTTCAGCTATGGACCCCACACTTACCTTTTGGTCACTGTGATGATGGGGGTTTAGACCCCATTGCCACAATGTTCAAAATGTGCTTCAGCTATGGACCCCACACTTACCTTTTGGTCACTGTGATGATGGGGGTTTAGACCCCATAGCCACAATTTGCAAAATGTGCTTCAGCTATGGACCCCACACTTACCTTTTGGTCACTGTGATGATGGGGGTTTAGACCCCATTGCCACAGTGGTCATGGTCTGCTTGCATTGTGGGGGCCACACACATTTATGTGTGACACTTGTGAAAGGGGGTCACATTGTATGTTCAAAGTCATGTTCAGTGTTGTAGGCATTTGACACAGTCTACACACGCTTGTCATGGTGTTGGGGGGATGTCTTTTTGTTGCATTTCTTACGTTGGTGTGTACTGGTTGTGTCATGCATTAGCCATCCTGTGAGTGGGGGTGTTGTTGGTGGTAGGCATCCAGCCCCCCATGGGTAGAGGTGGTAGTAGTGACAGGCATCCAGCCCCCCATGGGTAGAGGTGGTAGTAGTGGTGGGCATCCAGCCCCCCATGGGTAGAGGTGGTAGTAGTGACAGGCATCCTACCCCCCATGGGTAGAGGTGGTAGTAGTGACAGGAATCCTTCCCCCCATGGGTAGAGGTGGTAGTAGTGGTAGGAATCTGGCACCCCCTGAGTAGGGGTGGTAGTGGTGGTGGGCATCCTGCCCCCCATGGGTAGAGGTGGTAATAGTGACAGGCATCCAGCCCCCCATGGGTAGAGGTGGTAGTAGTGACAGGCATCCAGCCCCCCATGGGTAGAGGTGGTAGTAGTGGTAGGCATCTGGCACCCCTGAGTAGGGGTGGTAGTGGTGGTGGGCATCCAGCCCCCATGGGTAGAGGTGGTAGTAGTGGTAGGCATCTGGCACCCCCTGAGTAGGGGTGGTAGTGGTGGTGGGCATCCAGCCCCCATGGGTAGAGGTGGTAGTAGTGACAGGCATCCAGCCCCCCATGGGTAGAGGTGGTAGTAGTGGTGGGCATCCAGCCCCCATGGGTAGAGGTGGTGTTAGACTTGGCATCTTTTGGCGTGATTCCCCTGACTTTTTGCTTTCTGACCTCCCGGTTTTGACTCTGTTTTTGCTGGTGTAATGATTCTGCGCACTTTCCTCACTGCTGTCCAGTGGGAAAGTGCAAGTGCTCCTGTATAAAATGTGTTATGGATTGGTGTTTCCATGATTGGCCTATTTGGTTTATGTGTCAGTCCCTTGTAAAGTGCACTGCGAGTGCCAGGGCCTATAGACCAAATGCTGTTGGTGGGCTGCAGCACGGGATTGTGCCACCCACGCAAACAGCCCGTAAAGTGTAACTCGGGCCTGCCATTGCAGAGCCTGTGCGCAGCCTGGGGCTGCCATAGTCGACTTGGCAAGTGCACACACTTGCAAGTCCCTAAACCTTCCCTTTGCTACATGTTAGTCACCCCTAAGGTAGGCCCAAGGTACCCCTGTGGGCAGGGTGCGTTGTATGCAAAGGTAGGACATGCCCGGGTGTGTGTGGCATGTCCTAATAGTGAATTACAGCCTAGTTCGTTTTTCACTATTGCAAGGCTACCTGTTCCCCTAGGCCAGAACGGGCAGTTTTGATTATTACAGCTTATAATCCTAACTGACCCCGGGAACATGGTAGAAATTCGAGTTTAGTATGCCTGGACTCAGATTGATAAAATGCATCTTTTAGTGAAGTTGGTTTTAACATTCTGTGTTTGAAAGTACCACTTTTAGAAAGTGGGTATTTTCTTGTCTAACCATCCAAGCCTGCCTCCGCGAGGTTGTGTATTCCTTGTCTCGAATGTGAGTGACAGGGGCTGGGGGATGCCAGGAGACAGGGTGAGTCAGCACAGGGCTGAATAGCAAGATCTACATGTAGATGGGTGGGAGGGGTCGCACCTGGGCCCTGAATAGGACAGTGCCTTCCCTCCACAATGCTGGCTCCACCTCCTGTGGTGCGTCTGATGTCCCTGGCCTACTCACTGAAAGAAGGGACGGAGACTTGTCAACAAAGTGCTCCAGAACTGGTTTGGACTAGGCAAAGGCCTCTCTGCCTTCAGAGAACAAAGGAATTTGGGATATAAATATTGGGGCCCTGACCCCATGAATTTAGATCTCGCTGGAATCAAGGAACCTGCCAAGACGAAGAGCTGGAAGAGCTGCCAGGAGGAGTACTGCCCCTTTGCTGTGTTGTTGCTTTGTTGGGTTGGCCTGCAGCTGCTGCTTCTGCCTTGGGCAGTGAAAGGAAGGAACTTTCTACAAACTTGTGCTGAGTATCTCCAAGGGCCTGGAACCGAGCTGGCCTCCTGTTAAGAAGTCTCAGGGACTACAAAGACTTCACAAGCCTCTGGGTACCGCTTCTGGAATGCTGTTTCAGTTGCCACAGAGGAAGGGAACTGCAACCGACTCCGTCAACCAAATCCATCCCTGGCCAGTGACCTGTTTGCACCGCAGACCGCATCGCCCCGCTTCGCATCGCAACCCTGGTCTCACCGTGGGCGACGTCCGACGCCGCCAACACCGAGCCGCTGCTTGCACCGTGACCTGTGGGCACCGCAGTTCGCATCGCATCACATCGCTTCACTGAACCAGCCGGACCCGACCGACGCGGTCGCTGCAACTGGCTCAAGAGTCGTGACCGCATCGCATTTGGGGCACCGCTCGCACGTCTGCGACGCACCGCTCTGACTCGCACCGCTGTCCGGCACCAGCTCCCGCACTCCGGCTTGGTCGCCTGCATCGCAACCTGTCAGCACCGCATCGAGCATCGTCTCACCCTGCATCGCACGCCTTGGACTCACCGACTCCGTCTGCACGACGCTCATTGAGCCGCTGCCTGCACCGCATCGAGGGACACCGCACCTTGCATCGCTCCGTCTTGCACCGCAACCGCAACGAACGCCGACCGGCTCGTACACTCCGTACCAGCCACAACGAGAAAGGTACTGTGACCGAGTCTGCTCACGACTCTGCTGGCCCGTATCGACGCGGTCGGCTGGAACTGTTAGACTCTGTGGTTTTCAGCATCGCGGTAGGCTCGGACGGAGCTACCGACTGCATACGAACTTTGTTTTTGGACTATTCCTGCAAAGAAGAAGTTACCTTATCAAGTATTCGTTTTTAAAGTATAGTTTTGTGGATTTTCGTCGTAATTGGTCTTGTCTTGAGTATATAAAATATTGGTTATTTTTCTAAACTGGTGTGGTGTCCGTTTGTAGTGCTTACACTGTATTACTGTTGGTTATGTGCAAATGCTTTACACACTGCCTCTGAATTAAGCCTGACTGCTCGTGCCAAGCTACCACGAGGGTGAGCAGGGGTTACTTCTCGAGTGTAACACCCTTACCCTGACTAGGAAGAAGGGTCCCTACTTGGACAAAGGTGCAAGCCCTTGCCAACTAGAGATCCCATTTCTAACATTGGTTGTCAGCGGTGAGGATAGGACTTGTGTTTGCACTTGACTTACAGTGATTGGTGTGCACTACTACCATATCGCAGACCATTACGTACCACATACTGGTTCTTTTTCTTTTGGCCTATTTTTGATCTTGCCAGTTTTCAACTCATTACTTTTGTCATGCCTGACACAGCTGCATCATCCGTTGCATCTCTGGAAATTATCTTTGAGGAGGATAGGTTGGAAACCTACGCCGTAAAGGAACTACGAGCAATTTGTAAAAACCTGAAAGTCCAAATTAAAGGCCTCACAAGGAAGGAGGAGCTACAGAAGGCGCTGAGGGCCTGGGTAGCAGCCAGACATGCCAGTGGGCAGCCTGGTAATCTCAGTGAGGAGGTGGAGGAGCCTATTTCCAGGGTGGATATGCTTTTGGGTAGGGGGAACCCGCCAGGTCAGGCAGCAGCAGTCTGTCCCCAGAGGAGCTGGAGGACAGGCGGGAGGCAAGGCAGTTTGAGCTGCAGAAGCTCAGGCTGGAGAGTGAGCGGGAGGAGAAGAGATTGGCCATAGAGGAGAGGAAGATGCTCTTAGAGCATGAGAGAGAACTGAAGGAGCTAGAACTTAGGAGTAAGTCAGGCTCAGATGGTGGCAGCAATTCGTCCAGAAAGGCAGACAGGATTGTGCACATTACCAAGAACGTAGGCAAGGAGTTCAAGAAGGGGGATGACATACAAAGGTGGTTTCAGGGTTATGACTGAGGCAGCCATACACATGAATGGGGTCCCTGAGGAGAATTGGGGAGCAGGATTGTGGCCACTTTTCCCTGAAGAAGCAAGGGATGCTCTGATAGCTTTGGGTAAGGGGTATCACCTCACCCATGCTGACATGAAGGATGCCCTTCTCACGAAGTATGGTCTTACTCCTGAAAAGTACAGGGATCAGTTCAGGTCCAGTAAGAAGTCTGATGCCAACACTTGGTTGGAATGTGTGGATGTGTTCTGCAGGTCTCTGGATGGTTGGGTGAAGGGCAGTAGTGTAACAGATTTTCAGGGGCTCTACAACTTGATTGCATGGGAGCACTTGTCTAGTCTATGTTTTGCAGATCTGCGCCAGCACCTAGTTGATAGTAAGCTAACTGACCCCAGGAAGCTTGCTATGGAAGCGGACCGCTGGGTGAGTACCAGGGTCCACAAGAAAGCGTTTGGGGAGACTCAGCCAAAGGTGGGCAGGGTCCCCAGCAGAAAGGTGGGGGGACAAGGGTAAAGCACAGGAGTTCTCTAAAGGGCCCCAAACTAGTACCCAGGGTAAAGGTTCCCAGCCCCCCGGTGATAAGAAGAAAGGGTCTCCACAGGGAAGCCTGTTGAGACCGGCCCCCGCAAGTGTTATGCATGTGACCAGGTAGGTCACTTTAAGGGGGACCCCAAGTGCCCGAAGGGGACACAGCCACCCACCGGTGGACAGTCCAAAGTGTTGCTAGTGTAGCGCTTGGGGAGGAGGGGTGCCCACAGGAGGGTGGGGATCCCGCAGAAATGACCCTTGTCTCACTAGGGGACAGTGAGATGGTCCCAGGAAACCAGGTGCCCCCTAACACAAAGAAATATAGCACCTGGGTGACCATTAATGGGAACAGGGTAGAGGCTCTCAGAGACACTGGAGCCAGTGTGACCTCAGTCCGGTGTCACCTGGTGTCTGAGAAGCAAGTAATCCCCGGGCATTCCACCAAGTAGTTGCTGTAGACAACTCAGAGCGCCAATGTATGGTGGCGCAGGTTCCCTTTGAATGGGGGTCTCAGGTCCCTTGAGGGTGGTTGTGAGCCCTACCATGCCTGTAGATTGTCTGCTAGGAAACGACCTGGAGCAGTCCTTATGGAAGGAGGTTGAGCTCAGGTCTCACTTGGAGATGCTTGGGTTGCCAGAGTGGGCATGCGTGTCTACTCGGTCAATGGCAGCCAGAAAGGGTGATCAAGAGGACTTGGAGCCTGAAACAGTGGCCCAAGTCCCTGCCAAGAGAAAGGGCAGGGGCGCGGGAAACCGGCCCCGAAGTTCCCACGGACCGGGAGGAGGCGGACCTCGAGGGGGACGCCCGGTGCCTACAGGGGAGCAGGTAGCCGAACTGGGAGACATCTCTGAGCTGACCCATTGGCAGCAACAAGGGGGTCCCACCAGGGAGGAGTTCTGCAGGGAGCAGAACGAGTGCCCTACTCTGGAGGGTCTGCGGCGGCAGGCTGCAGACCAGGCAGCTGGTAATCAGTCCGGGTCACATCTGATCTACTGGGAGAGTGGTCTCCTATACAGTGAGCCTAAGGTTGCTGAGCCTGGGTCAGCCCGTGTGCTGGTGGTACCCCAGCGCTTCAGGACCTTCCTACTGGGTCTGGCTCATGACGTGCCTTTGGCAGGACATTTGGGGCAGGACAAGACCTTTGACAGGCTTGTCACCCACTTCTTTGGCCCCAAATGCGAGGGCAGTCAGATGCACACTGTAGGTCTTGCCAAACTTGCCAGGCAAGTGGTAAGAGTGGGAGGAAGGTCAAAGCTCCTCTCCAACCTTTTCCTGTTGTTGGAACACCCTTTGAAAGGGTAGGGATGGATATTGTGGGGCCACTGGATCCCAAGACAGCCATGGGCAACAGGTACATCCTGGTCTTGGTGGACCATGCCACCCGGTACCCGGAGGCAATCCCTCTCAGGACAACGACGGCGCCAGTGGTGGGCCGGGCGTTAATGGGGATCTTTTCCCGTGTGGGATTCCCCAGAGAGGTGGTTTCTGATAGGGGGACCAATTTCATATCCAAGTATATGACATCCCTGTGGAAGGAGTGTGGTGTAACCTACAAGTTCACCACTCCTTACCACCCACAAGGAAACGGTCTGGTGGAGAGATTCAACCAGACCTTGAAAGGCATGATCAAGGGTCTAACAGAACCCATGAGGCGTAAGTGGGACGTCCTCTTGCCATGCCTACTCTTTGCATACAGGGAGGTGTCTCAGAAGTCTCTTGGGTACAGCCCCTTTGAGCTCCTGTATGGCCACCCTGTCAGAGGACCTCTGAGTTTGGTAAAGGAAGGCTGGGAGGCAGCTCCCAGGAAAACTCCCCAGGATGTATTTAGCTACATGCTGGCCTTTAGAAACCAAACTGCCCGCTTCAGGAAACTCGCTCAGGCGAACCTAGAAGCAAGCCAGGAAGAAATGAAGAGATGGTATGACCAGAATGCCACTCTGGTCGAATTTCAACCTGGGCAAAAAGTGTGGGTCATGGCCCCAGTGGTATCTTGTGCCTTGCAGGACAAGTGGACTGAGCCATATGAGGTAAAGGAGCGCAAAAGTGACGTCACCTACCTGGTGGATTTGCAGGCTCCAAGGAACCCTTTGAGGGTCCTTCACGTGAACCGCCTCAAGCCCCACTTCGAGAGGTCCGAAATGAGTATGCTCTTGGCGACAGATGATGGGGTGGAAGAGGAGAGTGAGCCTCTCCCTGACCTCCTGTCCACCAAGGAGCATGATGGGTCAGTAGAGGGTGTGATCCTCTCCCCTACTCTGACTCAGGAGCAGCAGGGGACTGTCGCCAGTTGTTGGGACAGTTTGCCCCACTGTTCTCTCTGACCCCGGTGTTACTCACTGGTGTACCCATGACGTGGACACCGGTGACAGCCCTCCTGTGGAGCACAAGATTTACAGGTTGACTGACCGGGTCAGAGCCAGCATCAAGGAGGAGGTCTCTAAGATGTTGGCGTTAGGGGTGATTGAGCCCTCCCACAGTCCTTGGGCCAGCCCAGTGGTCTTGGTCCCAAAGGCTGCGGCGCCCGGTGCCACTCCAGAACTCCGGTTTTGTGTGGACTACCGTGGGCTCAATGCCGTCACCAGGACTGACGCGCACCCCATCCCCAGAGCTGATGAGCTCATTGATCGGTTGGGAGCTGCCCGGTTCCTCAGCACGTTTGATTTGACGTCTGGGTACTGGCAGATTGCCTTAACCGATGGGGCCAAGGAGAGATCAGCATTTCCAACCCCAGAAGGTCATTACCAATTCCGGGTGATGCCCTTTGGGTTGAAGAATGCCCCTGCCACCTTTCAGAGGTTGGTCAATCAGGTGTTGGCCGGGCTGGAGGATTTCAGTGCCGCCTACCTGGATGACATTGCTGTGTTCAGTTCCAGCTGGGAAGAACATTTACAGCACCTTGAGAAAGTGTTGAGGGCTCTGCAAGGTGCAGGCCTCACGATCAAGGCCAGTAAGTGCCAGATCGGGCAGGGCTCTGTGGTGTACTTGGGACACCAGGTAGGAAGCGGCCAGGTGGCGCCCCTACAACCCAAGATTGACACCATTCTGGCTTGGGAGCCCCCAAGACCCAGACAGAGGTGAGAGCCTTCTTAGGTCTCACCGGCTACTATAGGAGATTTGTTAAGGGCTATGGCACCATCGTTGCCCCCTTAACAGAGCTGACCTCTAAGAGGCAGCCCAGGAAAGTGATCTGGACTGAGTCCTGCCAGAAAGCTTTTGATGCCCTGAAGGCAGACATGTGCACGGCGCCCGTGCTCAAGGCACCTGACTTCTCCAAAGAATTTGTCGTGCAGACTGACGCTTCAGAGCATGGTGTGGGAGCGGTGCTCTCACAACTGAACGAAGAGGGCCTGATCAGCCTGTAGTCTTCCTTAGCAGGAGACTACTTCCCAGGGAACAGAGGTGGAGTGCCATAGAAAGGGAAGCTTTTGCTGTGGTCTGGGCACTGAAGAAGTTGAGACCATACCTGTTTGGGACTCACTTCCGGGTTCAGACAGACCACAGGCCCCTCAGATGGTTGATGCAAATGAGGGGTGAGAATCCAAAACTGCTGAGGTGGTCCATCTCCCTACAGGGCATGGACTTTACGGTGGAACACCGTCCTGGTACAGAACACGCCAACGCAGATGGTCTGTCCAGGTTCTTCCGCCTTAGTGAAGAGAACTCCCATGGGGTTGGGTAGTTCTCCCTACTTTCAGCTGGAGGGGACATGTGTTAGACTTGGCATCTTTTGGCGTGTTTCCCCTGACTTTTTGCTTTCTGACCTCCCGGTTTTGACTCTGTTTTTGCTGGTGTAATGATTCTGCGCACTTTCCTCACTGCTGTCCAGTGGGAAAGTGCAAGTGCTCCTGTATAAAATGTGTTATGGATTGGTGTTTCCATGATTGGCCTATTTGGTTTATGTGTCAGTCCCTTGTAAAGTGCACTGCGAGTGCCAGGGCCTATAGACCAAATGCTGTTGGTGGGCTGCAGCACGGGATTGTGCCACCCACGCAAACAGCCCGTAAAGTGTAACTCAGGCCTGCCATTGCAGAGCCTGTGCGCAGCCTGGGGCTGCCATGTCGACTTGGCAAGTGCACACACTTGCAAGTCCCTAAACCTTCCCTTTGCTACATGTTAGTCACCCCTAAGGTAGGCCCAAGGTACCCCTGTGGGCAGGGTGCGTTGTATGCGAAAGGTAGGACATGCCCGGGTGTGTGTGGCATGTCCTAATAGTGAATTACAGCCTAGTTCGTTTTTCACTATTGCAAGGCTACCTGTTCCCCTAGGCCAGAACGGGCAGTTTTGATTATTACAGCTTATAATCCTAACTGACCCCGGGAACATGGTAGAAATTCGAGTTTAGTATGCCTGGACTCAGAATGATAAAATGCATCTTTTAGTGAAGTTGGTTTTAACATTCTGTGTTTGAAAGTACCACTTTTAGAAAGTGGGTATTTTCTTGTCTAACCATCCAAGCCTGCCTCCACGAGGTTGTGTATTCCTTGTCTGGAATGTGAGTGACAGGGGCTGGGGGATGCCAGGAGACAGGGTGAGTCAGCACAGGGCTGAATAGCAAGATCTACATGTAGATGGGTGGGAGGGGTCGCACCTGGGCCCTGAATAGGACAGTGCCTTCCCTCCACAATGCTGGCTCCACCTCCTGTGGTGCGTCTGATGTCCCTGGCCTACTCACTGAAAGAAGGGACGGAGACTTGTCAACAAAGTGCTCCAGAACTGGTTTGGACTAGGCAAAGGCCTCTCTGCCTTCAGAGAACAAAGGAATTTGGGATATAAATATTGGGGCCCTGACCCCATGAATTTAGATCTCGCTGGAATCAAGGAACCTGCCAAGACGAAGAGCTGGAAGAGCTGCCAGGAGGAGTACTGCCCCTTTCCTGTGTTGTTGCTTTGTTGGGTTGGCCTGCAGCTGCTGCTTCTGCCTTGGGCAGTGAAAGGAAGGAACTTTCTACAAACTTGTGCTGAGTATCTCCAAGGGCCTGGAACCGAGCTGGCCTCTTGTTAAGAAGTCTCAGGGACTACAAAGACTTCACAAGCCTCTGGGTACCGCTTCTGGAACGCTGTTTCAGTTGCCACAGAGGAAGGGAACTGCAACCGACTCCGTCAACCGAATCCATCCCTGGCCAGTGACCTGTTTGCACCGCAGACCGCATCGCCCCGCTTCGCATCGCAACCCTGGTCTCACCGTGGGCGACGTCCGACGCCGCCAACACCGAGCCGCTGCTTGCACCGTGACCTGTGGGCACCGCAGTTCGCATCGCATCGCTTCACTGAACCAGCCGGACCCGACCGACGCGGTCGCTGCAACTGGCTCAAGAGTCGTGACCGCATCGCATTTGGGGCACCGCTCGCACGTCTGCGACGCACTGCTCCGACTCCGCACCGCTGTCCGGCGCCAGCTCCCGCACTCCGGCTTGGTCGCCTGCATCGCAACCTGTCAGCACCGCATCGAGCATCGTCTCCCCCTGCATCGCACGCCTTGGACTCACCGACTCCGTCTGCACGACGCTCATCGAGCCGCTGCCTGCACCGCATCGAGGGACACCACACCTTGCATCGCTCCGTCTTGCACCGCAACCGCGACGAACGCCGACCGGCTCGTACACTCCGTACCAGCCACAACGAGAAAGGTACTGTGACCGAGTCTGCTCACGACTCTGCTGGCCCGTATCGACGCGGTCGGCTGGAACTGTTAGACTCTGTGGTTTTCAGCATCGCGGTAGGCTCGGACGGAGCTACCGACTCGTACGAACTTTGTTTTTGGACTATTCCTGCAAAGAAGAAGTTACCTTATCAAGTATTCGTTTTTAAAGTATAGTATTGTGGATTTTCGTCATAATTGGTCTTGTCTTGAGTATATAAAATATTGGTTATTTTTCTAAACTGGTGTGGTGTCCGTTTGTAGTGCTTACACTGTATTACTGTTGGTTATGTGCAAATGCTTTACACACTGCCTCTGAATTAAGCCTGACTGCTCGTGCCAAGCTACCACGAGGGTGAGCAGGGGTTACTTCACGAGTGTAACACCCTTACCCTGACTAGGAAGAAGGGTCCCTACTTGGACAAAGGTGCAAGCCCTTGCCAACTAGAGATCCCATTTCTAACAGGTGGTAGTAGTGGTAGGCATCTGGCACCCCCTGAGTAGGGCTGGTAGTGGTGGTAGGCATCCAGCCCCCCATGGGTAGAGGTGGTAGTAGTGACAGGCATCCAGCCCCCCATGGGTAGAGGTGGTAGTAGTGACAGGCATCCAGCCCCCATGGGTAGAGGTGGTAGTAGTGACAGGCATCCAGCCCCCCATGGGTAGAGGTGGTAGTAGTGGTGGGCATCCAGCCCCCATGGGTAGAGGTGGTAGTAGTGGTAGGCATCTGGCACCCCTGAGTAGGGGTGGTAGTGGTGGTGGGCATCCAGCCCCCCATGGGTAGAGGTGGTAGTAGTGACAGGCATCCAGCCCCCATGGGTAGAGGTGGTAGTAGTGACAGGCATCCAGCCCCCCATGGGTAGAGGTGGTAGTAGTGACAGGCATCCAGCCCCCATGGGTAGAGGTGGCAGTAGTGGTAGGCATCTGGCACCCCTGAGTAGGGGTGGTAGTGGTGGTGGGCATCCAGCCCCCATGGGTAGAGGTGGTAGTAGTGACAGGCATCCAGCCCCCATGGGTAGAGGTGGTAGGAGTGACAGGCATCCAGCCCCCATGGGTAGAGGTGGTAGTAGTGGTAGGCATCTGGCACCCCTGAGTAGGGGTGGTAGTGGTGGTGGGCATCCAGCCCCCATGGGTAGAGGTGGTAGTAGTGACAGGCATCCAGCGCCCCATGGGTAGAGGTGGTAGTAGTGGTAGGTATCTGGCACCCCCTGAATAGGGGTGGTAGTGGTGGTGGGCATCCAGTCCCCCATGGGTAGAGGTGGTAGTAGTGACAGGCATCCAGCCCCCCATGGGTAGAGGTGGTAGTTGTGACAGGCATCCAGCCCCCCATGGGTAGAGGTGGTAGTAGTGGTAGGCATCTGGCACCCCCTGAGTAGGGGTGGTAGTGGTGGTGGGCATCCAGCCCCCCATGGGTAGAGGTGGTAGTAGTGACAGGCATCCAGCCCCCCATGGGTAGTGGTGGTAGTAGTGGTGGGCATCCTGCACCCCCTGGGTAGAGGTGGTAGTAGTGGTAGGCATCTGGCACCCCCTGAGTAGGGGTGGTAGTGGTGGTGGGCATCCAGCCCCCCATGGGTAGAGGTGGTAGTAGTGACAGGCATCCTCCCCCCATGGGGTGAGGTGGTAGTAGTGACAGGCATCCAGCCCCCCATGGGTAGAGGTGGTAGTAGTGGTAGGCATCTGGCACCACCTGAGTAGGGGTGGTAGTGGTGGTGGGCATCCAGCCCCCCATGGGTAGAGGTGGTAGTAGTGACAGGCATCCAGCCCCCCATGGGTAGAGGTGGTAGTAGTGGTAGGCATCTACCACCCCCTGGGTAGGGGTGGTGTTAGTTGTTGGCATCCAGGCCCCTATGTGTATATGTGGCATTGGTGATGGCCATCCCGTCCCTATGGTGCTGCTGTTGCAAGTAATTTCTGCATCCCTCTGTGTGTGTGTGATATGTCGGGTACGTCTAGTTTGTTTTTGTGGTTGGTGTCTGACTTACCTTCTGCGCCGTACGCGTCCGTGCCTGTTCCGGTAATAGATGTAGAATATTGGTAGGATCGGCACGATGGGATTCATGGTTGGTTCGTCTCGTTCGTCTTTCTCTTTTCTTCGCCTCGTCCTCATCGCTGGCGTGGTCGTCTCGTAGCCGTGGATCGTGTTGTGGCGTGAATCGGAGCTTATGTGCGCCTCTCCCAGATGCTTTGACGTGCCATGCGTAGCGACGTGTTCGGCGCGTACGGAAAGCGCATCGTACTTGTCCGGCCGGACGGGGCTGCATTTTGGCTTCCGTGTGACTCGATTCTGCGTTTCCGGATCCGCATCGGTCGGAGAACTGGACCTGTATTGGGTGAGTACGACTGGGTCGGGATTTGGGCAGTTGTGCGCATCGTACTTGCTCGTTCGGACGTATGTGCGAATCGGTCGGGAAACAGGCATTCGCCTGGCTTTTTTCCCGGCCGAATGGTATTAGGTGCGCCTCCGACCAGGATCGGAATCGACCCCTAAGTAACTAAGTAACTAACCTACCTATCAATCCACCACTATCTTAGTGACAGGAGGACAAAGGAAGGACTAGAGTCTCTCTAGCATTACCTAACTTAAGTTCTCTAAAGTAAACTCTTACATAATCAGCCCAAGCGAGCGCAAAGTTGCAAACAAGTAAGATTAGTAGCGCCAAGCACCTGTGTCTAGAAGAATAACAATCACAGAAGATTTTTAAATGTAATTTACCTGCAATGTAAGCAGCAGCTTTCTTGCTATTCGGAAAAAAATTATGTTCGCAATAACAGTAACACAGTCTAGAGAACACACAATACTACTAGTATTAGCTACTCACCAAGCCCCATGACCTCAACACCTAGCAGGTCCACACCCTGCTCCTGGTCCAAGATGTCTGACCACCGGTGGGTCAGCTGGTTATGGGGGCACCGGACCCCAGAGCAGCGAAACACTGCCCGGCGCACCCTCGCCCACTGGTGGTGACGCTCCTGGGTAGCGCACCCGGAGCCAGGCCTGCCGCATGCTGGCAAGGTCAAGGGGAGGTGGTGCTGCACAAAAAAAACAAGGGCGGCCACCTCGCTAAAAAGGGACCGGGCCTGCACCCCTTCCGGGCGCAGTCTGCCGCAAGGAAGGCGGCTCTTCTTGGGCTCGGGCGCCTTGCCCTTGGAGCCGGTACCCTTAGCCATGGTTCTGGGGTGGGCGGGGGCAGAAAAGAAAATTTAGCAGTAAAAAATAAAGTCAGGGGAAGAAGTAAGAGAGTAAAAATGGAAGTAATATAAAACAGTAGAAAAATGTTTTAAAAACGCAGTAAAAGTAGAAATAAAACGCAAAATATACACTTAGGGACAGAGATGGATAGATAAAAAATAAAAAAGATCAGAAAAACAGTGTAAAAAACAAAGGATTGAAAAGATTGGAGAGGGATTGAAAAACAGGCCCCAGAACCATGCAAAGAATAGGAAAACAAGATGGCCGCGCCCATTGGCGACCGCGTGGTGAAGTTCGCGCGATATTTCCCCCGAACACATCATCCGTGGGCAACATCTCGCGAGCACACGCGAGCATGCGGAAAGTAGCAACTCCGCATGCTCGCGTAGCTCTGCGTAGTGTTGCATAGTTTTTGTGCCGCTTCGCGTAGCCTCGCGTAGAGCGGCTACGCGAACTTCGCCCAGGGTTACCTTGGTATTGTCAACCCCCCCCCAGGGCCAGCTCCCTATGTCCCGAGGTGCCCACCTTCAGGACATAGTAGTTTGCTGATGCTTGGCAGTAGCTTTGACAGCTCCTGCCAAGTGAGCGCAAACTGCAAGTCTGCTCCCAGCGGGCGGGAGCAGGAAAACTGCCCCCACTAGCTGGCAGCAGACTTTTCATCTGTTTTCCTTTCCGCTGTCAAGAGGGCAGATAAACAGATGAAAGAATTGCTCCTGCACGCAGGAAGCAGTATTTTTGCTGCTCCCTGCATGCAGGAGCAATGCTGGCTCTTGCTGGAGTCAAGAAGCCTGCATGGACGACGGGGGCATTGGGGCTCCCCTCGCGGCCCCATTTTGTGCTATACTGTGTACTCTTGTTCAATAAACAGGCCGGTGAGGTTCCGTTCTGGTCCTGATGTTCATTTGAGAGAAACTAAACCTCAACAGCAAGCACTTACAAATATAAACATAGCAGGTGCCCCAGTTGAAGCTCCACTTCTGTAAAGGACAAATGATCTTAACTTCCTGGACTTGACGAAGGCAAAGCAAGTGTGTTTTCTCATCAAATCCACATTAAAAAATGATCTGAAGTCCTTGGTGGCGGTGAATGCATTGTTGAACTATTGGAGCACAATCTGTAGTGACTGTGACGAGTGGATTCTTTCTAGGCCTCTTCTGGTAAGAGCAGAGTCCATGGTTCTCTCTTTAAATTACTACGAGTATGTAAATGTGCAAATCACTTGGAAGCTCTGCTCGTTTGGTCCCGTCATGTCCACCTTAGTGGTATGCAAAGGTATTGCCGCCTTTTGCCAGGATGAAGGACAACAGTATGTTTCCTGCCGATTTTGGTGACACGATCTTTCTGCTGAGGAATATGAGGACATCTCTACTAAACAAATAAGCACTTACTTGATACAGTTAAGAGGAAGGACCCTTGCTTGGTGGAGATTTATCTCTTTGTAGTCTTGTTGTCTTCTCTATAGAAGGATTAATGTTATCAGAGATTCCTGGATGAAGACGCAAGTGGAACAATCTCAATGTGGAAATTAAACGCACACAAGTTCACTGGAGATACTTCCTCATGGTCCATTATGCAGCTGTAGTGTCGAATAAGCACTAGGCATTTACCCAACAAGGTAGCACTTACTAATTAACTAGGAGAAAGCACTCCAGGTGAGTAGACGTTTTGTGCAAAACTGTAGACTCTTGTTGGATGAAGGGGTAGGTGAGGTTCCGTTCTGGCCCAGTCACTCACACAGCTACTGACACACCCACACAGACACTCAGACACCCACTCACACACCCATTCAGCCACTCTCACATCTACTCACTGACACATACAGTCACTCTCACAGCCGTACAGTCACTCACATACCCACTCACACACCTAAAAAATCATTCACACACCCACTCACAGACCCATACAGTCACTCACACACTCACTCACATACCCACATAACAACTCACACACCCACTCACAGACTCATACAGCTACTAACACACCCATAAAACCACGTACATACCCAAACAGCCACTGACACACCCAGTTAAAGATCCATACAGCCACTCACACACCCACTCACAAACCCATGCATCAACTCACACGTCCACTCACAGACCCATACAGCCACTCACAAACCCACTCACTGACTCACAAATCCACTCACACACTCTCAAAACTACTCACACACCAACACATACACCCATACAAACACTCACACACTCGCTCACAGACCCATACAGCCACACACACCCAGTCACTGACCTATACAGCCACTCACACATCTACTCACTGACCTATTACAGTCACTCACCAACCTACTTTCAAAAGTTACAGGTTACAGTTAGGAAACAACATTTTTTAAAAACTTGAAATTCACTGAAAAAAACAAAGGTTACAGGGATGTTATAGCTAGGAAAATAACATTAAAAACCTTAGAAATTCACTGAAAATAACAAAGGTTACAGGGATGTTATAGTTAGGAAAAAGAATTTAAAAAGCTTAGAAATTCACTGATAAGAAAACAAAAGTTACAGGGGTGTTATAGTTAGGCTCAGATTTCACACATTCAAAACCATAGAAATTCTGCAGTTATAGTTACCTGAGCAAACTGTAACTTACGCCCCTGCAATGCACTCCTTATGATCTCACATATACATCACTCATTACAAGGTCAGTGACATCACTGATGACATCTCAAATGACATCACTGATGACATCATACAGTGATTGTGAGTGTTTTCGAAAACTTTATGAGTGTTAAACATATATACTAAGCTACTACAATAGTTAAATTAGTATACTTTGTGTACTACTAATGAGTGATACTACTTCTAACATATATTATGTGAGTGGCTGTGTGTCTTTGTGTATCTGTATGTGAGTAGGTGTTTGAGTGGCTCTATGGGTGTGTGAGTGGGCGTGGTGGTGTGTAAATAGAGATCACACATCTATTTGTAGCTCATTATGTATACAGTGTGTTATAGTGTGATGTGTATTGTGTGATGAGTCTATATTATGTGTTATTATGTTATGTTTCAACCACAGAATGGCCTGATGTGTGTTACTTTAACATAAAAGTGTTCTGTATTCCAGGTGCTGTAACCTGGTCCTGGTCTTGGGCAGTTGCTGAGCACACCTGTAAGGTAGCATCTAATTCTTGAGCAGTGGCTGAGCCTCTCCTGTAAGGTAGCAAGTTTCAGTTTCTGTTTTGGGTGAGGAACTGTCTTGCCATCCTTGATATTCGATGTCATATTCTTACGCATTATTCAGGTCTGGTGAGAATCTCAGGAGGACAACTACACAGCATGTTTATTATTTTGATATTTGTTTTAACCTGTTATTTTAGTTTATTGTTTTATCAAATCAAATCAAATAGTCCTTGTAAAGCGTGCAGATACTCTATAGAGTGTCCCAGTGCTACAGGTACAAAAGACCGCTGGTCTTGCCACTAGAGGGACAAAATCTAAAAGGCATGTTTAAAAGAGCCCTCATCCCTGGTCACACAGAGATGCAAGGGAAGGGCATTCCAGCTTGCAGCAGCAAGGGGCAAGAAGGAAGTGCCTCCCGATCTCTTCCACCTCGTCTTAGGCACAATAGCCAGCAATGCATCAGCTGAATGAAGGGTTCTGTAAGGATGATAATGGGAGAGTATCTTGGATAGATATTTAGGGCCCATACCATAGAAAACTCTATGGGCAAGCACCAGTCTCTTAAACTTCACTCTCACCCATATGGGAAGCCAGTGTAGCTTCTTAAGATGGTGCTGAACAGAAACTTTCCTAGGAGTGTTGAGCAGGAGCCTGGCTGTAGCATTTTTCACCTACTGGAGTCTCTTAAGTTACTACAGGGGGAGGCCCCAGTATAATGCATAAGCGTAGTCCAGCCAAGATGTTTTGAGGGCATGGACTCACAGATGCTTTACTTTGTTGTTTGTTCCCAAACCCCTTCCCCCTGTGTTCATCTTGACACCATTGTGTTTCCTCGTATCCGGTGATGGCGGAGTGAATACAGAGGAGAAAAGGTGCATGCTACTCCTGCAACAGGTGGGTCATGGACCACGGCCTAATACAGCAACACTCTCTGACAGTGGTGCTCAGCGCCACCCCCTGTGTGAATCCATGATGGGTTGTGGATCTAGCAGGCAATTCAAAAATAAAATACAACCACTCACAGAATCACTAGCACACTCTCTCATAACCTACACAACCACTGACACACCTACGTACACATCCATACAGCCATTCACACACGCATACAGCAAAACGACTGACACAACCACTCACACACCTATACAGCCACTCACATACCACTCAGTGGCTCAGACAGCCATTTACAAACCCACTCATACACCCACCCACCCTTCACACACACACACTCCCAGTTGCACACCCACATGGGCACTCACACACCCATTCACATAACCAAGTACACACTTATACAGCCAGTCACACACCTACACACAGACCCACACAGCCACTTACACACCCACTCACATACCCACCACACACTCACATACATACCTACACACTTACACAACCACTGAGACCCCCACTTACACGGCCATACAGCCAGTCTCACAGTCACATGCACACCAATACAGCCACTAACACATCCACTCACAGACCCAAACAGCCACTAACACCCACTGACACGCCCATACAGCAAAGCCACTGAGATACCCACTCACATGCCCATATAGCCACTCACACCCCCCACAAACAGTTACATCCCCATTAACACACCCATGCAGTCACTCAGACAGCTACTGACACACCCACACAGTCACACAGACACCCACTCACACACCCATACACACACTCATACACCCATTTAGACCATAAAGGCAACTGGAACCCATTGGAGGAAAGGGGAGTGGGAGAGACAAAACATGACTCCAGATCCTGTACCTTCTGGGATGGCTTCTGCTGGGAATACACTGGGCTCCACTCCCTAGAGGGCAAGAGTTTTGAGATTAACGATGTGAACGCACCAATGTCCCACTCTAACCTTGTGTGTAAAAGGCTATACCTGGTTCCTCTCCTTTCCTGCCTATCTGCAGATTCTTTAAGAGACAGCTCATGGCAAGGATAGAATGAAACAGGAAACTCTGGAGCTGGACAACCCATAGGTATATGTACGAGTAGTATAAGGTCAGCCTCTCTATCACTGTTCTGATATTTTATGTAAATGCTAAACTGACATACAACAATCTACATACCACAAGGTATTCTAGAAGGTGCCTTGTACCTATATATCAGTGGCTTGTACAATGTCAAAATATCTTAGGTTTCTGACCAATATGCGATAATCTCTTATCTGTATCCGTTCAGCTGCAGGGAATATTGTAATGGTGCCAGCCAAGGAAATAACAAACTTTGTCAGAGCTTGCTGATAAAGAAATGCTCCAAAAACAGGTAAGTAACATGTGCACGAGCATGGTTACCACCTTAATTGATTAAAGTCTTGTTTTTTGTTTCAGGATGCAAGAATGCTGTGGGGCACAAATGCGGGCAAGGACACCGACAAAGCCGCTGAAGACCACAGCCAGGAACACCACGACAAGCAGGAAGTCAGGAGAGGTGAGTCTGAAGCAGGAGCGGTGGAAGACTGGAACAACAAG
This sequence comes from Calotriton arnoldi, assembly GCA_963921515.1. NCBI lineage: Eukaryota > Metazoa > Chordata > Amphibia > Caudata > Salamandridae > Calotriton > Calotriton arnoldi. The sequence continues at coordinate 4,524,026 of CAWUFW010000238.1, read as the reverse complement.
TGTTATTTCTAGCTTCCTCTGCATCTAAATAGTTAGCCTAACCAAGATGGCCAAAGTCTTGCGATACCAGGTGAGACTTCGGCTTTGTTATGCAGCGATTGCACTTCGCTGAACAAGCAGCCATGGCACACACAGTCAGTCACATACCCACTGACACTCCCATGCAGTCACTCACACATCCTTTATACATGCACACACCTACTCGCATTGAATCATGCAGCCATAAAGACACTCACACACTAATTCACACACCCACACAGCCACATACGCACCCGCTCATAGACCCGCACAGGTACTCACACACCCTGGGAGCAACTTACACAAGCACTGATACACCCATGCAGCCAGTCACACATCCACTCAGACATCCATACAGCCATTTACACATCCACTTGCATTTTGGTATTCTATATGACATTGCAAAACATTTGCTAGTGTCTCCTTTAATACTTTATAGGTTTATTTCCCTCAGTGAATATTAAATTAGTGAGATGTGCTACTTTGATTTCACTTATGCGGGGTATGATACATGTACACATAGAAAACTCAACCACTTAAACACACAATTGTACAAAAGCATAAAACATGCAGCTATCTCTTTCTTTGAACAGATAAAGTGCTTCTAAAAAGAACCATTTTTGTGTTGGATTACTTAAAAAAAAGTTTTATATATTTTTGGAGCATTTTTCTATTGGAACAAAAATAGCAAGGGTAGTAAAAGGAGTAAGGGTAGTAAATTGAAAGAAGCAACTGGCTTCAGTCTTTAAGAGGAATGGAAGGCGGAACGGTGAGGTGAAAAAAAAATGAACACTTGTGGTGGTTCACAGCATCCATTAGCTCACCAATAGATGACATTTTCAGGCCCTCTGGCTAATGGCATCTGCAACAATGAGAGACCGTGTCTGATATTTTTCATGAGACAGCGGGGATAGTAATCATATGGTCAGGTGCTAAGGGTCCCACGGATGGTCCCGCTTCCGAGGTTGATGATGCGCCACCATCCTTCTCTCGCATCATTCTGTCATACGTCCTCACATAAATGGTTGTGAGAAGTTTCCACATGGAGGATGTACCATGAGAGTACTTCTTCCCTGTATCTCATGACAGTTTTTCGTTGCATATGTTGCACTGCACAATTTTTGCAGCAACTTTCTTTTCTTGGCACCCAATAGGATGGAGAAGTGTTTCCATGTGTCAGAGGCTTTTTTGGGAAGGTGGAAGTCATCCTCTTCTTGATCTTGTTCTTCCCCTTGTGTTCTGTCTTCGGCAGAAGACATCTTGATGTTCAAAGTCTCTTCTTTTGGAGAAAATCTCCCAAAAATGATGGAGCTGTGGTTTTGAGTCTGTCTCCAGAGGGATGTGAAACCCAGATAACTGATTTAGGGTGTGGTTTGCAATGGGCATGGGTGGAAACTTACTCTATCCAATGAGACGTCGAGGTATGGGTGTGTTCCTGGTATTGCGGTGAATCTGCGGTGGCATTGTGGCGGATCCACGGATTCGCCGAACTCGTACAATGAAAAAGTATGTTGTGAAACACAGATAGGCTTCCAAAAATTAATGTATGTATTCTCTGTTGTCAATGTTAGCATTTGTGGGGACTGTATGTGAAATTTCTATTTTTTTTAACGTTTTATCGAATCCGTGGATCCACTGTGATTTCGTCAAAGGAACTAGTAACCATTGAGTACTTCAATGGGCTCCCTTCTCAGATCTGCAGTAGCTCCGTGGATCCATAAAATGAATTCAAAAAAGAGAAAAACTTGGTGTATTGCATTTATAGAAAGACTACATACTTTCATTTGTTAAATTTTACTTTTAAAATGTATAATAAGAATAAATGTGTGAATAAAACATGCTTATTAACTTGTAAAAATGTATATCCCTAAATTGAATTTATGGGTGAAATTGTAGTACAATGTATTTTAAAAACCAGGTAAAATTTACTAAAAAAAACAAAGTTTACAAGGATGTTAGGAAATAGCATAAAAAAAATGTAGAAATTCACTGAAAAAACTAAAGGTTGCAGAGATATTAGAATTAGGCTCTGATTTTACACACACAAACCCAGAAGAATTTCTCAGTTATAGTTACCTGAGCTAACTATAACTTACGCTCTCGCAATGCACTGCTTTTGACCTCACATATTGTTGCAGGGATTCTGCTCATACACAGAACTATGCACAGGAAAACAAGACCTCGGTGTGTAGGGGCTGAGCCTTCCTACCGCCTCAGTACCCAAAATCCCAGAACCGACTAGCTATAGTGTCTCATTCGCTCTCCTACATAATCACGAAGCTACAAATGATTAGACAACCCAGAACACAACACTCCCGACTCTCTCAGGAATCACAGTAGCAAGACAAACCCTTTCGCTCACTTACTCGAGCCTGTCCACAATAAGAATTGACAGAGTCACTGTCATAGTTCGAAATGTTTATTTTAACTATAGTGCTCTATAATGCAGTATACGAGCCACTACCAGCAGCAAAACGCATAAACCTAAAACAGTTAGCATTGTTGCAATTCCATAGATTATAAAGGGGATGTCATCGTATACAGACAGGGGATAAAGGACTATAAGGCCTAACCACCCTCCCCTTGGCTAGAATAAGTTTTATTAAATAAAAGAAGATCTCTGGGCTTTGTCAGCAGACCCCATACCTTAGTGCCTAGATGGTATTTTTACATCATAGGAACAGCATAGCTCTTCTCCCTGGAAAGGTCCCTCTCCAAGTGTCTGTTAGAACAACATGCATCCCCATAATATCAAAGCACGAGTTTCCAGCAATAGCAGCTTGTTAGCATGTTTTGTCTAGGTGCTAGGGACTAACCAGAACAAAATAACAAGGGGCATTGTTTATCGACCTTACACTCCGTGTTCAGACTAAACTCCAGGAACAGGCAAGGAACGCAGAAAGCAGACGGTTCTCATGTGAAAGGCACAAACAGAGTCTTGCAAAATAAAGTCATGTAGTAACATACGCAAAAGCAGCATCATGGCAGCAGAGCTCATGCTAACTTAGTAATGTCGAAAATGACCCTGATGGCCATATGACAATATTACATCACTCATGACAGGGTCAGTGACATCACTCATGACAACACTCATGACATCTTAAATGACATCACTGAAGGCATCACCTGTGCGGGAAGGGAAACCTGTGTTTGCTTTTGCTTGGCGGGAGGATTTTCAAAGCTACTGCCCGCTGGGAGAGGACATTTCTTACCTGCCTGCAGTGAAGCTGGCAGGGAAACAGATCAAAATATTTCCCCCTCCCAGAGGGAGCAGCATTATGAGCTGTTCCATGTGGGCGGCAGCAATGCCGGCTCCCGCTCTATGCAGTGAGACGTCTTAATCTGCTGGGGTCTTGGGAGTCCCCCCGTGGCCCCCAGAAAAAGGGTACCAGGGCACCCACCTTTAACTGTCAGGGCCCCAGGGGATGGGGTCCCCAGGTCTGAAATCAGCCTGGGAGAGAGGCTGTGTGCCCCCTCCCCCTAAAAAGCATGCTGGGCCTCAGGGGATGGAGTATCAAGGGCCAAAATCCACCCAAGGAGGGGAGCCGCATGCCCCTCCCCCTAAAATGCATGCTGGTGCCCCAGGGAATGGGGTCCCCAGGGCCCAAAATTGTCCTGGGGAGGAGGGCCATGTGCACCCCCTCCCCTTTATTTGCAAAAGTGACCCTAGGGATGGGGTTCCCAGGGCCTAACAAGGCTCACTAAGGGGGACACACAGCCCCCCTCCTTTTTAATAAAAAACAACAGCCCTGGGGGATGGGGCCCCCAGAGCCTAATGAGGCTCAGGGAAGGGGGCCCATGGCCCCCTCACCTTTAAATGTAATAGGACCCTCGGGATTGGGTTCTCAGGGCCTAATGAGGCTTGAGAGGGGGGCCAAATGGCCCCCCTCCCCTTTAAAAAAAAAAGACTTAGGGGATGGGGTCCCCAGGGCCAGGCCTTGTGGCCAACTCCCCACTGCGCATGGCCAAAGGCCATGGCCAGCGTGGGGTTGGCTGCATGTGTGGGCTTGGCCGCAGGGTGGGGGTTGGATTTGCGCATTGTAATTAAAAAATACTTTACATTAAATAAATCATAGAAATTCACTCAAAAAAGCAAAGGTTTAAGAAACATTATAGTTAGGTGTGAATAAAATGTCTGTTTTTTTTTAAATACCTTAGAAATTCACTGGAAAAAAACAAAGGTTAAAATAATGTTATAGTTTGGTGAATTTGACAGAGACAACATTAACATTATGAACTAAAAAAACACAGAAATTCACCAGTTATAGTTAGCAGAACTTTCAACCCCACGATGCTTTGCTTATGACCTCACATATTACATCACTCATGACATGTTCTATGACATCATTTATGACATCACTGATGACATCTTAAATTACAGGGAAATACTATGAATGCTGAACCTCTAAAAAGCCAAGAGTAGTGGAAGTGGCATCTTACACTCTTGGAGGCAAATTTACAAGCCCTGTTGCGTCGCTCTTGCACCACACAACGTGGTGCAAGAGCGACGCTACTCAAAAATGAGATTTATGAAGCCACACAAGGCCACCTTGTGTGGCCCTGAGTGGCTTCATAAATCTCGAGTAAAGCAACACAGCACAAATTGCTGCATTGCCTTACTCTGCGCCAGGGAGGCATTCCATGGGTTTTGCATGGGTGCTCCCATGCAACATCCATGGATTTTGATACATTCCCAGAGTTACCAAAAGCTGTAGACCAGGGAATGAGCCAAAAACTTACACCTCCCCAGATGAAGGGCAATGAGGAGAAATACATTTATTTCTCCCTGTTTTTCCTCTTTAAATGTGTGCTACATTCCTCCCTTTTCTAAAAGTGGCATTTCTAAAATGGTAATGTCAAATCCAACTTCACCATTAAAGATGATTTATCACCACCATTCCAAAGATATTAAACATGAAGTAGCTACCCCTTTCCAATCAGGAATTACAGCATAAAATGCGTTGTAAGGAATCCCCAATGCTAGCCTATGGGAGGAGTATGCCTCACAGCAGTAAAAAACTAATGTGGCTGTTTGTCACTGACAGGACATGTACAACTTAAAAGTACATGTCCTGCCTTTTAGTTACACAGCACCCTGTCCTTAGGGTCACTTAGAGCCTACTTTAGGGGTGACTTATGTGTAGTAGAAGCAGAGTGTAAGGCTTGGCAAGTGGTTTTAAATGCCAAGTCTAAGTGGCAGTAAACTGCACACACAGGCCCTGCAATGACAGGCCTGAGATAGGATTGAAAGGCTACTTGTGTAGGTGGCACAACCAGTGCTGCAGGCCCACTAGTAGCATTTAGATTACAGACCCTGGGTACATGGTATACTACTTTAAAAGGGACTTACAGGCTAAATATGCCAATCAGGTATATACCAATGTCAAGCTGTTTAGGGGAGAAGAACATGCACTTGAGCACTGATTAGCAGTAGAAAGGGGCTCAGAGTCCTAAGGTCAACAAAAAGATACCGCAAAAAGTGGAGGGAAGCAGGCAAAAAGTCAGAGGGAAGACCACCCTAAGGATGACAGGTCCAACAGTCACGAAAATTTGCAAGGGCTGGGCAACTGCTGCTGTGACCCAGCAGTCCAGTGGTTGATTTACTGCTCCCTCAATGGTTTTTGACAGTGGAGGTAGCAGAGGCTCCAATATCTGATCCGGAAGCCATGTGCTTCCACCACGAAACAATGGAGCAAGTGAACTTCGAATTCAGTGGAGCATGAGCTGTGCCAATTTATGATAGAGATCTTGCTCTGCTGGACTCTAAGTGATCCCAGAAAATTGCAGTATGATAATGTGAGTGACTGTCAAGTATCTGAGTGTGGGCACTCACAGAATACTTCATAAATGAAACCTTTCTTCCAATCCCACCAGAGGACCCATGCACTGAATTAGGGGTTCTATCTCCAAGTTACCCCAAGCCTCAAATCCATTGCTGAAATACAACAGTTATCATAACAATGGATTAGGTTTTTCATTCCTTTCATGTGACACAAGGCTTTCTGATCTTCAATCACAGTGTTCTGTTGCTTATTTGCCTCATGTGCAAGTTCAAGGAATGTTTAAAAATGCCTACCCGAAAAATATTTAAGTCACCTTCTTCCCTTTTCCTACCTATATCCAAAAGCCAAGTCACCAATAGCACACTTCCTAGAATAACTTCATTAATCTGTAAATGTAAATCAACTGTAAAATAAACGACATTTCTTGGAATACATATACAGGCCAGAAATGGACTGAAGTTTTCTTCGCTGTAGCAGGTACCCTTTACAAGATTAGTTACCACTATGCACTAAAATGCACTGAAATTACTTGCAGGAGGCCCAAAGCCCAAGCATCATGAACCATGGTTACATCTAGCTCACACCAGCCCTTTGAAGAATCTTGCCATTCTACATGCAATATCCAGGAAAGCTTCCTCTGCCCGAAAACTATGACCTGAGACTCAAGATGTATAAAAATTGTGTCATTCAAGGAAATGCAGATTACGTCTTAAAGTTTTACAGTTATGGCCTAAATCAACTACCCATGGAATAAATCAATTGATTTGGATCTTTCATCAAATATCTGTACCTTAAAGCAAATTCACTGGGGATTGCCATCAATTATATAAGACTTAGGGGCTGATTCCAATCTCGGCCGGAAATCTCTCCGACCGAGCCGGACCCGGAGAGATTTCCGACCGAATCGGACTCTGGCAGTCCGACCGAACGAGTACGATGCGCACGCATGCCATCGGACTCGAGTCGGTCGGACTCCCATTGAAGTCAATGGGAGCCTGTCGTACAACGCGTACGCGGGCTCCCATTGACTCAATGGGTGCGAGGCGGACAAGGGCGCCCCTACAGCGTGTACGCGTCCATGCGCATCGTGGCGTACATGCACAGGTAGGGGGACCCATGGGTCCCCCTGTGTGCGACTCGCGCACCTACGCGTACAGGGGTCCGACGCGGACCCCCAAAGTCCGGCTCCGACAGCTTTTTCGAGCCGGACGGCGCGAGTCGGTCGGACTGCTCGCGGCGCGCATCGTACTTACCCGGCCGGGAAACGTCTCCATAGCGCGGTGCGAGTCGTGTCCATGCGAGTCGGTCGGAGCGTGTTGAAGCCGCGTTCGAGTCGGTCGGAGATTTTGCGGGTGCCTGCATCGTACTCGCTCGGCCGGACCCGCGTACGATTCGGTCGGGAAACAGGGCTCCGAATCGGATCCGGTAAATCCGAATCCGATTCGGAGCACTACCGGCCGAGATCGGAATCGGCCCCTAAGTCTGGGCCGTAAACTCTGCATCGCTCGCGAAGTTTGCGTATTTTTCCGCACTCCGCATTACGCGGAGCTCACGTTCGTCAACGTCAAGTTGGCGAGCGCGAGCGAGGAAAATCCACCTCCCGGCGAGATTTCTCCTCGTTCCCAATCGTTAACATCAAGTTGGCGAGCGCGATTGTGGAAAATCAACCTCCCAGCGAGATTTCTCAATGCGGGCGGTCAGGTTTCTCATTGCGACTGGTCGCATATGCTTGCGACCGCTCGCGTTGAGAAACTGTCCATTCACATTGAGAAAGCTGCCGCTCGAGTAAAAATCTACTTGAGTGGCAGAAAGAAAGCAGTGCCTGCTTGTGCTGTGCATGGTGCCGTTCGCGATGATTGCACGGTGCGCACAAGCATCTGGCACTGAAAATCACCGCGAACGGCATTTATCCAACGCACTCCGCTGCTTGCGGAGCTCCGCGTAGCGCGGCAGAGTTTTTTTGGCAGGCCCAGGCTTACATAAGACCAGTAGCTTCTAAATTAAAGCACTGGCTCCTTTTTATGTAGTTGAATATTAAAGAGTAATGGCTTAATAAGACATCTATTGTGTTACAGCAAACAAATGATGGACGGAATGCTGACAATGCAAACATTCTCCCCCAGTCAAAAGATCTGGGTTAAATCCATCGTTCTTTTGCCCACTACGCCACCCCAGTTTGGACCCAGCCATATGCAAATCAGTCTTGACCCTGTGCCCCATGGGAACAGTCCAGACCGAACTGCCAGGCCAGGTCCTCCTTGGACCGGAAACAAGCATCCTGGGACCGGTTTCAGGGTATGTCACCCTTCTTCAGCCAGGCTAGCTTGAATCCAGTGGCACAGTGAGCAAGGGACCCACGTCTGGGCATACCCATCCCACTTTGCCACTGGATTCAAGATAGCCTGGCTGATGATGGCTGTAAGCCAGATACCGGTCCCAGGATGCTTGTTTCCGGTCCAGGGAAGGCATGGCTTGGCAGTTCGGGCTGGACTGTTCCCATGAGGCACAGGGTCAGACTGATTTGCATATGGCCATGTCTGAACTGGGGTGGCGGAGTGAGCTAAAGAATGATGATGGATTAAACCCAGATCAGTTGACTGGGGGTGAGTGCTTGCAATGTTCAACACTCCGTCCATCATCCCCTTTGGTTTTAATAAGACATCTATGCAGCCTGCATCTCATGAAAGAACTGTTGCAGGGATTCTGCGGAGTCACAGAACTATGCTTGGGATCATAGAACCTTAGTAGGCAGGGACTGAGACATCCTACCACCTGAGTACCTATGAGCCAGGGACCGACTAGCTCTCTTGTCCTCCTACTCATTCACAGAGCAACAAGTGATTAGACACCCCAGAACACAACACTCTCGACCCTCTCAGGAATCGTGGTTTCAGGACTCACCCTTTCTCTCTCACACTCATACTAGTCCACAATAAAGTCTGACAGAGACACGAGAAAAGTTTAAAATGTTTATTTTAACTATCATGCTCTAGTATGCAGTTTACTTGCCACAATAAGAAAATGCCTAACACAAATACGGTCAGCATAATAAGTAGTCCATAAATCATAAAAGGAGCTGTCATTATATAAGACAGGGTAGCCTAGACCCCCCCCTTCTACAGAAGCAAAATTATTATATATCAGAAGATCTATGGGTGTTAGCAGCAGAACCCATTCCTCAGCATACACAGATAAAAGTTCTGCATCCCAGGTGCTGTCACGATCTCTTCCCTGGAGAGATCCCTCTCCAAGTGCGTTGTTACCTATCTGTGCATACCTATATGACAACAGTACGTGTTCCCAAACAACAGCGGTATTTGCATGTTTTGTTGAGGTGCTAGGGCCTGACCAGAACAGACTAACAAGGGGCATTGTAGTTTGACCTTGTGTACAGTGTTCAGACTAAATCCCAAGAAAGAACAGAACGCAAAAACAACAGTAGGTTTTGTGTGAAAGTACAGTGTAGCACAAAGCAAAATATGTTTGTATAGTGACGTGGGCAAAGCAGAGGGCAGCCTGCATTGTGCTCATGCTAATATAGGGAAAACGACAATGGGCCTGCATGGGACAAATGACAGAATAAGCCTAATGGGCTATATATCACACATGAAAGTGACATTAAAATAATTTTGCCTCTTAATTAGATATTGCCTAGGGCAGCAGAAATGTGTCAATGCAATAGATTGTGTGCTGCTTTATACACCAATGAGTTGCTATACAAACATTGTCTTTTTGACCTGAGTAGCTCATATCCATTTTGCCTTAAGAAATTCTAAGCAGCTTCAGAAATGGTCCAAACTCAATTCTATGACACTAACACCATAACATTCTTTGCAGCATCTCAATTTATTTTGTCCTTTTGTACCTGAGCAAACATACATATGCAAATTCTGCTCAGGGGAATACAATTACAAAGTAACGTGATCACCAAGCACAAATGTGCTTTATGAACTGACAAAAAACAATCATTAGATCTGGCAGGGGTGGGCGTGTAATCTCAAAACTTCAAGAGCAACACTTTCTAATTATTAGTTCTAAAAATACATGATTTGATAAAGTAACACTTCTCAATGTGTCTGTTCTCAAAATGTATTTAACTATAGGCAGTGTGAAAGTGTTGAAGGGCAGTAAGTTACAGTGTGGTAGGTTACAATGTGTTACATTTACAACACATTGTATTGCGGTTTAAAGTAATGGGTTTTTAAGGATCAGAGAAGGGTAGTGTAAGGCATATTGAGTTGTTTTGGGGGTTCAGGGAAGGGTAGGAAGGGTAGTGCGAAGGGAAACCAATGAGTGTTTAGGGTACAAAACCAGAATAATTCAGCAGTTATAGTTAGCTGAGCTAACTATAATTTACGCCCCTGCAATGCACTGCTTATGACCTCACATACTACATCACCCATGACAAGGTCAGTGACATCACTGATGACATCACTAATGACATCTCAAATGACATCACTGATGACACCACTGATGACATCTCAAATGACATCACTGATGACAACATCCAGTGATTGTGAGTGTTTTCTAAAAGTTACTGAGCGTTAAACATTTATAATAAGGTAAGCAAGTGGGTATGTAAGTGGTATACAGAAGAGTGAGTGGGTATGTGAGAGACTGTATACATGAGTGAGTGGGTGTGTGAATTTTCATATGGGTGAGCAAGTGGATGTGTCAGTGGGTGTAGGAGTGAGTGGCTGTTTGAGTATCTGTATGGGCGAGAGTGAATGTGTAAGTAGCTGTAGAGGTGAATGAGAGGGTGAATGAGTGGCTGTATGGGTGGGTGTACAGGTGTGCCAGTGGCTGTAAATGGTGAATGAGAGGGTGCATGAGCGGCTGTATGGGTCTCTGGGCAGGTGCATAGGTGCCTGTATGCGTGAGTGAAAGGATAAATGAGTGGCTGTGTGAGTGCATGAATGGGTGTATAAGTGGGTGTATGGGTAAATGAGTGGATATGTGAGTGGCTGTATGGGTGAATGAATAGCTATGTGAGTGGATGTATGGGTGAGTAAGTGAGTGTGAGAGAGGTTGTATGGGAGAGTATGTGCTTGTCTCAGTGACTGTATAGGTGGGTGAGTACATGTGTTAATATATGTATGAGTAAGTGAGTGGGTATGTGAGTAACTGTATGGCTGAGTGAGTGGCTGTGTGAGTGACTATATGGGTGAGTGAGTAGGTGTGTGAATAGCTGTATAGGTGACTGATTCAGTGTGTGAGTGGCTGTATGGGTGTATGAGTGACTGTATAAGTGTTTATATGTCTGTATGTGTGAGTGGCTGTATTGGTCAGTGAGTAGGTGCATGAGTAGCAGTATATGTGAGCAAGTGGCTGTGTTAGTGGCTGTATGGGTAAGTTGATGTGTGAGTGGCTCCATGGATCAGTAAGTAGGTGTGTGACTGTTTGTGTCTTGATCTGGTAATGGATATGTCAGTGGTTGTGTGGGAGTGGGTGTATGAGATGTTTTATGGGGGGTGTAAGTGGGTGTGTGAGGGGTTCTGTGGATGATGCCACCAGTGATGTCATCAGTGATATAATTTGAGATGTCATCAGGGATGTCATTTGAGATGTCATCAGTGATGTCACTGACCATGTCATGAGTGATGTAATATGTAAGGTCATAAGCAGTGCATTGCGGGGCGTCAGTTATAGTTAGCTCAGCTAACAATAACTGCTGAATTTCTCTGGTTTTGTACAAGTTAAATATGAGCCTAAATATAACGTCCCTATAACCTTTGGTGTTTTAGTGAATTTCTAAGGTTTTTTTAAATTCTATTTTGTAACTATAACGTCCCTATAACCTTTGTCTTTTTTCAGTGAACTTCTAAGGTTTTTTTAAAATTCTATTTCCTAACCATAACGTCCCAGTAATCTTTGTTTTTTTCATTGAATTTCAATGTTTTTTTACATTTTATTTCCTACCTGTAACCTGTTGAGGTGTAATTTCTGTGAAATGAGCATTGTGCCAGAATGAATCCACCGTTTTCTGCAACACCTCTACACAACTGGAGTACTTTCCACTGGCTAATTAGTAAGTGCTACCTCATTGGCTAAATGTATAGTGCATCTCTTACACTATAACTGTTTAAAGAACGCCGAGGAAATGTGTCCAGTGACCTTGTGTGTCTGTAACATTGCCAAGTGATTGTTCCTCGAACGTCTTCACCAGATAACTTTGCAAGGTGGAACTGCAGAGAAAACACACATGGATGATTTGTACTTTACAGAAGTAAGGGCTTCTTTATTTGGTGGAGATGCAATCATATTCCTTGGCCTCAAGAACCCTTCTCCAAAGTCGTCAGGAAAAACACGCTGGGTGGGCCTTTTAGTAAGCTGACCATAATCCTGAGAAAAGAGCAGGAAGATGCTGCATGCCGCTAATATATATATGGGGTGGGGCCACACAGGCGGGGATTCTAGGCAAGTTTACATACTTCTAGTTTAAAAAAATTTAGAAGATGATCTCTGGTCTCAGCAGCAGATGACAAGAAAGAACCCACTCATCACAGACCCTATGTGAGATATTGCACCCGAGAAAAGCAAAGATGCAAACACCTCCATCACGGATTACAGATAACTTTTAACAGTGGAAATGCAGAGAAAACACACTTGTCTTTTATTTTACTTTTAATAGGGGAGGGGGACCATGCAAGAGCCTGCATCGCTCTGCCAGACAGCGAGCTGCAGAAAGGCAGCTCCCTGTCTGGCAGAGCAATCCTTTCCTCTGTTTCCCTGCTCGCTTGACAGTGGGCAGGGAAGCAGACGAAACCTCTGCTTCCAGCAAGCAAGAGCATTTTCTCAGCTCTTGCTTGCTGGAAGCGGAGTGTTTGCTGTGACTTGGCGGGAACTGTCAAAGCTCCCGTCAGGCCACAGCAAACAGCTATGTCCCGGGGGTGGGCACCCTGGGACATAGCAGGAGCCGGCTCTGGTGGGTGGCCGTCACCAGGGCCATCTATGGCTCCGGGAGGGGGACCACGAAGCCCCTTCCTTTCTTCAGAATGGGCCACCTTGGGGAGGTGGTGGTCCCCGGGACGTAGGGGAGTCTGCGTGACCCTCTGCTAAATTTAACAAAAAGCCCCAGGGAGGTGGCGGTCCCCATGACCAGGAGGGTCATCGCGGCCTCCCATCTCATTTTTAAAATAGTACCGGGGAGGTGGTGTTCCCTGGGGCTGTGGGGGACTGCAGAAATGTGTGACCCTTGGTTTCATTCTGTGGTGGAACAATTGTTATTCCTTCATAGAATTTAACGTACATGTTCATATACTAGATTCAGACAAAACAGGAACACTAAGCATATGGCTCAGTAGATAGGGCACAATGCAGGCAGCAGTTACGTATCAGTTCAATTCCCCGTGACTCCAATAATTTGTTGTTATTCTATATTTATATTTTAATTTTTAATTTTTAATTGGTGTGATAAGAATTTAACGTTGGGATTATAAGTTGCACTCTAAGGAGAAAGATGTGAGTCCTTGAGGAGGCCTATCATTATTGTATCTAAGTTTGCATCGGTCTAAAGCAAGTTATGTGGTGCAATCTAACTAGGATTAGGAGTAGAGGGAGTCTTAACCAATGACCCTAGAGGATTTTGAATTTTAAATAATTAGGCTCTTTAATAATCATGCGGTATTTGAAATGACTATTAAGTCCTCTATTTAAGGGCCGTGTTTTTGGTAAATCCTGTACGATGTGCGGGCTAGATGCTGGCTAAAGCCATGCTAAGGTAAGAATGTATATGCAAGAATGTGTTTGCTACGCATTGTTGCAAGTGGTGTGGTTATTGAGAGGAGAATGTTATATCTTGTAGCAAGCTGGAGGTGTTATGGTCTATCTAAAACTATTTGGAAGGTCGATATCGGTCAGTCACTGTTAGACCTGGCATCTTTTGGCATGTTTCCCCTGTCCTTTTGCTTTCTGACCTCCTGTTTTTATGGTATGCTGGACTTTGTTTTTGCTGGTTTAGTGTCTCTCCACACTTTTTCACTGCTGCTCAGTGCTAAAGTGCAAGTGCTCCTAGTGTAAATTATGTTATAATTGGTTTTCCATGATTGGCATATTTGATTACTGGTAAGTTTCTAGTACTGTGCACGGTATGTGCCTAGGGCCTGTGAATCAAATGCTACCAGTGGGCCTGCAGCACTGGTTGTGCCACCCACACAAGTAGACTTTCAAAGGTGTCTCAGACCTGCCACTGCAGCATCTGCGTGCAGTGTTAAGTGCTATGTCGACCTGGCAAGTGCACCAACTTCCCAGGCCCTAACCTTCCCTCTTACTACATGTAAGGCACCCCTAACGTAGGCCCAAGAACCCCCATGGTCAGGGTGCAGTGTATGTGAAAGGTAGGACATGTAGTTGTGTGTTTTACATGTCCTGATAGTGAAATACAGCTAATTTCATTTTTCACAATTGAAAGGCTGTCTTTCTCATAGGTGATCATTAGAACTGCCTTGTAACATTTTTACAAGTGTAACTTTCAATTGGGAAAAGATAGAGAAGTGGAGTTTAGGCTCCTGATCTCAGAATTTAATAACACATCTTTTGGTAAAGGTGGTTTTTAAACTGTGTGTTTGAAAATGCCACTTTTAGGAAGTAGCCATTTTCTTGTTTAACCATCCTGTGTACCTCTGCCTGTCTGTGTATTCACCGTCTGGTTTTGGAATGACAGGAGCTGAGGATGTGCATTCACTCTAAACAGTCACAAGGGGGGTTGAGGTGTGTCCTGCCTTTCCTGGGAGACTCATAGCCAAGCTGAAAATACCTTTCTGCATTTAGAGTAGTGGAAGGAGTTTTTACTAGCACCTGGATAGGCTGTGTCTGTTCTTCACAATGCTGTCTCCACCTCCTGTAGTGAAGCCGGACTAGGTAGGACAGAACTGATTTCTACAGAGCAAGAGGGACTTGCTACCTAAAACATCAAAGAGAAAATTAGTATAAATATTGGGGCCCTGATCCCAGAACTTCAGAACACTTTTGGATTGAGAACCCTGCCAAGATGAAGAGCTGGAAGAGCTCCCACGAGGTGTACTGCGTCTTTGCTGTTGTTGCTTTGTTGGGTTGGCCTTTAGTTGCTGCTTCTGCCTTGGGCAGTGAAAGGACTGGACTGAACTTTTTGAATCCTGCTTTTAAGTTTCTCCAAGGGCTAGAAGTAAAGCTTGCCTCCTGTTGGAAGTCTCAGGCACACCAAAGACTTCCCCGTCCTCTGGGTACCCGCATCTGGAACTGTGTGTTTAAGCTGCTACATAGGAAAAAGCACCTGACACCGTCAACAACACCGCTGCCAGCTCCATGACCTGAAGGCACCGCAGAGTATTGCCCCGCTTTGAACCGCAACCCTGGTCTTACCAACGATGCCACCTGATGCCGCCACCGAGCCGCTTCTTGCACAGTGACCTGAGGGCACTGCACTTCGCACTGCCTCGCTTCACATCGCTGCCCTGGTATCCCCAGCGACGACGCTCCACACCAACTTCGATGCCGCTGCCTGCATTGTGATCTGGGGGCACCGCTCGTAAGTTACTCAACGCACCGCCATGTCCCACACCACAGCCTTGGCCCACTGACACCGGCACCATTGACTCCAGATTGTCTACTGATGAGAGCGCTTCCGCAACAACACCACCGCTACTTGCAGCGTGACCTGTCAGCACCGCAACGAGCACCACCCCACTTCGCAGGGCAGCCCTGGTCTCATCGATTCCGCTGGATGCTGTTACCAAGCCACTGCCTGCACTGCGACCCAAGGGCACCTCACACCACACACCGCTCCGCTTCACACCGTAGCCTCAACACCGGCCAACACCAGCGCTCCTGACTCCAACCTCACAAAGTTCGATCTGCTACGAGTGTGACTTCAAGGGCCTGACAACTCCAGCAAGGACATCCGGAGCCAGCGCCGCCTCTTCAAAGCTCATCGCAAGGTCTATGATGCCCGACACCATAGCTGGCTCGCGACACCTCGGTCGGCCTGAACTGTTGGATTTGTTTATTCATGGCGCCATGATAGCCCCGGACGGAGCTATCGAATTCAAGGAACTGTCTTTTGAGTTTATTCTTGCAAAATACATGTCTATTTTAACAGTATGTTGGATTTTTATTGTTTTGGCCTTGTTTTACACAGACAGATATTGGCTATTTTTCTAAAACTGGTGTGGTGTCCCTTTCTAGTGTTTTCACTGCATCACTGTGTGTTATGTGTAAATGCTTTACACATTTGCCTCTGAGATAAGTCCGACTGCTCGTGCCAAGCTACCAAGGGGGTGAGCAGGGGTTATTTTAGAAGTGTAATCCCCCTTACCCTGCCTAGAAGGAAGGGTCCCTACTTGGACGGGGTACCAGCCAACCAGAGACCCCCATTTCTAACAGTCACAAATTTGTAAGTAACAGTGAGGTGGAATGCAGGGTACGCGGTGTCTTATACAAATCATTCTGACTTGCAGTCAGCAAAGTTTAGTCTGTGGTATTTATGAAAATAGCTAACAACCTAGTAAATTACAGTTATACTGGATATCATATTGTGGTCAGGAGATAAAAGAAACAAGTTGTCCCTAAATAAGGTGGTAAGGTAGGTACTCCGTTTACTTGCTTCCTTATGATCGGAGGGTTGATATCGAACGGTCTTGATTGTCATTAGTCTGCATATGAAGAGGCAGGTTTTTTGTTTAAGCTCAAAGGAATAAGGATCGTGTAAGTTGCTTTTTGTTGAATCGGGGTAACAGGTAGAAGACTGCAACTGTTTCTGATCAAGTATAAGTTCAATACACACATTTCTTTTACAGATGAACTGACCGTTTTTAGACAGAAAGATTGAGATTTGAAGCCACTAATTGGATTTTTTGACCCGAAGGTAAATATATAATTTTAAACTAGTACTGCATGTATCTGTCAATTGAAATGCCAGTCAATCCAACCAATTAAATGTAATCTGTGAGAAAATCGATTGTTTTGCATGGTGATAGTGATGAACTCTGCCCAATACTTCTCAATCTAGAAACTGAAATATTGCGGTAAACTCTAGCGGGACAATACGAGTTAGCTGGATGATGTACCATTGATCCAAGTAGAAAACCAATGATCCCTAAGGAATTGATGCACCACTGACCCATTTAAAGAATTAATGATCTCTAAGGTATTGTTACTAAACTTACTTAAGAATTTTGAGGTTTTAACTAAGATCAATAATTAAATATATCAGATTAAGGCTTTTATTTATAGTGTATGATGCTTTTTAACTGAAGTTTAACAAGAATAATTCTGTAGTAGATATTTTTGATGATAACTCATTGGTTACTATATATCATGAAATCTAGTTAAGAATGAGGTACTTGGATGATCAGTGTAGAGTTATCATACAAATCGATATTATATGATTAGTCATTAGACATGGGTATCATATATGTCCTCTTAGAGTATTATCCTGTACACAATTGAAAAATTAAACAGTTTTTCCTTTTATTATAAATTCTTTATGTATAACAGTTTTTCGTCTGCTCTTTTTTCTGTAAGTGCACTTTATCTTTTTGTACTATCAGAGGGTTTGATGTGTGTACAAGAATTTCATAATTTGAAATATCATAATGTATTTTATAACATGTGTATAATAATTTTTGTGTGAATGTTTTTCAGAAGCAAGCTATTAGCGAAACAAGTGTTGGCTAGGCTGTCGATCATATATGTACATGTTGAAGAATTTGAAAATATCAATTGAAAAATACTATGCGAATAATCCTAAAAACAAAGAATTTATATGGATCTTCGTATGGACTTTTGTGTTTTTCTCAGAACATGAACCAAAGGTGACCATATGGACTCTTCTGTGTAAGGGAAACGGAGAACTGAGGAACAGCATTATCAGGATACTGGGAGCACAGGCGTGTACTTATTTTTTCACCAGTCACTCACAAAGAACAGCCTCAAGTGACAGCAAATCTGTAGCAATATAATTTCCTCTTTTATTTTTGCACTGTGGGTTGTATCATTACAGGTTTCAGAATAATATACAAACTGATTTTTAGCTCTCAGCAAACCACCGTAATTCAAGCATTTGAATATGTGTTTGCAATTTTTTTTCTAATGCACCCAACAGTAGAAGAGGAATAATCTGCATGAAGAGATAGGCACTTCTAGTTTAGACTCTAACATCTGGATTGTAATTTTATGAGGTCATCTTTTAAGAAACAAATTATGAAATAAGAAGACTCTGGAAAAAACCTAATTCAGGCCCCACCTTGAACCCATAACGACCCAGCAGCACATATTGATCCCCATGAGAGACACTCCCAAACAAAGTACCACCCAGCATGTTATATGTTTGAAGGGACTGCTCCCTTTATTTATATAACATGTTCCAACGGCTCTGTTAATCTCATAAATCAATTTAAGCTCTTTAATAGTGCTAAAGTTTTAGAAGGTAAGGCTACTCAGGTTGTCCTTATGACAAGCATGCTTTCTCAATCAGTCTGTATAAACTAAGCTGAACATGAAAGGGTAAGGTGTCTATTCTCGTCAAATCCAACTCCCCCATTAATCGATAGATGTTTACAAACATGGCACTGCTCCTTTCAAATAGCACAAATCTACGTAGACCAGTGTTCCCCACAATCTCTGAAAAGATTGCCTTTGCCATAATTACTTTGCCCTATCAGCTTGATTCAATACCAAGAAGCAACACAAGTGTTGTGCCCTAAGGGGGCTACTTGTCTTCACTGTAAACCCAGCATTTCGGAAAAGGTTTTCAAAGATATATCGAAGACTTCAATATCGACCTACAATAATATCCTCTTCAGTACATTGACCTAGCGCCATATTGTAAGTTAAGTATGTACTGTTCTGAACTCTTCTAACTTATGTTAGGAGGTACATGCAAGTGGAAATAAGAATAGAAAATGAATACTTTCATTACAAGGTATTGGTATGTCCAGTACTTAACTTGTAAAATAATGTCGGGGGAGATATTTATGAAAGGGTTGTGACGCTTTTGCATAATGCAATGGGGTGAATGTGTGACACAACCCTTAAATGTAATTTATCAGCCTTGTGTGGCTCTGAGTGGCTTGATAAATCCAGAGTAACACAACAGAGCACAAATCTCTGCGTTGCATTACTCTGCCCCGGGGAGGCTTTCCGTGGGTGGTGTGTGGGTGTTCCTATGCAAAACCCATGCATTTTGACTCATTCCCAGATTTATCATAAGTGGTAGACCTGGGAATGCGCCAAAACTGCTGCGCTTCCCCAGGTGAGGCATAACGAGGAGAAATATGTTTATTTATCCTTGTTTTTTCCTCTTTTTATGTGTGCTGCATCCTGGAAACTGCCTCAGAGAGTTCTTTTTGTGCAGGAAGGTGCCCCTTACAACACAGGCATCCTTGCACCATGGTGCAAGCATGCCTGCGTTGGTGTTAGGCAGCGCATTGTGCACCCATGCTGGGAAATGAGAGGAATGCACCGTATATTGTGAAGTATGGCGCATTCCTGTCCTTTCCCTGTCACACAGCACAGAAAGGTGACTTGCTGCGCTGTGTGACTTTTTGTTAAATATGCCCCTTGCGGTGCCCAAAGTTCCACTCAGAAACCCATGGCTGGTGCTATTAAATGTTAGTACGCTGAATTCCAATGCTGTGCAGCCTTGAATCCACCCCAGGCCTCTATAATCCACTGCCAGGCCCTCCCTGCCCCTGTATCTCACTCCTGTTGGTTTCTGCTTTCTCCCTTTGACTGTTTTTCCCTCTTTCTCTTCCTCCTTTTTCCCGTTTGCGTGTTTTTTCCTCTCTTGCTCTCGGGAGATGTCTGATGAGGAAAAATATGCGCAGGTCCCCAAAGCTGAGCGCCAGTGGCCCCCACTGGCAACCACCAGCTCAAATTAGGCACTGGGCATGTCAATGTACTGGAAAGAAAATTATTAGTATAAAATACACCGCTTGCGATATGGTGACCTACCACCGCTGGAAACCTATAATTTATTTATTGCATGTGGTAAAAATCATCTAATGATCAATCTTTCTAAGAAGTTTAATTGGTGCATGTTTTTCTTGATATAAATAGGAAATGGCTGCTTCGCAGTAGGACCACGTTGAAGTGTACAGGAATGCATATGTTTTAACACAGATGATGCATATGTGTTTTGTTAGGCTATGTCTTCCATTTCTTTATATCTTTATTGTGCCTTTAAGCATGGCGATCCAAGGCCCATGTAAATATTCTTTACATACCTTCCAATTATTCCGTCCTTCTTAGCAATTTATTGCATACCAGATTTCCACTACCCTGTATGGTAATCGCTTGTGCGCCTTCATCTCTGTCAACATTTTTTGACCACTGCCACATATGTAAAAGACATCAATAATGCTTTCACACTGGCCAGACAATGATGTAAAGCTATAATTGTATGGTGATGAAGAGGGAGATATTTAGGCCGGGATGAAAGGAAGGGGTTACTGCAGGCGTATCCGCATTATGCATGCTACAGCTTTAGTTCACCAGTTTTCACTGCAGCTCTTGTTCACAGTAATGTGAGGCAGTTAATATGGAAACCTGAACATCGCTGGACTGATAAGGCCCACATACGGACTTAGAAAAAGTCATTTTCAGTAATCGTTTGAGGGGAAAAAATTGCATTTAGTGAAAAAAAGTTAAGCCATTCGTGCATCTTATTTTATTGGGTATGCAAGCACTGGGCTACATAAAATGAGAGCTTTTGATCAATTCATGTATGCGCTTGAACATATTTCAGCCATTGTGATCAATTTTGTCTCTGGCGCGCGAAGATTTGCTCTCAGTGTAGCATGAGTTTTCGAACTTGCTCAGAACGAGACTTGTTCATCCATACCTCTTCTGAGCTCGCGCTTATGTTTTCAGACAATTTAAATTTCTGCTCGTATGGAAAGCATATTGTCACTCAGCATGTGCTTGGATGCTTGCATCCTGCAGCCCGGGCCCGTATTATTATACCAACAGCTAAAAACACAAAGAACGTAAGTAGCTTTATTTAATCTACATTTCCAGCGCGCTTCTGTCAGATATGTTCTCAGGAAAGGCCACACATTTTGGTTTTGCATAAAATGATAACAGATGCTTTTTCATTTGATGAGAAATGAATAAACACGTTCTGCGGTGCATTTAGGACACGAACTGGCACTTTAATGTAGTTACTAATTGCATTCTCTTCGGACATTTTGATGGTCAAATTATAATTGCACGCAAGAAGTGTATTTGCAACTACATGTATGTGCTTATTTTTTGACATGGAATGTGTGGAGACTTTCCTCTGATGAAAAATAATAGAAATATGAGGACTGTTTTTTTTTTTGTTTTGTTTTTTCATGTATTTATTTAGCGATTCCCGAGGGTGGCAGATATTTTACATAGGCAAAGGCAGTAAACAATGGATGCAAAAAATATACAGTATTGCCACTGGGCAA
The DNA here is from genome assembly GCA_963921515.1 of Calotriton arnoldi. Classification (NCBI taxonomy): domain Eukaryota; kingdom Metazoa; phylum Chordata; class Amphibia; order Caudata; family Salamandridae; genus Calotriton; species Calotriton arnoldi. The sequence goes on along the minus strand of CAWUFW010000238.1, from coordinate 4,502,815 downwards.
ATCAGTATTAGAAGTGCACTAATACACCTGGGGGCAGATTTATCAAGGGCTTGCGTTGGCCTTGTGCCGTGCAAGGTGACAGAAGGGCAAAACAAGCCCTTAAGTGAGATTTACCAAGCCACACAAAGCCACCTTGCATGTCCCTGCGTACCTTGAAAAATCGTGAGTAACACAAAGCAGTGCAAATCGCTGCCTTACGTTACTTTGTGTTGGGAAGGCGTTACATGGGTGGAAAATGGGTGTTCCCACGCATCCACCCAAGTATTTTGGAACATTCCCAGATTTGCTAACACTAGTAAACTTGGAAATGTGTCAAAACAATACGCATTCCAGGGGGAGGCATTAAGAGAATAAATGTCTTTATTTCTCCTCATTTTTCCTCCTTCTAATTGTGCTGCATTCTGCAACACACTTAGAAAGAGGAAAATGCTTCAGAGGACTGTTTTTGTGCCGGAAGGTCGCCCTTCGAGCTCAAAAACAGTCTTGCCTGCAACCTTGCACAGTGGTGTAGGGGTGCCTGCATTAGCGCTTGGCAGCCAGAAGTGCATCAGTGCATAGAGAAAGCAGGAATGCCCCATGTGTTAGTAAGTATAGTGTGTTCCTGCCCACTCTACTTGACACAGCTCAGCACAGCAAGTTGTCTTGCTGCATTGTGCTGCATCAAATCTTGATAAATCAGGCCCCCGTATCGAGCAGGAATTGCCGTTATTACCAGGTACAATTATATATTGGAATATTTGTGGAATCTGAAGGATGCCCACAGAAACCCTTTGTCAAGTTCACACAGAACAGAATGAGTGAGTAAATCTACAATGTGCATCCTTCTAATATAAAGTAAGCAAATTCATGCATGTCGCATATATTGTGCAAGACTACATATACATTCACATGGCCTGTAAAACAATGCAATAGAAGATTTTGAAGATTTTCATTAGCTCTGAATACATGGCTAATGTGTATGAGTAAGACAGACACTTGGGCGCATATTTATGAATTTAGTGGCACAGGGCAGTGCAGCAAGTCACCTTGCTGCGCTGGCCTGCATCACAGGGAAAGGGCAGCAATGCATCATATTTATCCAATACAGCGAATTCCTGTCCTTTTCCCTTGCACTGGTGCTGTTTTGGCAGCCTAGCGCCAATGCAGGCACCCTTTCAACCTGGTGCAAGGATGCCTGTGTTGTAGGCAGGACTGTTTTTGTGCCAGAAGGGGCACTTTCTTTTACAAAAACAATCGTGAGAGGCTTTTTCCTCTTTAAAAATGATGAGAAATAAAGATATTTCTCCTTGTAACTCCTCACCAGGGGAGGCTTATCTTTCTGGCACATTCCCAGGTTCACATGGTCTTCTAAATCTGGGAATGTGTCAAAATCCATGGGAGGGAGTTGTGTGGGAACACCTACACAACGCCCATGGAATGCCTACCCAGAGCAGAGTAATGCAATGCAATGGTTTGCACTGCATTTCAATAATTCAGATTTTTGGAGCCACTCAATGCCATGCAAAGTGGTTTTGTGTGGCTTCAAAAATATGACTTAAGGTTTGCGTCACTCTTGCACCACGTTGTGTGTTGCAAGAGTGACGCAAACCAGGCCAGAAATATGGCCCTTGTTGTTTTACATGGTTACTGTTAATCATGTTTACAAAGATAAACATCTGGAACAAATTGCTTTTTTCTTCTGAGGCCCATCCAATAATGCAATGCTAATAATTATTTCTGAATATTCCACAGACGAAAAATGTGAAACTGTGCGACCAGCACTGTGTCAAATATTTTTGACTCTGAATCGCACATGCGCAGTCCAACATTCTGAGCACCATAGTTTTTTTCTTTTCCAGCCCTTTTATTTGGATCCATTACTTATTTTTCATAATCAGCAGTGATCCAGAACAAGAGAGGGAAAGACAGAAAAGAGAGAGAGAAGTAAGAGAAAGACATGAAAACAGTGACAAAAGGAGAGAGAAAGGGTGAAAAAGAACCTGCAAAAGTGGGATAAAGAGATACGAAGTATAGGGCAGTGGATGAAAGAGAATTTAGGTGGAATAAAAAACAAGGCAGCCTTGGCATTTGGCAACCAAATATATGGCAGAAGCTCTTAAATATTTTACAGATTAAGCACTGGACGGCTCTACTGATTGCCAGGTCTGGATGTACCAGTGAATATATAGACAACAACGATCATGTCACAATGTGCCATGTGAATTCAGCAGTACATTTTACCTGTTCTGCATTGGAAATGCATCCATGAAAATGAGGAAAATCTCCATCTTTAAGGCCACACCTAAGAAAAGGCAGAGTCACATTTGGTATGACAGAAGGAGTTGCAAGGACTGACTGGTAACAACTCCTCCAAGGGACTTCCAATGCAAATTCAGCAACATCACATATTTTGCATCACTTTTTGATAGCATGTATTTTAAGTAATATGTCATTTGATGTATGTTTTATCTGATATTATGTACTCTCAGAGTTCTTGAACTAATAATTACACAGATTCATGGATCTTACCCCTCAAAGGAGAAAAACATACTCTTCAGGTCAGCCCAGGACATGCCACAAAATCATCTATGTGTAATCGGTCAGAAAGAGTTGTGTTTGTGCACCCTGAGATATTGTTTGCCTATCACTCAAACCACATCCTTTTGTACAATTCCTGTCTTATGATGGTTAGTTAGAAATAATAATCCTCTTGGGTTTTTCAGAAGATTTCAGACACTTCTCCCAAAGTTGGATTTTTATCATTTCCGTATGAACATAGGATTGCTGCAATGATTTCTGATAGACATGAATGAACCCAGAAATGAGAGGCATTAGCACTCAGTAAGAAAATGACAATTGTGTGAGAAAAAAAACACATTGTGGCCTAGGATACCAGCTGTGTTTTTTGTTAAACACTTTTAAAGACATTTTATTCAATTGTTATTTTTTTCTCTAGTCTACGCGTATTCCCTCTTCCACCTGTAGTAGTAGAATTAACCTCAGTGCACATTTCCTATCCTTAATCTGTAAAAAGAAACAACGCTATGGCCTCCGTATGAAAGTATAAATCTGGTCAAAGTTCTATTGGCGCTTCACATGGAAATATTGTTAAGTAGGGGAGAGCTCCTTCACAGCCAAGAGAAGTTTCTCAGACCCTGAAATACCGGAATTTCAATTAGTATAAACTTACCATCTTACACCCCAGAAGAGCTTTAGTCCTTCTACAGAGCCAAGGCGGCCCTGGGAATGACAGCCCACTTAATCCTGCAATTTCAAGCTTAAACTAGCTCTGGATTTCAAACTATTCTGTCACTGGATTTATTTCCACCTCCAGGAAATAGATTTTTACTAAGTGGACTTGTGATATGTATCCTCAATAGATAATGCCATATATATATATCACAACCCACAAAAAAGAAACTAGCCTCACTTAGTAACAGAAATCTTCTCCTAAACATGCGTCAACCAGTGAGATACAGAAGCCACACCATACTTCCACCCACTTGGGAGAGAATTCCCACACCAAAACAGGCATATTGCTTATAACTACACACTTGCTATTGATACCAGTAGGTCTCGGGGTGGGCTTTACTACACTTCCCTCTGTCACTCCCTTGAATACCTGTTCGTGCTATTTCTTCTGTTCACTGTTCACTCCCTTCTTTAACAGCTTGCTTCAGGAGTCCATCTTCTGAGCAAATCTTAAATACACTTCAAATAATATTCACAAAGGCCTCACAAGTAGGGTTATTGCTTCTTACTATAAGGCCCTGTGCTCCCTTGTTCGCTTATAGCAAACAGTGTTAGGGATTACAATCAGCTTCTGTAATAGGTTTGCTAAAAAAAGTCCACTTTATAATTACATAGATTGCATTTGCCCAGTTTCCAAGAGCACCCTTCACTTTTTAGCCTTCTGGCGTGTCTTAAATATACGAATATGTTTCGGCCAAATTCGAGAGAAAAGAAACTCCTTGCTGCTTCAAAAAGAGTTTAATTACAAAACAAGAGAGAACTTATTTTAATACAGTGGTTCCTTGGAACTGCCTTTAGCTGTCCCCAGCTGCAGTCCCCTTACGTTATACTTTAAAAACGACTTCATCACATTCTAGCACAGACTGCTACTCAACACACCAAACAGCAAAGATGGCATGAAACATGGCATGCAAATCAGGCACCATACAAGAAATAAACTGGCAGTGATCTCAGTGATGTAGTAAAAATGAGCCTGATCTTGGCACAGATTTTTCTCTGTGTGCAACATTGAATAAATGTTAAAAACAAGCATTGGGAATGCAAATTGGCCTTGTCACCTGGCTAGGTTGGACCCGGGAAGAAACACTGCCCTCTTCACATGCACACGTTTCTTAAGTTGCCTTCTTTTCTACATGATGACTTTTGACAAACATTTGCTAGCATGACAGTGCAGGATTAGTTTCTCTGAAACCACATTGCTTACAATTCCACTTCGTAAGTACACTATCACGACACCTTGAACATTTAGTACAAGGCCTTTATACACATTGTGCAAATGTTGTTGTTTGTTATTCGTCCATGAGATGACATAGCCATCACAAGAGAATAAACAATGTCAGCCTGACAGAAACCTTGACACAGAAGCATGGATACAGTTATTATAAATACATACGCATTTTCGTGTTCAAATCAGAGGAGCATTCTGACGTCATTGAGAGGTCGCTGTGTCGGAGTCTCAGACCAGCGGATTCCTGTTTGCCCTCTGCGAGGAGTTATGTCCAACTTGTGATCAAGATGGAGACCTATATACACTTACCTTCAGGTAATAGGGAGTTAGATCATCCAGTAGGGGATTTTTGTCAGAACCCCCACCCTAGGCAACTAGGTTAGGGAGTGCATAGTAGGAGTCCACTATACCCACTACTTATTTATGCCACCATATATACCCTGTTTTAGCACATTGGTGGAATCGTTATTCCTTTTCACTGGTCTTATACTGCTAATCACTTTTATCTGCTTCTGTCTATTAATTATTGCAGCACATATATTTATATAAGGGTAACAATGGTTCAATAAATATTAAAATGCTCCTTTGTGTATTTCATGTGTATCTTTCTGAGTATGCACGAGAGACTGAGCAAAAAGGTTCTAGATCTGTTAGCACGATTCCTTGGGGAGTCACGGTTGTCACGTTCTGAGGTTGCCCAAGCCATTTGTTACCCTACTAGGTTTAGGGGTACTTAGGGTGGCACTGTGAGCTAGCGGATCTATAGGCCAACATATCCTGAAGGGGTGCATAGAATCAGTCTGGCACCATCCCAATGTTTATATTGTCTAACAAACAAACAGTTCCTACTGAGAAAGTGGAAACTGTATGGCAGTATGGCTTTAAAACAATGTTGTATGGACATGTGAAGTATTACAAGTAGATAGCTGGGAATGGATATGTATTTGTGTGAAAACAACTAAATGTAGAATAATACTGGTTTAGGTGAAAATTGTCAGGTGACAGTTGTATTGTCAAGCCAGACCTAAAAACCATGTAGGTTAAAAACTGCCTTCCCCTAACTGTGCTGATGCCAGAGAAAGCACTATAAATTATCTAATTGTCTAAGACAATTTAACAGCATATGTGTGCACTTGAATGTTCAACCTCAGGTAGCTGGATAAATAAACAAAATGACCACAGTTGTTTGGAGAGCAAGCACTTTTTTTGTGGAAGCATACAATTTCTGCCTAACAAAAACATGTACTCCTGGCTACCAGAATGTGGATGGAGCCAAAGCCCTCCTCCTGATGTTCTCACATAATTGTCTGGTGCCAGCTGCACTGTCAAGCCAGATCAATAAATGTCTTATTTTGAAATACCCTACTAGTTTATCAATTCTCTGTTTCTTGGGTGGAGAAATAACTACCACCTGCAATTGTGAAGTAAGTGGAGGAAGGAGGGCAAAAAAGGTCATTCTGTTTAACTTATTTCAACAACTTTCTTATACGTGTGATAGTTCTCTAAACAAGGGGTGTGTGAAATTTGTGTAATTTCAATTTGAATATATATATATATATATATGAGCATCCAGGAAAATTACATGAATTGAAAACCTCGCATTTGACACTGTTTGTAAGAGCATGTCCATTTTGGATGTAAGTGTGCATTTTGTGCTTAAAAAATAGGTTCTCACGTTCTACTTGTTCGCAATGTTCCTCTGCTCCCACTATTGGATTTGTCCCTGAGCAAATGGAAAATTCTACAGTATGACATAATGGCGTAATTTTGGCATTTTGCGTAAAAAGTGCAACATAAAATGCTGGAAAGTAACTGAGATTGTGCTGGTGTAATGAACATTTCGCCCAAACCTGCTGTAAACCGCTGAAGTTAAGTAACACATTTTAGGAAAACAATGAATTTATTATTTATGAATAATGTTTTTAAATTGTCTAATAATTTAAACGAAAAGTATCAACAACTGTAAGAGAAAGGTAAATTATAAATGTCATTCACCAAATTGTGCTTAAATCAGTGTTGTTGTACTGTAACCTTTGCAATCAAATCATGTAGTCAAATAATGTCTTATGCATGCATTGAATTTATCAAGTTAGCTGTGTGAGGAAGTGAATTATTAATTGGGGTGGATGGTAGCCAGTTAAAAGTTTCAGTAATTCAAAGCTGAGCTACGCCCCTGGTAGCTATGGCACAGACCAGAGAAGCTTAACTGAAGTAAATGTCTAAAGCATTTAGAGGTACCAAAACAGTTTAAAAATTGAAAATATACCACAATAACATTTCCACTCCAAATTATAACAATAGATAATAATTTAACGAACAAAATGACACAAAAATGACAAAACTCCAATAAGAGGAACATGAGATATACATTTTTAATGTATTTAGGCAGACATAGCTCCAAAAAGTGCAAATCGCAAATGGTAATCAAGGGTCCCAGTAGACCAGGACCTAGGGCCGATTTTTGGCTGTCCGAGATGGAGCGTGGATCTCATTCACTAATCAGATTCGATCCAGTCAAAAGATTTCTTAGCAAGCCAAAATCCTTCAGCGGGACAAAGTAGCAGGTTGTATCTGAAGAGTGCTTCACAATCTCAGGTAGGCATTGGACGAAGTCCCAGTGAAGCCGTTGGTTTTGGCGGGAAAAGCTCTGAGCAGGAGAAATTAAGATTTCATGCACAGGGAAGTCATAAAGCTGGCCAAATACTTTTGACGCCTTCGCTTGGTCAAGATTCTTACCTTCGGACCTAGGACCGCCAGACTTGTGGGTGAGCGACTGTGGTGGTCCAGCCACCGCCTGACCGCTGGTCCGACCGCCCCATGGCAAGTTGGGTGGTTGGACTGCCCTTGCACTGCTGCAACCACCAGGGATCCGAGATCACTGGTGGTGGCATGGCGGTCTTGAGGCTGCAATATGCTTGGTGGTTCCTCCTCCATGAAAATCATGGTGGAGACTAAACAAAAGGTGCCCTACAGGGTCCCCTGTTGCCTCTGGGCCATGGGGTGCATGCAGGGGCCACATGTTGGGCTCCCCTGTGTGCATGCACCCCAGTACCTGCACAGCGTGGACTGCACCAGTCCATGCCGTGCAGGTACTGCCTTTGACGTTCCCATTGTGGTGCCTATTTCCAAGGCACTGCCATGCGAATCCCAAAGAACCGCCCACCAGTGACTAAAAATTTGGCGGGCGGGCGCACACAGGTTTGGTGGTCCTGGAGCGGGGCGGTGGCCCGCTCCAGAACCGCCAAACTTGTAATCGGGCCCATAGTTTCTTTTTGGGATCTTGGAATCCTCCAGTGGGCTAAGGCTGTGGGCTCTATACAAAGAGGGTCCCAAGAGGCTGGATACCTTCTTGGTGAGGTACTGCTGAATTATTTCACTCATATTAAGAGCCATAAAGATCCCAATCTCAGGGCTTTGGTAGGATGTTAATGAGTGACAAGAGAGGAGGTAGTGAAAGGATCTGAACACTAAGTAAAGATAGCTGCAATGTTGACATACAGGAGAGAGGAAGTCTAGTTAGTTTTTGGATAAAGAGAGATATATGTTGGATAAGTATGTAAGATTTAAATAGTGGAAACTAATGAGTGCAGAATAGACTGAGTAGAAGCAAAAGATGAGCAGGGATCCAGGCACAGAAAAAACAGTAATACCTTAGACAAGAAAGAAGCACATACGTCCATATCAAATGTATGGTGTAAAATGTGTGAAAGGAATACATCTAAGTAATATTCAAAATCTGTTAGAACCATGAAGGACTTACTGAATGGGTTTGCTTGTAAAGAAATGGTTAAACTAGAAAACCAGAAACCAAAGTCATGGGCAGTAGATGTGATGGAGAATATCATATCCAAGGAGGCAGAGGATTTGTCAATCGGTGGAAAACAGGACTACCATCCAAGTACGAGGACGGCAGAGAATTCAGAAGGTGATCTAGTTAATTATGGTATACATGTAAAGAGAAAGGTGAGATTATAGAGAATCAGCCAATTTGGGCAAAGGTAGAAAATATGGAGTATCACGCATGTAGAAAATGTATGTGAATAAAAAATATATGTGAGTACATACCATAAATTTAAATAAATAGCAGATAGTAACATGAATCACGCATAGATCTGTAAGAGACAGTTCTAGGAAAAGAAGTATATGTTTTCCTAGACACAATGAACAAATTATAGAAGTCAGAGAATCAGAGTAGTTAGAGTCTGAGGCATGGTGAACAAGAGTACCAAAAGTAGCACCCAGATCTAAGAAAATTAAAATTGATAATATTTTCAAATGAGAAAGATGATAGCATGGCATTGCACCTGGAAAAATATCAGGTTTTGTTCAGTGATATAGTCCAAACCTAGACTGAAGTGGAGAAAAGTTTGTATGGATCAAATAGAGATGAAGGCTAAATATATGCAATGTGCTTCAGGAACTTATAAAGACATTGTGATCAGATAGAAGAATTAAGAGGTGGCTATATGTATTGTACTTTAATTAAGGCAATATGAATATCCTGGGAGAGATGCAATAAAGTAAAGACATACTGGGTAAAAAGAGTAAGTGAAGGAGAATCTAGTAAGTCACTTCACACAAAGTAGAAGATACTGGATGTTTGAGAAAGCTCATTCATATAAATATCTGGGTGTTTTTGGGCCCTTTATGGCACGAAAACAAATTACTAAAATAACTAAGATAACCAAGAAAGAAACATATGGCAAAAGACTATTAAAAGAAAAGAAGGACCTCGGAGAAAGGTCACTCTAATGAGATGGGCCAAAGTACTTATCAATGAGATCAATTGTAAGAATGGTAGAAGCATTTTATGACCATGATGAGGATGGCCCTCGGGCAAAGACGCAGTTTACTGAATAAGAATGGGAACTAGTCATCAAGCACTACGAGGATGTCATGTTGCTAAGCTGTGGAACACCAATCCATTGACGTAGAGGTCTCAAACTAGTAGGCTAGAGTTCAGAAAATCCTTGAAGACCTGGCTTTTTGCTTCGGAGGTCTAAGTATTTGCCTCCCTGTTCCTTTGATTGGTAATAGCACTCCCTAGCGCTAAGACGCCTTGGCATTCACACGCTTTACAAAAACTGTACTTACTTACTTACTTATTTAATAGTCCCTGGCATGGCTTGCAATGTTACTCCAGCCCTTGTAAGCCTCTGCGGTTTTCTCAGGGATTCTGAGCCTTCTCCATCTGCTCTCTGACCTTCTGATCTCAGTAGCCCCGGCAACTGCACCTCTCTGTGCTTGAGGTTTGGGACCTTCTACATCTGTATAATGCATGGAGTGGCAAAACTGCCGGTCGCTAGAGGGTTAAAGTCAGTTTCTCTGCAGGGTCTTGAACCAGGGTCCCAATTAGTCTTGGCATGGAACCTCCACAGAGTGTCACATCTTCTAAGAGCTAAAAAGCTGGAGGACCATTGGCGTGCATTTGAGGTTTAGGCATTCCTGTACTAGTCTATCTCTCTTTATTTGCATTTGGCTTCTTTAGTGTTCTTTTTGTTCTTTTATTCCACTTTTTTCTTGTATGGGTGTCATTGTCACAGCTATATCACAGTTCTTGGCTTTGCGGGTCATACCTGTGTGTGATCTTGCATGTGATTTTCGGCTAAACCACATTTGCCTTCCTATAACACAGCACTGATTGCACTTTAGTATCAATTGACAAAGTGAGATACTGAAGAAACTGCATAGTCTCTCTTCACTACTATGAGGCGTGCCCTTGAGAGCGCTAGGTGATGCCTTGAATCGAGGAAGGCCTACTCAGTTTTCATGACGCCTACCGGAATATCTACGAAACCCAGGCCATACCAATTTTCCCTAAAATGTCAGTTGTGCCACACCATTCCTTTGGCACGAGCTACAATGCAGCACAATTTACCACCTCACTCACAAGCAGTGAATTACACTTTTACCTGTTTCAAGACCATGCCGTGCTCGTTTGCAAGTCTGGTCCCTCATTCTTCTTGCTCCTAACCTCTGGAATTCCCTATGCTTTACTCACCTGCAATGATTCATATCTGCATTTTACATTGAATTTATCATTTCTAGTAGTTCCTTCCTTACAATTTGTGTCTTTGTTGTTCCAACTTCATGTTTCTCTCGGATTTGTACATTATGTAAGTTATCTTCAGAATGCAGCAGAATGTTTTTTTAATTCTTTTAATGTAGTGTACAACCTGTTATTGTGGTTTACTTTTCATAGCAGTAGAACGCGCAAGTTCAGATTTATGAAGACATTTTTGAAGAAACTGCCCAGTATTGTGCTCCTGGAGCGTGATATATTTTTTTCTATGGGCCTCCTTTTCAAATGCCACTTAACAAGGAAGCCTCTGACATGGCAGTCGATTTCTCATTTGCCCACTAACAAAATAGGAGAAGAATTTGCATAGATGATAATTAAAAATCAATTTAATCCAATCTTAGGCCATGTTTCTGCCTGCATAATAGTGGAAGCTAAATATAGGCCCATGGATTAGATAAACCCCTGTGTTAAATGGACACAGACAGTTAAATACAGTTTCTACTTGCATGTAGCCTTTGTTATCACACCTTTTGTTGTACTCGGTTCTTCAGGGTAAGCCATTGCTAATCTGTAACAGTATAGCGCCACTTGGCCCAGATGGCAGCCTTGGCACACACAGCGGCCGTGCAGGATTGAATAAGCAAGGGCATTGCAGCAGCTCGCCCGCACCGAGGACTGCTGCAGGCCCCAGGAGTCAAGGTTGACTGCACCCTGGCAGAACAGCACGAGACGCGTGGGCAGGCAGCCCTGCGCGTCCCGGACTCGCGCCTGGGTCGACACTGTTGTTGCGAACCATTATCATAAATGTTTTCTTTTTCAACAGTACAGAAAATAAATAAAAAATGAAACAACAGATAGCATGGTACATTGTGTATCAGAGGAACTTTGACCCACAAACTCCCTCGTTTCGATTAGAGTGCTGGAAAACATATTTGTTCCGAATAACTTTATATGTGTATCTCATGATGCAAAGTTATTTTGTAAATAAATGAGATACACTGTCGATTGTATCTTCCTGAATGTTTATTAATATATTGTTCTGTATTTTGGGGAAGTGCTGACTGTTTTGGGGAAGTGCACTATGGGTCAAGTTATTGAAGATTAATGAGACAGCTCTTTCATTATCAGGGTAGTTATTTGTTTAAAAGGGGACCAAACCAAGTCTGCAATTCATGTAAATGTGAGCAGAGGAACCTTTCTGCTCTAATAATACTGACACCACTTCGCCTGGAAGCGGAGAGAAGCAACCGCTGCTTACTGTTTCTAAGCTGTGCAGTAAGAAGCAAAAAAGCCACGGGCCCTGGTGCAAGCACGAAAAATGGCCCCATTGAATGCAGTTGAGGTTGTAAAATATGGCAATTATCAGGGTTCAATGTGCCCCTCAGGGATCTGGGCACCGTTGCCACTGCACCCGCTGCACCCGGGGTAGCTATGATCCTGAGCTGTGCGCTCTGCAGCTCATAGGCTAACTCAGAGAAGTTTTGGATTAAAAATGTGCACTTTAGACAGTGTTATCATGCAACAATATGCACAACCTGCCAAGTGCACACATCCATTGAACAACACTGATGCACAGTAGTCTTTTAGCTGGAATTACAATAGATGAGCAGCATTACCACTTGTATCCTCTTTCGGTCAGTGCTCAATTTGAGCCGGTGATTACCGGTGCTTGGCACCTGCACTTAATTCGCAACACTGGCACTTATTACAGTCCGCCACATGGTGGTGCTGTCTGTCTAATTCCAGTAGCGGCTCCTGGAGGGAGTGCTGCGGGGCGGCGAGGTGGGGTGGGGGAGGGGCAGGGTGGGGGGTAGTAAACTCCGACTTTCGTCCGAAATGAGTTACGTACATAAAAAAAAAAACGAAATACATTGCGCGAGCTGCATCGCCGATTGCGATGCAGCACGCGCAATGTAATTCGTTTTATTTACTTATTTATGTACTTAACTCAGTTCGGCCGTAAGCCGGAGTTTACTACCCCCCACCCTGCCCCTCCCCCTCCCCCGCCCCGCCGCCCCGCAACACTCCCTCCAGGAGCCGCTACTGTCTAATTCTGAGATGAGCGCTTCAACAGATGTTTATTAATTCAATATACATCACATATGAATAATGCCTGCTGCCCACACCATTTTTATAGCTTTGGGTGGCCTGGAATAGTCGGAATTGTAATACTTGTATGAGCGTGATGGCTAGTAATTGTGTTGGTACTGTCATTGGCAACACTGACAGAGGCAACGTGTGGTGCAAGCTGCAGTGGCCTACTCAGAAGGTCCCTGGCACTTCCTTTGTAACAAATTAAGCATTTCTTTGGGTACATTAAATGATTTCCTTTAGGTTTTCACATACTAAGTGAAAAATCCGTCCAAAAAGTAAGTGAAAGCTTGGCCAGGAACTCAGCGATCAGTTTGTCTTCCAACTTCTTTCGGACAAGAGGCAAGATTGTCCACTGGTTGATCATTGGTACCCAAATACATAAGCCCTGCTGTTTACACATAGATGTTTTATACATGGATGTCATTTGGAGGTAGTCAGGGGTCTCAGCTGTGACATCTAGTTTTCTCCCTGCTACTCCTTTTACTTCCTTTGCGACCCCTGGCCTCAGAGGAGGCAAAGGTTTTGCCCCCCTCTGAGGCCAGAGGTCGCAAAGGAAGTGCTAGGAGTAGCAAAGAGCAAGCGAGAGGTCACAGCTGAGACCCCTGACTACCTCCAAATGACATCCATGGTTTTATAGTGTACTATGACACTGGTGCTGGTTAAGACTTGGCCTGGGCGGTGAACTTCCCTCCGTTCACGGAGTTTGAGGAATATTCCACACTTTGTGCTACGCGGAGTCCCGAAAAACTCTACAGAGCGGAGTTTTTTCCTTGCTCGCACTCGCCAACTTCACGCTGGTGAGAGTGAGTGAGGAAATCCACTTCCCGGTGAGATTTCTCAACACGGGCACTCAGATTTCTCAACACGGGCGGTCGTGGTTCGTCTCGACCGCTCGTGTTGAGAAACCTTCCGTTCACGTTGAGAAAGCTGCCGCTCAGGTAGAAAATCTACTCGCGCGGCAAGAAAAGAAGCAGCACCCTCTTGCACTGCGCATGGTGCCATTCACGCTGATTTTACCACGTGGGACAAACACCCGGTGCTGAGAATCAACACGAATGGCATGACTAAACGCACTCCGCCGCTTGCGGAACTCCGCCAACTCCGCCCAGGCCTAGTTAAGATCCCTTTTTATTGTTTTAAGGACTGGTGATAGGCAAACCTTTGGATTTTACAAAAATGATATGAATAATATACTCATAGGGGCTTTCTGCCAGCCCTCTTCATTCATTGGTCTGTTACTGTGTCAATCATATTTTTCTCCTGCCCACAGCAACATACAGCATGTGGCAGTTGTTAAGCTCACTTCAGCCATTGGCTTGTCTTCATTGTGAGTGACAAGATTATAATCTTTCACAAGGAGTACACCCACAAAGTTTTCTAAAAAAAAAAACATGATAAAACAAAGCAAGCATTGACAAAGTGTAATGGGTGGTGATCAACACCAGACCTATTGACTTTGCCAATATTAGTACTTATTGTGGTTTAACCAACATTGATTACTAGTTTACACAAGGAATAGACAGGGAAGCAACAAATTTAAAAGCAATTGGTCACTTTATTAACAGATCCAGTTGACACTCATCTCAATTAGACTGTTTCCACAGTTGAAGGTAATCAAAAACGATCAGAAATGGATGGAGAGATGGATGAAATGTCATTATTGCCGATCGAATCACGCATAATTTCCAGCATTATGCAAAATGTCTGAAAACACGAGCACTATTATCCTCTTGACAAAACTGGACAAAAGGACACATTTTGCACGAAAAAGTGCAAAATTAATAAGCCTGCATTTGAAGTAAGCATGAGTAATTTTGTGTAATTTGAGCAATTCACATAATTTCCACTAAGGAAATTACACGAATTTCACCCAGGCCAATAGGTAGATAGATAGACAGACAGATAGATCATCTTCTAACTTCATGTGTCTTTCAGCTAAGTAAAAATCTAAAGATTTCATGGTATCCCGAAATGACCGTACTTTCTAATATGCTAAATATCAACAGATTTATTTTAAAAACATATAATAATCGAATTCCAAAAAAACAGAGAAGATTTCATTAAAAAAATAATCAGTTATCCAATTGTCAGGCATGACTTGACAGCATGCATGCATGGTGTGAAGCTATGAAATGCAAATGCACGTTAATGCACCTTCATGCACCTTCATGCATGAATTCTGTTCCTTTGTTAGTAGACTTACCTTAAAGCGCCTAAGAAGAAGGAGGCATTTCTGAATCACTGCTGCTACAGCCCTACAGCAGCACGATTAGAGTTGTTACATTATAACGACCCAACCCTTTTGAATCAATCATAAATCTGTGTAGATTTCTAAAGGAAGAGGGCTTTTCAGGTTAGCTCCTGAATGCTTTAGCCAAAAACACATGAGCTCATCAAAGATGTCATAAAATGGCAAGTATATTATGTCTAATTTTCATTCCTACAGTACACATCATGATAGATTATTTTTGGTGTGAAATGACAGCATCAACGGGAGATATGCCAAGTAGGGTAATAAGTGAATTAAGTCACAGGCCCACGACCTGGTCAACACTAATTTTTCCACAACTTCTCCCGACATTTTAAATACAAATATCAAAGAATGGCTTAGAAAAGTATTATGGCATATAGCAGGTTGATATGCTTTAAAGTGCAGTGAAATTGCCAAAGCTGATGGAGAGAATCAGGCCTTTGTGGGATTTTCATGTGCTTAAGTCAGCCGGACCCCCGAAAGCTACTTATGGTAGCCCTGAATAAGATCTCCCAACAACACCCGCCGTTCTTTTTAATTCTTACTTTTGGTTGGAGAAATTTTATCATCATCACTAATTATTTCCTGAGTACATGGTAGGCTCATGGAGTATTGTTGTGAGTTTATTTACAGCTTTGCTTGGTACATGGACCTGGCTTCATGCTTAGTTTATTTTGGGCCATATTATCAAGGAGGGCGATAACATTATCGCTGCTTTAGCGGCAGAAAACTGCCGCTAAAGCGGCGATAATGGGCTTGATAATATGCCCTTGTGAATTCCCATAGAAGCCCATGTTCACACCAGAACATGGGCTTCTATGGGAATTCACAAGGGCATATTATCAAGCCCATTATCGCTGCTTTAGCGGCAGTTTCCTGCCGCTAAAGCGGCGATAATTTTAACGCCCTTCTTGATAATATGGCCCTTTATTCTTTCCTTTCCAAATTATTCACACCCTTGACCACCCCGAATTACCTCAGTTCTTGCCATCTAAACTTCAAACTGCTTGGTAGCACACAAAAAGCTGGTTTTAATTAATGTCCACCATAAGCTTCCCGAGTGATGTCGCTCAACAGGCTGGAATAAGACTCTTTTGCAATTTCGCCGAGTCTTGACCTTGTCTTGACCAAAAATGTCAAGGGTACACCTTCGACCCCTACAGCACATACTGTTTCGTCATTTACCTCAACCTTCAAATGCATGGTCATCATGAATACTAACTCTTCCATTTGGTCTTCAGTCTCCAGGCTTCTGTCACTGTCTTCTAGTGTGTGCTGTGACCACTTTTGGTACTCTGCATCATGCTCTCAACGTGATTGGCTGACTCGCAGTGTTAACATGCATTTATTTTCAAGTTATTAGGTCTATCCTTGGCAGTAGCACTTCTCTTTACTTTTGTTTTGTCTTTGTTTCTATGGATTCACTTATTATGATTTTGTTATGATTTTTAAGGAGCTATTTCCCTTAGTAGAACGCTCTATTTGTTTAATGACACCCATCATTTTTAGATCTCAGCTGCTGACAGCTTTAGCTGCCTTTTAGCCAGACCTATTGTTTCCAATACATTATATCTACATAAAGTGCACTATGGGTCCGCTCCTTTCTAATGATTGAATTGCTTTGTTGTTAATCTCACTTCCCTTCTGATTGGATGGCTTTTTTTCGCTATTTTTGAATTTGTCCTTCCCAGTAGCATTTTCGTCTCACGTTGTTCTAATTAGGTGAGTTGTATCCTTACACTGCATGCATGAGGGCACTCTTTTTCTTAAGTTTTATTTTAGTGAGGCGATCCTACCTGGGAGATCTCCTGCCATCTGTTTAGCTATCTAGGAGAACTCATGTTACCAATAGTTACAGAAAGGACATAGATGTAGTAACATGAGAGAGTGTGCGCTTCAGATCAGTCCCCCTTCAGCAATTGGCTTCAAAGTAATTTTCAAGGTTTGCCATTGGTTGTATGCACTGTCCTTTAAGCCCGTGGCATTTCATGGCTGGTAGTGTTGCCAGCAGAAGCCTTTTAGTAAATCCACCCTGCAAGGAAGATTCCCTCTTTTGTTTCAATGTATTAATTTGAGGTGTACAACTTTTATTATTTTTCCTCTAAAGGCTGAGTTTTTAATTACCCTTTTTTTGTTTCTGCTGGATCTCAAGCCCTGAAGGCCTTAAAGCCCTGCATAGCGGGTGTCTAAAGATTACAGCTGAAAGATTCTGCCTCTCAGCTATTTTGAAATAAAAACCACAGAGATAATTTGTGAGCAATTCAAATGGCTCTTTTAACCATCATGATTTTCAAGAAGCCACAAAAGGCATTTACTGGCTTACAATCAGTGGTTTTGGTTAAACAATAGTTTACTATTTCAAATTAAATCATAATGCAGGTGTTCAGTGACTTCTTTCATGGCTATTTGACAAAGAAGACCGTACATGTATTGTGACTGCACACAGGTAGTGATCGGGACTGACCAGTCAGTGGGGCTGTATTACTGTCACTGGGGTTGCTCAAACAGTGAGTAATTTGTGCTGGACATGCCATCATTGGGAATGTGCAGACAGTTTGTAGGAGAAATAGGATTTAGGAAGACTACATGGAGGGTGGCTCAGTGTGCTGCATGCTCACTTCTGGGCGCTTTAGGCAAGAGTTTGAATCCTTCAATAGAGAGAATTTGTGCACTACCTTAAAGAACAGTTTTTAATATCGTATGTGTCACTAAAAAAAGCAACAAAAAAACTTTATAAATCACGAATGCTTGGGCAGAATATATGTAGTTTTACAGGAGTGGGCCTGACTTGCCTATCAGTCGATCTCAGACGCAGCCAGGCACAAGTGAAAAGGGGGGAGCAGCTTGTAGGCAGTTACGAAAATCCTGAAAACATTACGGGGCAGATTTACAAGCCCCCTGCGCCACTTTTGCGTCACTTTTTCCATGTTAAAAATGACGCAAAAGTGGCGCAAGGGGCTTGTAAATAAGCCCCTACATTCGGGTTTTCGTAAGCAGTTCACAAACAGGAGCACAAAACAATATTTGCCTTTTACACATTGGATAAAATTTCACTGGCAACGTCTGTCAGTGAAAGTGACTGTCGCCTACTAAGATCATGGGGCATATTAGCAAGGGCACTATCGCCGCTTTAGCGGCACTTTTTGCCGCTAAAGCGGCGATATTCTTATCGCCCTATCAGCAAACTGTCTCTAACAGCAGTTAGAGACAGTTTTCGGGCATTAGCGCCCGTGTTTTACTGCTTTGCATGTCAGCGATATTTATCGCTAATGACATGCAAAGTGGGCGTTCCCGACGAACAAACCTGGGAAACACCCGCTAACAGGCCTATCGCCTATTAGCAAGGTGGCCATGGCCCCAGTTAGCGACGTGAAAAGTCGCGCTAACCGGGGTCATCGCCATTTATTTAACACCTGCAATTAGCAGGTGTTAGCCATATCTAACATGGGGGTGGATTATGCTGATACGACCACAGGGTCGTATCAGCAAGGTTATCGCCGTTTTCCATGAAACATCGCTGGAAAACCAGCGATGTTTCATGGAAAACACCGCTATGGCTGGAATAATTATCGCCATAGCGCTAAATGTCGCTAATACAGCGTTAGCATGGCACATTATTCCGACGATAGCCGGCGATAAAAAAGTGCTTGTTAAACACGCTTTGCGATGTTTAGCGCACTTTTTAGATAATATGCCCCCATATCTTTTGTAAGAAATTAAACACGGCTCTAAAGTGCAGTTTCATCCCTTACATGTGACTAATTTCAGTTGAAGTGTTTCTTTATTGTGTTATTTTTTCTCTGCTGGTTTTTACGTGACTGTTTTATCTGTCAATGAATGTTAGAAGCTTAAGCGATGATTATCCATTTTCTCATCTCATAGGTGAATGCCTGGCTCAGTTTCCCTGGCTTACCATGGGGCGTGAGATCATTACACACAGTAAAACAGTATTTCTCTATTGCAGCACTTCTTGCAGTGTATGCTGCACTACTAAATTGTTTACTATTTTCAGTATAAATCTTGTGGCTATGGAGGAAAGAATGATGGGTTGTTAACAGCACTTTCATACCTCCGGCTTTTCTCACAGTACTGGTAGCACTCTCACATCCCTCTCACACTAACACTAACACAGTACTGGAAGCACTCTCACACCCCCTCAAAGACTAGCAGACATACCCTACCTACAGCACTCTCACACCCTCACAGTGTAGCAGTCAACAATACTAATAACACTCTTGCACCCCTCTGAGTAAGATTCACACACTGCCAAAGCACTCTCACACTCTTCACAGACTCACAGTCAAGTAACACAAACATTCTTACACCCCTTGCAGACTATCAGTCACACACTACTGTCAGCACTCTCATACCGCTCATAGCCTAGCAGTCTTACATGACCAAGAGACCTCCAACAGCCACAGCAGTCACAAACTGACAGCAGTCACACATCTCATGAACTCTCACACTGTAGCATTCATACACAACCTTGAGTACTCTCACATCCCTTTCAGGTTATCAGTCACTCATTTCAGACAGCACTCTCACACCACTCACAGAGTAGCAATTGCATGCCACCAGAAGCACTCCCACATCCCTCATGATTAGCAGCACAGCCACGTGTCACAATGTACGTGTCACGACACACACATGTGTATGCATCACAATGCACAGCGGCCATGCATCTTCAAGCATGCATTTGTATGGGCTCTGCAAAAAAGCATTGACAAAGCCAATATTTCTGCTTTCCCAAGCTGAGACCTATTGGTTTTCCCAATGCTTATTTCTAAACTGAAACTCCTCTAGCATAATACAGCCTCATGTTCTTTTGTACTAGCAACTTGCATCACTGTCTGATTCAGTAACATCTCTTTAGTTTCTTTGGAAGCACATGTAGCTGCAAACATCTTCAGACTGTATTCATCCACGCTCTCTGCCACAGTCTGGTACCTGTAGTAAAATTGTGTCTTTTTATTCTCATACTCTTTGCAGTGTCAAAACACTTTTCAGTGTACTTTTTTGTCTCTCAGTATAACTCCCAGCTTTCCTCATTCTCATCTTTCTCTATTTACTGAAGTAGTCAAAAGCCTTTTTACACTCAAATAATTGAACAACATAACTTATTTTCTTTAAGCACTATGATCTGGAACATCTGCTGGGGGATTTAAGATCTCTTGATCCATTGTGTCCAATTCTCATTAGACACTCATGGCCATTTTAAAAGCTTTGACAAAGCCAGTAGCTGTGACCTTGACACGTTTTTATGATGGTTACATTTCTTTTTATTTTTATTTCAAGCATATGCCACAAAAATATACATGGCAGCCATTAGCTTTCAATAAATATTTTAATGTTAAAAAACCATAACCTAAACTTTTAATACAATTGTGCATGTGCTGGTTTTTGGAGCATGTATAGAAACCTCTTTTTAGTTTTACTGTACATCACAAGAAAATATGATACTTATTGGCACGAAGGATAGGTATCATTGTTTTTTTGGATTACTGTAACCTGAAGACATAATTTAAACATAAGGATGACTGCAAAATTAGAAAAAGGATAAGGAAAGGGAAGAATAAAGCTTTGACAGTGTAAAACATTGGCCAACCAGCTATGGCAGTGAAGTGCACTTCTTTTTAGACAGGATGTACATATTGCAACATGCAAAATGCCATCACTCACAATGTAAGGGAACCATGGGAGGAGAGGAGGAGATGTGGTATAACAGCCTCTTATGCTAACTCTGGAATTGGGGACCAGGTCCAAGTCCCTGTGTCAGCTCAACATCCTGTGATTCTGGCTAAATCTCATACTCTCCCTGTGCCAAACAGATGAATCCAACCTTATGTAATGCAATCTGGTGCTCAAGTGCAGTGTTTTAATGCCCTTGGGCCAATTTAGTGGTATATAAAACAGCCAAAAAATAACAGATGTGGACTTTGCCCTATGGTCTATTCTGTGATGAGCGGGAGCAAAATGTGAGTTGCAGTTTTCAGACCAATGAATGAAGAGGACTGATCTAAAGGTATACATGTATGTATGTTTTATTTATGAATTTACCTGCCTACATGCAGCTAACAAAACAGCTAACCCTGTCATTGGGCCAAGCTTAAATAAGTAGCAGCCATAAATCACTGCTGCCATACTGACTAACTCATGTCTAAGCACAAAAATGTGTTCATAATTAACAAAATACACATTTCTTAATTGTCATAGTTAATATTCTACTTCTTTTGTACATAATGTTAATGCTGGCACAGAATGCATGAAGTGAGGCATGTTTTTTTCTACGTAGACACACTGCAGGATCACTGACATATCGATGTATACAATATCGAAACACAAAAACTTTGGATATTAAATATCGATAACAAAAATATTGACTTCCTATTCTTACCTAGTAAAACGCCAAATATCAAGAACACAAATATCGTTGTTAAAAATATCGGTTTTTACTTATATCAAAAACACAAATATCGGAAACAAGAATATTGTTACCTTCAAATAAACCTATAATATGTCAAAAATATCAATTCACACAATATCAACTACAATAATATCACCAAAATAATTAAATTATCACTAAGTATTAATAATTTTTTTATTTAAAACAATTATTTGAAATAAACCTAAAGCATTTTTTACACATGTTTAAATTAAAAATAAATATATTACTTCACTAAAATATTGACCATTCTGCTCAATAAATCATATAACTAAAATCATACCAATACAACCCAAAACAATATTACCATTAACTACAAGCATTTAGGCAACAGCCTAAATATATATATATATATTCACTGAAAAAAACATAGGTTTCAGGCACGTTATAGTTAGAAATTAGCATTTAAAAAACCTTAGAAATTCACTGAAAAAACCATAGGTTTCAGGGGCGTTATAGTTAGTTGGACATTTCACTCATACAAAACCATAGAAATTCCCCCGTTATAGTTAGTTCAGCTAACTATAACTCGCATGCCTCGCAATGCACTGCTGATGACATCACATATTACATCACTCATGACATGGTCAGTGACATCACTCATGACATCACTGATGACATCTCAAATGACATCACTGATGACATCACTGATGACATTATCCTTGTGATAGAGTGGCAGACCTCCTCTCACCCTAATATAACCTTTGATACACACACTCAAAAATACAAACTAACATTTTCAAAACAATGGACATACCAATACCAGTTACAACACACCTATTCAGTAATTCCAAGATCTACACACACATCCACTCATTCACCAACAGTCCCTATACAGTCACTCATACATGTACTCACTCATCATATGTACTCATACACCTATACATCCTGTTACACACTGCCACTCATCCATAGAGTTACTCACACACATAGTCACACATGCAAACAAAGTATCAAACATCCATTTACTTGCATATACAGTTATACACACACTACCACACTTACTTCTACAGAAACTTACACATACTTACTCTCTTAAATAATCACTTATAGAAACACCTACTTATTTGTACAGGAACTCTTCCAATCTCTCACTCTCACATATACTCACTTATATACACCAATACTCACATATACTAGTTTAAAACATATGTAGTTACTCATAAAGACACTATTGAGACAGTCATTCACTCACTAACACACCCATACACATACTCATCCACCTATACAGTCCTGCACACATGCTGTCTTCAACACATACAAACAGTGAGTCACTCATTCATGCATCTATGCACCAGGCGCGGTCGGTGGTAGGAGTGCCGGTCGGGCGGTGACGTGGGGCGGGGGAGGGGCAGGGTGGGGGGTAGTAAACTACGGATTAAGGCCTAATACAGGTAAGTAAACATTTAAATAAATAAAACGAATTTCGTTGTGAGCGCTGCATCGCCAAATGCGATGCAGTGCGCGCAACAAAATTCGTTTTATTTATTTAAATGTTTACTTACCTGTATTAGGCCTTAATCCGTAGTTTACTACCCCCCACCCTGCCCCTCCCCCGCCCCACGTCACCGCCCGACCGGCACTCCTACCACCGACCGCGCCTGCTATGCACTAAGTAATACCCCCACCGAACCATACAGACACTCAGACACTCATACTGATACTCAAAAAACCAACTAATAACCCATATAGACACTCATGTAGCTACTCAACAACCCATGCAGCCACTTATACACAAAGTGAGAGACTGATACAGATATTTTCATATTTAAACATTACTCACTAACCCATGTATTCACTAAGATACACTTAGTCAGTTATACAATCAATTTTACAAAAAAAATCATCCATTTAGACACTTATATACCCATTTATTCTTCCATCGACCTTGAGATATACATATATAAAACATATTTAAATTTCAGAAAAACACACATTCACTGGATGATGTCATCAGTGATGTCATCAGTGATGTCATTTGAGATGTCATCAGTGATGTCATGAGTGATGTCACTGACCATGTCATGAGTGATGTAATATGTGACGTCATCAGCAGTGCATTACGGGCACGCGAGTTATAGTTAGCTGACCTAACTATAAAGGGGGAATTTCTATGGTTTTGTACGAGTGAAATGTCCAACTAACTATAACGCCCTTGAAACCTATGGTTTTTTCAGTGAATTTCTAAGGTTTTTTAAATGCTAATTTCTAACTATAACGTGCCTGAAACTTGTGGTTTTTTCAGTGAATTTCTAAGGTTTTTTAAATGCTAATTTCTAACTATAACGTGCCTGAAACCTATGGTTTTTTCAGTGAATATATATATATTTATTATACTATGTATACATGTGAAAATGTCTCGTTCCCCTGTTTCCCTCGGTGGCACGGAAAAAATGGGTGGAACTGACGTCAGCACGCCGACGAGGTCCTCTTATGGCTCCGATGACGTCATACGGTGTCGCGAGCGGAGCCGTGCTATTATGACGTCCTCGTTGCCGTGGGAGAGCTAGGAAAGAATTTCTGTGGAATGCTAGTGCAGGGGATATTCACCTAAGTGTTCAGGCTAGTCCTTTGGGAGCAACTGTTTATGTTGACACTCCAGAAACCGAAACCAGTGATCCGAGGGCAGAGGCCCTGCAGATGGCGCACGAGGTGGGGTGCCCAGTCGTGTGCACCGGCGGGGCAGTGAAGTGACAAGCACCACAACCCACAAAAAAGGTAACGAGGGCACTGAATAACACAGGATCTTCTCTTTGTATCTGGCAGGAACAACGAAGTTAAAATGCCCTAGTACCAAAATGTAGAATTAGTGCTACAACGGTCTTCAAGAGGACCTGCGATGCCGCTTCTGCCTCCCGTACCCTGGAGGCGGCACATGGGTCACGCGGTATGGTCATACTGCGGTGGGACACATACTCGTTGACCTCTCATGGCACTGCTCCACACTTCAGGGAGGACGCTTTCTATTAGCTATGTTTTCTGATGACATGTCGCGCCGGCCCCGTCCAACAACAGAACTCCTTTAGATCCAAACAGACTCTTCCACTCTCTCATCGGAAGTGAAACCAGGCCACGCGGACACTTTCACAATACAACAGCCGGGAATGAACTTTTCGGTAAAAAAACCACATTCCTTCCTCCTAATTAATCAAATAAACGTCTCACTGAAGAACAGGGGCCACCTTCGATCAGTAAACAGCCGTTACAATGACTTTTTTACTTTGCGATACCATTACAACGCATGCATTACCACGCATGCGTTGTACATCACGAAGTCATTACTACGCATTTTTAGAATGCATGGTCATTTACCACGCATGCCTTTACAACGAATTTTGTTGTAAAGGTATGTATGGTAAATGACCATGCGTTATAAAAAACATGTAGACGATCCATGTCGTTGTAAGGAAACAGAGGCTGTTCCGTTTCCTCACAACGACGTGCACCGCCCCTCAGAGACGACGTGAAGCAGGAACCATGAGGAGAGAGGAACCATGAGGAGTGAGAGGTAAGGGGATTGGGCATGGGGTGGGGGTTTCTTTTCTAGGGTTTAGGGTAGTGCAGTGGTGTTTGGGTGGTGTAGGGGGTCGTGCTGGGGGTAGTGTTTTAGGGTTTAGGGTTGTGCAGTGGTGTTTGGGTAGTGTAGGGGGTCGTGCTGGGGGTAGTGTTTTAGGGTTTAGGGTAGTGCAGTAGTGTAGGGGGTCATGCTGGGGGTAGTGTTTTAGGGTTTAGGGTAGTGCAGTGGTGTATGGGTAGTGTAGGGGGTCGTGCTGGGGTAGTGTTTAGGGTTCAGGGTAGTGCAGTGGTGTTTGAGTAGTGTAGGGGGTCATGCTGGTGGTAGTGTTTTAGGGTTTAGGGTAGTGCAGTGGTGTTTGTGTAGTGTAGGGGTTATGCTGGGGGTAGTGTTTTATGGTGTAGGGTAGTGCAGTGGTGTTTGGGTAGTGTAGGGGGTCGTGCTGGGGGTAGATTTAGGGTTTAGGGTAGTGCAGTGGTGTTTGGGTAGTGTAGGGAGTCATGCTGGGGGTAGTGTTTTAGGGTTTAGGGTAGTGCAGTGGTGTTTGTGTAGTGTAGGGGGTTGTGCTGGGGGTAGTGTTTTAGGGTTTATGTTAGTGCAGTGGTGTTTGGGTAGTGTAGGGGGTAGTGCTGGGGTAGTGCTTTAGGGTTTAGGGTAGTGCAGTGGTGTATGTGTAGTGTAGGGGATAGTGCTGGGGGTAGTGTTTTAGGGTTTAGGGGAGTGCAGTGGTGTTTGGGTAGTGTAGGGGTTCATGCTGGGGGTAGTGTTTTAGGGTTTAGGGTATGGCAGTGGTGTTTGGGTAGTGTAGGGGTCGTGCTGGGGGTAGATTTAGGGTTTAGGGTAGTGCAGTGGTGTTTGTGTTGTGAGGGGGTAATGCTGGGGGTAGTGTTTTAGGGTTTAGAGTAATGCAGTGGTATTTGTATAGTGTAGGGGGTTTAGGGTAGTGCATTGGTGTTTGTGTAGTGTAGGGGTCATGCTGGGGGTAGTGTTTTAGGGTTTAGGGTAGTGCAGTTGTGTTTGTGTAGTGTAGTGTGTAGTGTTTTAGGGTTTAGGGTAGTGCAGTGGTGTTTGGGCAGTGTAGGGGGTCATGCTGGGGTTAGTGTTTTAGGGTTTAGGGTAGTGCAGTGGTGTTTGGGTAGTGTAGGGGGTCGTGCTGGGGGTAGTGTTTTAGGGTTTAGGGTAGTGCAGTGGTGTTTGTGTAGTGTGGGAGGTCATGCTGGGGGTAGATTTAGGGTTTAGTGTAGTGCAGTGGTGTTTGGGTAGTGTAGGGAGTCGTGCTGGGGGTAGTGTTTTAGGGTTTAGGGTAGTGCAGTAGTGTTTGTGTAGTGTAGGGGGTCATGCTGGGGGTAGTGTTTTAGGGTTTAGGGTAGTGCAGTGGTGTTTGGGTAGTGTAGGGGTAGTGCTGGGGTAGAGTTCTGGGTTTACGGTAGTGCAGTGGTGTTTGTGTAGTGTAGGGGGTCATGCTGGGGGTAGTGTTTTAGGGTTTAGGGTAGTGCAGTGGTGTTTGTGTAGTGTAGGGGGTAGTGTTTGAGGGTTTAGGGTAGTGCAGTGGTGTTTGTGTACTGTAGGGGGTCGTGCTGGGTTCTAGTGTTTTAGGTTTTAGGGTAGTGCTTTGGTGTTTGTGTAGTGTAGGGGGTCGTGTTTTAGGGTTTAGGGTCGTGCAGTGGTGTTTGGGTAGTGTAGGGGGTCGTGCTGGGGGTAGTGTTTTTGGGTTTAGGGTAGTGCAGTTGTGTTTTGGTAGTGAAGGGGGTCGTGCTGTGGGTAGTGTTTTAGGGTTTAGGGTAGTGCAGTTGTGTTTAGGTAGTGAAGGGGGTCGTGCTGGGGGTAGTGTTTTAGGGTTTAGGGTAGTGCAGTGGTGTTTATGTAGTGTAGGGGGTCATGCTGGGGGTAGATTTAGGGTTTAGGGTAGTGCAGTGGTGTTTGTGTAGTGTAGGGGGTCATGCTGGGGGTAGTGTTTTAAGGTTTAAGGCAGTGCAGTGGTGTTTGTGTAGTGAAGGGGTCATGCTGTGGGTAGTGTTTTAGGGTTTAGGGTAGTGCAGTGGTGTTTGTGTAGTGTAGGGGTTGTGCTGTGGGTAGATTTAGGGTTTAGGGTAGTGCAGTGGTGTTTGGGTAGTGTAGGGAGTCGTGCTGGTGGTAGTGTTTTAGGGTTTAGGGTAGTGCAGTTATGTTTGGGTAGTGTAGGGTGTCGTGCTGGGGGTAGTGTTTTAGTGTTTAGGGTAGTGCAGTGGTGTTTGGGTAGTGGAGGGGGTAGTGTTTTAGGGTTTAGGGTAGTGCGCCCAACCAGCCACAATATCCGTGGACAAAGGGGATCCTGACTCTTTGGAACGCTCCGTCAATTGAATAATTTGGGTCAAGGGCCCTACCACGTCCAAGACCTATCAATTCCTTTCTTGGGATCCCTCATATACTTGGAGAAAAAGGTACATAGTTTCTCATCAATTTCAGGCATGTGTGCCACCTTCCCCTTCAGTGAGGGCCTGGGGCATTCTCCCCTCATCCTATTCCTGACCTCCCTTTCAAGGGGTTGATGGATTTTCCCCACCACATACTCTGCCACTTTGACGTCAGGTGTCCACTCCGCCGACCTAGGATGGTAAATTTGGGTAGGCTCGAACATGTCTGAGTGGACCCCGTCCCCAACCGGGGACTAAGAGGAGTGGGACTCTGGACGCCAGGGACGCCCCGAGTCCTTATCCTCATCGGAGGAGAAATCGTCCTCCGATACACCCTCTCCCTCTAAGGGAAACCCGCCGTCGGGGTGTACAATAGTGGTGACAGTGTCGCAATTTTCTCCGGGCCCCTCCTCCTCCCGGCAGGGTGCATGTTTTAGCGTTCGCGCACTCTTGAGGAAGGTCTCCGTAAGTTTTTCAAATCCTTCCAAGTGCCCCGCGTTATGCTTAACGGCCCTTTTATTCCCCATCTGGGAGCTACTGGGACCCGCCACCACCAGATCTGGGTCACTGAACACCCCAGGGATGCTTTTTGCCAGCTTATCAACCTGATCCCTAAGAGGAGCCAGCGCCCTAGAAATAGCCAGAGAGAGGGCTTGGTCCACTGCTGGAGGGAGAAGTTGGGGGGGCCATTCCTCCTCCACTTCCTGGTAGGAGGAGTAAAAATGGTCTTCTGGAGAAGACATGATAGCAGAGGGTGTGAGCACAGAACAAATGCCCTTAAAATCCTTAAGGCAGCCCCCTCGCCGGTGCTCCAACAGCTGGGCTTTCCCCGAAGCTGTTATAAGAATAGACTGAGGCGCAATACCAATTACCACCACCAGGTGGCGCTGGTCACTAACATGGCCATGTGGGGAAATCACCGCATAGCGGTGTCAAAATTAGGCGAGGGTTGGTCGGGAATCAAGCGGACACTAAAGGAGTGACCGGATTCCCAAACGCGCGTAAAGACCAGCGGGAGCGCTCGACAGAGCTGCCTCGCTCGGACCAGACGCGCCTGACAGGATCTCACCGAGCGCAGAGCACACAGCAGGAGAAACTGCGAGGGGGAGAACGCGCTCGGGCAAGAGCCTGCTGTGCAGGGTATATGAAACAATACCAATGCAATAATGCTAATAACGTGCACAAGAAACCGCTATACAAACAGCAACAACGTCAGATTAAGCCAAGAATGTAAGGAATGCACTTAACTGACGAGCAGTGAAGAAAGAGGAAGCAGAAGGGACGTCACAATATTATATACCATGGACTGTGATATGATTGGACTATAGTTGCCTTGGAGACTACCCCCCTAATGGTTCATGGGTTGTGTAGTCTTTTGTTTAATGATTGTTGTGTTACGTTTTCTTTGAACTGCTATGCAAATAAAGTGAGGAAAGATATGCATAATCCTCGCCTCTGTCCTGCCATAGAATTCATTAAACTTTATTTGATCTGATTTAGAAACATAGATCATAAAAGTGTACATAAAAACAGTAAATCCTCTTTCCTAATACAATACAGTGAGAATTAATTAAAACCAGTAGGTAAAAACGGGTGTTACAAAGCCCGGTTCAGAGCAACTTCAGGTTAACAGAATCGTAAAGTTCAATGTTTCGCAAGATCAATCTCATGTACTTCGTGCAAATTACGCAATAAGGGTTCCAAGTAAGATGTAACGCTCCAATACCTGACAAGTTTGCACTATATAAAACTGCAGAAAAACTAAAAATAAAAAGTGTTTTGCACACTTCTGTCATTGGGCTATTGTTCTACATTTGGGCTCTTTTTTCTCTGGTGGCCATCTTGGGAGACTTATTTTCTATGAAGTTTCCTAATTTCGTCATTTACTGCAGTCTCCTCAGTAGGAAATGCTTTCAGTTTTTTACTTTGATTCCATCAAGAAGGCATTCAGATGTGTCACACATTTGCCATAAATTCAGAATGTTAGCACTCTAGTTGTTCATTAGATCACTGTAGTAAAGCTACTGCTCACCAGGGAGTTAACTGGAAGTCTACTGCTGGTATTTAAAGTGATTGTTTCAGTCTGCATGTCAGAATTTTCTAATGAAATAGAAAAGGATTTGAGATCTCACTTAAAACATGCCCTAAATTTTCTTTCTGCAGCACTAACCATAATTTCTATGGCAAAATGAACCCCCTCATTTTGTTCCTTTTTAAATTAAATGTTTTAAGTGTTACCAGTTTATTCCAATCAAGATGGCTTCAGGTGTGCCATACTTTTGTCATAAGTAAGACTGTTAGCGCTCTAGTTGTTCTTTAGAACACTCTGGGAAGCTGCAGTAGAACACAAAGGCATCAACTGACAGGCTGCTCCTGTTGAAATATAACAGGAAGATATTTGAGATCTCACTTAAAACATGTCCTAATTTTTCTTTCTACAGCACTAACCATAATTTCTATGACAAGATGAACCCCCTCATTTTGTTCCATTTTAAATTAAATGTTTTAAGAGTTACCAGTTTATTCCAATTAAGATGGCTTTAGGTGTGCCATCATTTTGTCATAAGTAAGACTGTTAGCGCTCTAGTTGTTCTTTAGAACACTCTGGGAAGCTGCAGTAGAACACAAAGGCATCAACTGACAGGCTGCTCCTGTTGAAATATAACAGGAAGATATTTGAGATCACACTTGAAACATATCCTAATTTTTCTTTCTACAGCACTAACCATAATTTCTATGACAAAATGAACCCCATCATTTTGTTCCTTTTTAAATTAAATGTTGTAAGTGTTACCAGTTTATTCCAATCAAGATGGCTTCCGGTGTGCCATACTTTTGTCATAAGTAAGGCTGTTAGCACTCTAGTTGTTCTTTAGAACACTCTGGGAAGCTGCAGTAGAACACAAAGGCATCAACTGGCAGGCTGCTCCTGTTGAAATATAACAGGAAGATATTTGAGATCACACTTGAAACATGTCCTAATTTTTCTTTCTACAGCACTAACCATAATTTCTATGACAAAATGAACCCCATCATTTTGTTCCTTTTTAAATTAAATGTTTTAAGTGGTACCAGTTTATTCCAATCAAGATGGCTTCAGGTGTGCCACACTTTTGTCATAAGTAAGGCTGTTAGCACTCTAGTTGTTCTTTAGAACACTCTGGGAAGCTGCAGTAGAACACAAAGGAATCAACTGACAGTCTCTGCCCTTGTTGGATGTACATGTTTTACTGAGAATGTCAGATTTCATTCTCACATGACTGAGAAAGATAATGTGAATTTACAGAAAATATGCTCTCATTTAACTTCTGGAGCACCTTCCAAAACTCTATGGGACAAGCATGTGAAAATAGTTTTCTCTCAAACATGATTCATGATATCCCAGCAGAAGGTTTTTCACAGGGTAAAATCACCTTAGAACACACCACAATTCCTGAAATTAGTATGGTACCATCAACAAATGAATTTTAATGTAACTAAAGTCTGTTATCACCCTTTATAGTTCTCCTTTTGGTAACCCTCAAAATCTTTGATTCATTACAATGCATTTCAATGGGGTACTATCATTTATATTGGTCCCAAGATGGCTGCCAGCAATTCCAGGATGAAGTGCTGACAGCCAATCAGATCTCACGATGACATGTGTGGTTAGGCTCCGCCCAGATATATATGTGATTTTACTTTTGATTTTCTCAGGAACTACTGAACGGATTTACACCATTTAAGCAAAAGGCATGACACTGAACCAAGGGCTACCTCTTTGCCAAATTTGGTGTCATTCCGTTCAGCTGTTCGGGCTGTAGCTGCGACTAAAGGTTCCTATGGAAAAATGAATGGGGAAAACACGTTTTGGGACCCCCCTTTTTTCTCGGCCCCCGCTTGACAAATCACCCCGAGACTTTCAGGATAGGAGCGGACCGGAGCGCCCCAACAAGTTGGAAACTTTCGCGAAGATTCGTCAACCGGCGCCAACGTTATTTCAAATAGAATGTTGCGGATTTCCTATGGAAAATAGGTCCTAACTATAACTATCTACTGGCGACCGCCAGTAGATTATATATATATATATATATATATATATATATAATATATATATATATATATATATGCATCTCAACAACTACCTAACCAAGTAATTAAAATTATATTTAAATTAAAACGTACTTGTTAATCAACTTAAAAATGTAAAACAGGAAAGCATTAATAAAACACTTCCCAACTTCTTTCTATTTACATAGGCTTCCTAAAATAAAAAACTATGAGGGTGATTACGATGGCAGGCGGACTCGAGTCCGTCCGCCATCGTCACGGGAAACGGGACCGCCCGGCCATATGGCGGCAGACCCGCACTACATATTACAATGGGACCACCACTGTGGCGGCCGCAAAAGGCATTGTTAACCTTGCGGCCGGTGCTGCTGGCTGCAGCACCTTCCCCAATGTTAAGAATGCACTTTTTGTTTCCCCTGCACTACGTGGCAGGCTCCGTGTGGTACCTGCCACCTGGTGCAGGGAAATGTAGGGGGGCACCATAGGTGCCCCCCAAGTACAAAACGAAAGTGCCCCTGCAGAAGGGGGGCCCGCAACGGGCCCCCAAAGTCAATGCCTGCCAGCCTTTAAATGACGGAGGAACCACCTTTCAAAGGCAGGCTTGAAGCATCATCCTAATGTGGTGGACGGTGCCTGCTAGGCACCGCCAGTATACTAGGTATGCTGGCCGGGTCCGACAGGCAATCGTAACGATTTCCTGTGTCGGACCCGTGGCGGACGGGCTCTCTGCCAACCAGCACTCTGCCAGCCATCCTTATCTGGTGGGCGGAGAATGGCCGCACAATGGCGGTGAACCCACCACCGGCAGGCTGCCAGTGGTGGGTTTACAGCCATCATAATCAGCCCCTGAGTCTTGGAAAAATGATAAACCGCCAGAAAAAACTAGTATAAACCAGCAAAAAGATAAAACGAAGTAAGTATACATAACTTAATAAACTATAAACTCACCAAAATAGCAAATAAAAATAAACCTAATGACCTAAAACTCTGCAAGCTACCAACAAATTAACATTTAAAATGAAACATATGCTTTTTTTCATCCAACCAAAAAGAAGGCACCTGCTCCACATTAGAACACCCCCAACGGAAAAGCTGCAAAACAGTGTGAAACATCTAAACAAAATATACATGTAAGCAATGTTCCCTCTAATTTGTTTCCTCTATGTGCGGCAGTGTAAGGTCTCTGTGCGCTGCAGCCAATGCTATGTGCGCCAAGAACCAGACCGCGCATGTGGGTGCAGCGACAAATAGTGCAAAAATCACTCGAAATGTTTTGCTTAAAAAGTGAAAATACGGTTCATTTCCACACATAAAGCGCCACATGATGGGTTTTAAGGCAGTTTGCAATTTACATACACACACCATGACATGAATTGGTTACACAAGCAAGCTCACTTCAGCTTTAGTAAAAGCACAAGACTCCAACGGTGGTACAAAGATAAGATTTCACTAAAGATTCTCAACTAGAGCTCTGTTCATAGGGTGGGGAAATGTTGGGAGCCTATACAAGATCGCATAACTGGGGATACATGCAGGGGGCACATGTTATGCCCCCTGTGTGCATGCACCCCTAGTTCCTGCAGGGCATGAACTGTTGACACAGCGACCTCGAATCAATTCTTTGAATGCTCTGAGAACCCTTTTGAATTCAATTTGGAAAATTCTCTTTCCAATAGAGGAAGACTAGGTGGCTCTCCCTCCTCCAGAGCACCAAACGATACATGGACATTTAAGAAACGGACACTTATGAATATATTCTACCTGTACTGAGTGAGTTGTGTGTGCCTACATACCCAGCCAACTTCCTTTTCTCTGTGTATATATATATACACACACACACAAACACACACACGCATATAATATACTCGCTTGTGCACAGACAAGAAATATTCAAGTGTATAGTAAAGAATTTTGGTATAGGTCCTAGCAGGATTGTCCAGAGGAGGTCTGCAAATCAGTATTGGCTGAAACATGTCAAAACTACAAAGAGAGACTATGAGAAACTGGGTTATTAGTTGGGAAGGATGAGAGTCTTGTGCAAGTAATAAGTCTGCAATTGCCTTTTGACTCGGAGCCAAGTACCCCATTGTAGCACTTGGCTAGGGTAGCTAATTTGATTAGTCCAAGGCCTATTTAGAAGAGATGGTGTGGACTAGCAATACCAATTTTCTGGCACGCAACAACAATACTCCAAAAAATGTCCAGTTAGTGCCTTTACTTTTAAAAGGGAAAAGTACACTTATTTCACAACCATACGCAACTATTAACTGATGAATATATACATCAGGTAGATTAAAATAACTTTGGTGACATTCTCATATCACATTTCACCCTTAGTGGGTACTGAACCACATAATCACAATCGCCTCCACTTGTATCAGTTATAATATCACATTATAAGGTAGTATCATTATATATAAAGCAGGATGACTGGTTTGGTCAGGTTATTACCTTTACCACATTAATAACAGAAACCATGTAATACTGTGTAAAAGCTATACATTAAAAGGGATGTCAATAGGTAGAAGGCAGGCCTACAGGTTTGTCACGATTTCACCATGTTTATAAAATAGCATTATATTGTGATTTACCCTTGTATCATAATTTAAACCAATGGAATTAATAAACATTTTGAAATGTGTTCATAAAATGTATAGGCATTGCACTGTTCATTATTAATACTGTCAATAAAGAAATGCAATTCAGAGCAACCATTTTGTGTGCAGGGGTCTTTGTTCCCTTGGCTGGGTAGCAGGGTAAATTACTTGCCCCAGTTGGTTGGGGGGTACAAAAGCTTGGAATCAGATGAGGAGCAGAGAATGATAAATAAAACAATTCATGTAGCGCCATAAGATGTGGATGTATTATGTTGAAGCCCTGAACGTTCAAACTCACTGTATGAGTTTTACCAATTTGAGATCTTGCAGGACTGTGGAAGCCTATTTGGAGTGAAACTCACTGCAGATTTGGCCTAGATGTATAATACAATGAAAACACCACAGGTTTTCCAATAAGCCTTACTGACCTCTGTAAGAATGCTCACTAATAATATAGGGCCTACTCCAGGTCAGCACCTATTAAGGCAGAGTCCCTTCTGTGCCAGAATAGCTATGTGCAATTACAAGGCTGTGCATGACTGTAGTTTCATACGTGCAGCCCGCACACGTGTGTTTACATATGTTCACCTTTAACCAGCTTGGTGCCTCTTACACTAACAAAGGCAGACACTGGCAGTAAACACGCTCACTCCACTTACCATGAATTTACCATGTGTCAGACTCCAGTAGTGAGACTCACCCACAGTAAAGGTTAAATAACCAGGTAGTTAATTGCAATAAATTCTGGTTTAACTAAATGACCAGAACACATGAAATGCAAACAATTTAACTATGTGCATAGCTGCCAAGGTTTCAGATTGCCATGCGTGACATTTTCATAATTTCAGTGAAATTATGAGTGACATTTCAACGACTATGAGTGACACTTCTCGCGAGCAAAAATCAAGCAATGAAGACGTATCCAGTCTGTCGCGGCCGCACACTGGCCCAGCACCGCTGCAGGCAGCTCTCCCCTCAGCTGAGCGCCCAACAGGCCTCTCATGCGCGGCCATGATGCTGAGAGAGAGTCAGTGTTGATTCACGATGCTGCGGTCCGGGGTCCAAGGCCGGGTAATGTGCAGGCAGCACTGCGCACTCTCTCAAAGTTTATGCCGTGGACAGCACAACTCAGCCCAGAGTCCACCACGCCGCTTCTGACCGACCTCCCTTCCTTCCAGGCTGTGTTCCACGACGTGAGGTCACATCCCCCCCGGGGCACCAGCCAGTACGATGCCGCCAGGCATAGCAGGGCCGGGGCCAGATTGTAACATTGTAGCACTCAGACAAGATCATCATTAACTGTTTACTGAGCGAGCCTGAGTGCTAGCAAGTCTGCGGGGAGCAGCAGAGCCGGCGCACAGGTGACCAGGCACCGGCGCGCGCACTAGCAGCCTGGCGCAGCCAGTTTCAGCGCTGGTACAGGCAGAGTGAGACAGTGAAATGCGTGAGAATGCATTTCAGTGCAGTGATGTGGAACACCACACTGAAATGCATTAGAGTCACGTCTGATGGTGATACTTGGCAGGCCTGTATGAGCAATAGTTAAAGAAGCAAGCGACTGCATCTGATTGGCAACTGGCATACACCTGCAAATAACTATGCTGTGCAGTTAGGCACAGTTACCAAGACTTTCAGCATTTTGTTTGTCAAAAATGAAAATATTTTCATTAATTTGTAAATTTGTACATTGCTTGGAAGATTATTAAATGATACATAAACCCCTTGTGTATCTTCTGGGGCAAAAACAAAGCAGTGTTCTATAAATAGTTAAACCACATAATATTCCTATCAATAGCAGTGATAGATGGGCTTGCTCTCAAATAATTATCAGACATCCGTCTTTAGATAAGAATGCCTTCATACCAAGCAGGATTTGCCTACCGCCAGTTCTCCTCGGATTATGGTAGAGTTCACCCTATGAATGTTAATGCTAATGAGACTATGGTCACGCTGGAATGGAAAAGTGGCAATGCTGTGCTCTAAAAAATTACTTTTCCGACACAGATTATGAGCCTAACTCTGCAGCAGGAAACTGCATAAAACATTCCTAGACAACTATTCAGTGAAAGGTACTTAGGCCAGCAAAAGCAGTTTAAGCAGCAAATAAAGTAAGATGACAAAGACATGGTTTAACACACTCAGGCCTTTTATTCTCTGCTACTTTCCCAAGCTATTTTCTCTTTTGTTCCTGAGACGAACCACAGCAGAGTTCACTCTGTCTAAAATAGTCCGTGCAACAGCTTGATCCGAAAAGTTGAATACTGAGTTTCCTACCTGCTTGCAAGAAAAATCTCCCATCTGTAGTGACTAATTAAGTTTTCTGCACATTGCGGGGATGATAGAGTTAAAACACGAATTCTTGCTTTTATTGATGACCTGGCTACACGCGAAGACAATGGCAGGTCAGGAAGGCACCAATGATGTCCCTAGCAATTACCAGCACTTCTCTATTAACAAATGAAAGGCAGCAAGTCTACAAGCACGACGTGTGTGACGCACACGTCATGCTTGTAGACTTGCTGCATTTCATTTGTTGATAGGGCACAGCTGCAGGGCAGTTGAGTGCCTTTGTTAAAGTAATCATGTTAATTGCAGCGCATGGCGGGCGCAGCGATTAACATGATTACTTTAACAAAGGCACTCAATTTGACCGTTTTCGCGCCGCACGCATTTTAAAAGCGGTGGCGCCACGGTCCTCAGTTGCCTGTGCGCGCTTTGTATTTTACGGTGCGCGCTCCAGGAGATATAGGTGCGCGCTAGCGCACGCGCGCACGTTAGAGGGAACAGTGCATGTAAGTATACAAAATAGAATTAGATGCATTATTTACACTTAAATAACAAACGTACAAATTTTGAAATATTGTATATTTTTATACTATTACACTACTTTCAGGTTCAATGACAGAGGCAGCCAAATACATAATATCACAGAAAGGAAAGCAGTTGCTAAATGACATGGGCTACACCTACAGCCAAGAAAGTGCATCAACAGAAAATATAAATTGAAATGTACCAAATATTATTCTAATGCATGCCAAGGAGGGCAACTGCAAAAGATGCTGTCGTAATTCATGTAAGAGTGCCTGACCACCCCCAAATATAACAGAAATAGAAGTAAGGGAGATATTGCAGGGTATAAGAGAGGAAAGCACTAGCCCCCAGGAACCCACAACAAAAATCCTTAAAGATATACTGCCTAAAGTTCACAAATACATCAGAGGTCAACTACCACCTTTACCCACTTTAAAATATTTAATTTTACGAATTGAAAAAGCCATTCACGATAATCCTCCTGCCCCTAAAAGATACCAAGATATAGAAATGCCTGTGCATCTAACAATGACACATAATGAGGAACGTTTCCTTTTACATGACAACCTAAACAATGAGAAATTGATCCTAATACTTTCCACAGCAAATAACTTACTAAAACGAAGCCATTGTCAAAGCTGGATGAAGGATGAGACCTCCAAAATATGTGTCAAAACCATTCACTCAGATATACACCATACTTGGTGAATATCAAAACACAACTATCACATTTATATATGCCCTACCACCAAATAAACTAAGCAGCATTTACTACAACCTCTTAAACCACATTAAGCAACTAACAAACAACCACAACCCCCAAAAAGTAATCAAAGACTTTGAGCAAGCCATGATTCAAACCCTTTTAAAAATGTACTCCTATGCCGCCATACAAGGTTGTTACTATCATTTTAATCAAAGCATATGGAGACACCTCCATAAATCTGCATTAATGGCCTTATTTTGAGTAAGGCAGTCTTTGAAGCGCCGTACCAGTGGTGGCGGTCTGACCGCGGCGAGCTAGGTGGTCAGACCGCCATATTACAAGATGGGTGGATTGCCTTTGCAAAGACCGTCTGCAAAACGCAGACACCGCCAGACAACTCTGACCGCGGCAGCCGTGTAATGGGCCAATGAGGCTGTGGGAGGCTCGGAATGCCAGTGAAACCGACGACCCAATTACGAGCTTCTTTACAGCCGGGGTGACCATGGTGGTCCAACCACGACTTCTGAGACGGCAGAAAGGGAGGTATATGAGGCCAAAACTCACCTATGCTCACCTCTACTCGTCTTCTTCCATCATGGAGCTCATCATACACGTCCTGCCGCTGCTGTACCTGCTCGACCACATTGAAAACCCACTCTGTTGTTGACATTATCGGTGGTAAGTCATAAAACTACCAGTTTCCATAGACTTCTCTGCAAAACAATGCTACACCATGGACCAGGCAAGGGAGTTGGAGTCCCTAAGTAATTTACACGTATACAGGGACCCTGTCTGGGATTGTTTTATAATAATAATCAAAAATACATCTGTAGAATGCCTTTCTAGACCAAAACACTGGTACTGCACACGCGCACTGTACAAAAATGGCCATGTGTTTGCAAATTATGATCAGTGATAGTGATAAGTGCATTATTTTGTGTTCCACAACAGTACCTCCTCACCAATATCACACCTATAAATGTCTGTGACACACTTCTTTTGCCCTTTCTCACTTGTCTGCCATGTTACTATTGATCTTCACTGTTCACACAGCTTACCGTATGTCAAATGTTGGTAAAGTGAGATTGAAGTGACTACAACTACCATGAGGTCCTGTCACTCCATCTCTAACAAAGATGTTTGCACTTGCACTATCAGCACCACTCTCACCACTGATTTGGCAGCCATGAATGTTCTTCTTTGTAACTCAGGCTCCACCCATAAGGCAGGACATCTATTGGACCCTATTTTTTCCAACTTAGCTAATATCTACTGCCAGTCAGCTTTCCCTATACTGTGGTCAGATCATTTTGTGGTTGGTTTTAAGGTGAAGCAGGAAATGTGGCGTGATAACTCCTCTACCTCTTCTATCAAAGCCGGGTTTAGAAATTGGAAAAATCTAGATGTTGATCGCTTTAATCTACATCTTAAGAATACCATTCCTGATATCACCTCAACCAATACATCAGATGCTGATACTATTCAAAACTGGCTGACGTCATCTATTGATGCATGTCTGCCTTTGTCAAATAAAAAATGAACAATCATCGTCCTCCTGCCCCCTGGTTTTCGGAAAAACTAAAAGTAGAAAAAACTAAATGTAAAGCCTTGGAGAGACGGTGGAGGAAGGACTATGCGCCTGAGTCAAGACATACTTATTAACTGACAAAAAAAGGTTATCATGCCCTGTGTAATGCCGCTTGAGCTGAGCACGCTAATAACACTATTTTATTGGCACATAACAGCCCTAAAGTCCTGTTTAAAGTGGTGAAAGAACTGTCAGGCGCAACGTGCCAACCAGAGCCACCGGGGTTAAATGAAGCGCAATGCGAAGATCTGGCTGAGTTCTTTAGTGATAAAATAGGAAAAATCTATTCAGAATTCAATACTACGACAACTAATGTGGAGTTGCTATCAAAGATCAATGCCTCCTCATCAGATTGTATCACCCTGCCCATGACGCAGGACAAAAATGCAAGACCGGGCAATACGCTTGTAAACTGGCTGCCTCTGGACATTCTTTCTCTCGGTCGCATCCTAACTAGCCTCAAATCCGGCTCTCCTAAGGATCCTCTCCCCATTCCCATTCTTCAAAAACTGGAATTACCAATACTTAATATTATTATGGAACTGCTTAATGCTTCACTACGTGAAGCAATAGTGCCAGCGGCTTGGAAACATGCCATGATCCTCCCCTTGCTAAAAAAAGTGAATGCTGATCCGGAAGTTCATCTAACTTCCGCCCGATCTCATTACTTCCAGCGTTCTCAAAAATGTTAGAAAAACATATCAACCAACAGCTGACGCAGTTTGCTGACTCCCAAAATATCCCACACTCATCTCAATCAGGATTTAGAGCTGGCTTCTCTACGGAATCCACGCTCTTGGGAGTCACAGAAACTCTTCGCCAACGTCTTGATATGGGAGAAACTGTAGCACTCATACTGCTTGACTTGAGTGCTGCTTTCGACACTGTGTCTCACATGGCCCTTCTACAAGTGTTACATTCTAGGGGCATTGTCGGATCAGCACTCAAGTGGCTGTCAAGCTTTTTGTCGAGCAGGACTTTTCAAGTTTTTTCCCCTATGGCAAGCTCTAAGGCCCATGCTTCCCCGTATGGAGTACCTCAGGGCTCTATACTTAGCCCATTACTTTTCAACATCTATGTCAGCCCCCTGGCCACTATAGCCGAAGAGGCTGGGCTAACCATATATTCATATGCGGACGACACCCAGCTTATCTTCTCCTTGTCAACCAAGGAGTCATCCAATGTGTCCTCTCTCCAGGTAGGGCTACAAAAGATAGCTGGCTGGATGCATACTAATTAACCCTGGGCGTAGTTCGCGAAGTAACGCTTTGCGAAGCTACGCAAAGTGCAGTTCGCACTACGCGAGCTACGCGTAGCACTACGCGAACTGCGTAGTGCGTGTTCGCAATGATTGCACAGTGCCGGATGCTTGTCCGCACTGTGCAATCATTGAAAACGGCATCTTGCACAGTGCGAGCTGTCTTTTACTGCCGCTCGAGTAGATTTTTACTCGAGCAGCAGCTTTCTCAACGCGGACTGGTAGTTTCTCATCGCGAGCGGTCGCGAGCATACGCGACCACTCGCAATGAGAAACCTGACCTCCCCGCGTTGAGATTCTCGCCGGGAGGTTTATTTTCCACGCTTGCGATCGGCAACTTGATGTTGCTGATCGCGAACGAGGAAAACGTCTCGCCGGGATGTCATTTTGCTTGCTCGCGGTCGCCAACTTGACGTTGAGGACCGCGAGCAAGCAAAAAATGACCGCTGCACTACGCTACGCTACGCTACGCGTGTTCGCACTGTGCTACGTGCAATTTGCGTAGTGCGAAGTAGCGCAAACTTCGCAAACTACGCAAGCGTAGCGTAGTTTTCCGCCCAGGCCTAATACTAATAGGCTGAAATTAAACGGGGGAAAACTGAACTTCTTATCCTCAGCGGAAATAAAGCTCTCTGGGGCCCCCAACATTGGCCGCCTCAACTGGGTGATCTCCCCCAACCGTCACAATCCGTCCGTAATCTTGGCATAATCATAGATGACCAACTATCTATGAGACAGCAAGCGGTTAAGGTTGCCTCAACCTGTTTCTCAATTCTAAAATGGCTCAAAAAATACTTTGGATGCTGCCACATTCTATGCAAAAAACTGTTATCCAGGCCTTGATCGTCTCCAGACTGGACTATGGCAACGTCTTGTACTTAGGCGCCAATAAGGAGGTGATTCGGAAGCTGCAAGTGGTCCAAAATTCTGCGGTCAGACTTCTGTGTCAGTTACCTAGAATGGCCTCTATCTCAGGATCCCTCCGCGACCTCCATTGGCTCAGGATGGAAAATTGCTCCAAATTTAAAGCCCTATGCCTTATGCATAGGATTAAATCTGGTGCAGCACCACAGTACCTCAGTGCCTTGGTACACCCGTACCTCCCTACGCGTCTTTTTCGATCCTCGAATCAGGCAAAATTTCAAGCCCCCAGGATCAAACGAGTGCGTATGGGTGGTCGGTCTTTTGCTTACTTGGCTCCTTCACTATGGAACTCACTCCCCCTACAACTCCACCACGAAACTATTTACTACAAGTTCCGAAAAGACCTAAAAACGTGGTTATTTAACCACTAGAGTTCTTTCCTTTTCTTTCTGGCGTGGGTCCGTAGGCGCAGGGAAACCTCCGGGTAGCTGTGCGCCATATAAATTTAACAATAATAATAATGTTTGACCGCTTTTGCCCCTTCTCACTTGTCTTCCATATTACTACTGATCTTCACTGTTCATGCACCTTACCATTTGTCAAGTATTGGTAAAGAGAGATTGAAGTGACAACAACTACCATGAGGCCCTCTCAATCCAACTCTAACCAAGATGCTATAGTGAATGTGACACACTTACATTGCACACATCCCAGGTCCTGTTTTGTTGTCAAAGAAACATCTGTATGGATGTGTTATTAAAGTGAAACACACCTTCTCTGCTACAACTCTGTACTGGACTCTCACACATCACCCAATTGAAAAGGCAATGTCAGTCAATGTGATTATATGGAATCAGTTTGAGAAC
Source organism: Calotriton arnoldi (assembly GCA_963921515.1). NCBI lineage: Eukaryota > Metazoa > Chordata > Amphibia > Caudata > Salamandridae > Calotriton > Calotriton arnoldi. The sequence goes on along the minus strand of CAWUFW010000238.1, from coordinate 4,460,900 downwards.
CATTCTAAGGGCACAATGGAAACACTCTATGTAGGATAGCTTTGCCTCTATCAGGGCGAACCCTGAAAGAATCAGGCCCTGGGGCACAGTACATTTTGCACACATCTGACAAACTCCATGAGCACTGGACCTGGGAACTGAAGTATATCAGGGACAACTAATAGCATAACCAAGTGTCATGCATGTGTAGGCAATGGGTGAGTTCCACTTATGAAAGCAAACACAGCACTAACAGCATGTGGCACACGTCTAGATGAAGTAGCTCTATGGTACACACTGCAAAATGGACACATGTCAATGCAGAACTCCACAAAGGTAGGACAAGTTGACACCCTCCATGTGTGGATACACACATATCTAACTTCAACTCACCTAACACATATCCAACCTACATCATAGAGAGAGGTGCAAGCTATATGATGTTGACAGTGGCCAGGCCAAGCTGAATACTTACCATATAACATGTCATCCAATGCAATGTCTGCCCCATTTGGATGTCATCCCACATAGACATCCATCCAACATTTCACCTTGTCCTGTACTCCAGCACTGGCTACAAGGTCACATCATACTAACCTCTTCAACTGGATCAGAAATCAGGGTTGAATCAAACACGACAGTACTCACACATCACTAACTGTACAATAGCATCAAATAGTCAGAAAAGTAATAGCAGGACCAATAGCTTCAAAAGTTGGTAAATTTTTATTGAATGGATGAAAAACATCTGGTAAAACAAAGGCCAAAGGCCAATGGCCAGTCCATATTAGCACACTGTGCCACAGCAGAAAGCTGTGCCACCAAACCTGCCCTTACTGACACTGCTAGGGAACCTCCTCACAAAGGGCCATCCATTGGGCATAGCAGGCACCTCGAATATAGTGGGGCAGAGGTTTAGGGAGGGGTGGGCTTAGTTTTGGGAGGGGTCTTCTTGGTTTTGGGGGGTTTTGGTGTGGGTTTAGGAGGGTGGGAATGCTTTTCTTCAGGGGTGGAGTGGGAAGTGGAAGGGATGGGTTTATCTTTGGGAGGGGTTTTTATAGTTTTTTTCTTTTTAGGGCAGGGTTCGGGGGTGGGGATGTTTTTTTGTGGGTGGAGTGGGAAGTGGAAGGGTTGAGAGTGGGTGTGGGTGTGGGAGGGATTTTTACATCTTTTTTCTTTTTAGGGCAGGGTTCAGGGGGGTGGGGATGCTTTTGTTCAGGGGTGGAGTGGAAAGTGGAAGAAATGAGCTTGGGTGTGGGAGATGTTTTTGGGACTTTGTAACGGAGGATCAGGTTTTAGAGGGGTAATGGAAAGAGCAAACATGACATCTTCACCGGGAAAACGGGTAGGGTGTTTGGGATGGAGTTCGGGTTTGGTGGAAGAGGGAGTGGAAGTGTGAGCTGGGTCTGCTGTCTGCACTGTGTGTTATGTTGGTGTCTTTTGTTTGTGTGGCTGTGAGCATTTGCATTTTTTTGGTGGGAGTGATGTGGAGGTGTTGTGGAGTGGTCTGTGGCGGTTACTGTGATGTCTGCATGTATACTGGATGTTGTGGAGGGATCTGTGGCTGTTGCTGTGGTGTCTTCATCTATGCTGGGTGTTGAGGAGGGATCTGAGGCTGTTGCGGTAGTGTCTGTGTGTATGCTGGGTGTTGTGGAGGGGTATGTGGCTGTTGCTGTAGTGTCTGCATGTATTCCTGGTTTTGGGGGGTCTATGGCTGTTGCTGTAGTGTCTGCGTGAATGCTTGGGGTGCAGAGACAGAATATTGAGTACAAAATATCGAGTTGCACAAATATTGAGTCATTAATATCGTGGGTCAGGAATATCGACAGCAAGAATATCGTGGTCAAGAATATCGACTTAAGGTAAGAAATATTGTTTTAAAAAATATCGAAGTGTTTAAAATCATTTGCAAAAATATAGTTGTTAAAAATATCGTTTTTATTATTGTTATGTATTTTAGTATATATTTTATATGTATGTTTTTTTTGTATATGATTTGTTTGTATTTTAATATATGCGTGTTAAATTTTTAGTAGTTATTAATTTTTTTTATTTGAATTTTGCGCTTTTAGTCCCGTAGCGGGTTGTGGGTTTATAGAATAGGGTGGGAAGTAATTTAATTACATTAAATGTATTATTTTTTTTATTTGACTTTGCATTTTTAGTTCCATAGTGAGTTGTTGGTTTATAAGGGAATAGGATGGGAAGTAATTTAATTATATTAAATGTATCCTTTTTTTAAATTTTATTTTTGCATTGTTTAGTTCCGTAGCGGGTTGTGGGTTTATAGGGGAATAGGGTGGGAAGTAATTTAATTATATTTAATTTTTTGATTAATTTGTATTTATTAATATTTGTTTAATTGAGATGTTATTGTGTTAAATGTGTAAATTAATGTATTATTAATTAATTTATAATTGGTTGTTAATTAATTTTAAATAATTAATTGTAATTAATTATGGTAATTGTGTAATTATTTTTAGGTCTGTGTTGTGGTGTTTATAGGTGTAAAGGATGGGAAAAAATGTATTTTTAATTTATGAATTAATAATTGGTTGTTAATTAATTTTAATTAATTAATTTGTAATTAATTTTGGAAATTGTGGAATTAATTTTATTTGTGTGTGGTAGTTTTTAGTTGTGTAAAGGGTGGGAAGGGTGGGAAGTGAATTATTTTTAATTGATGAATTAATAATTAGTTGTTAATTAATTTTAATTAATTAATTGGTAAATAATTATGGTAATTGTGTAATTAATTTTATGTGTGTGTTGTGGTGTTTATAGGAGTAAAGGGTGGGAAGTAATTTGTGTTTAATTAATTAATATGTAGTTGTTGATTAATGTTAATTATTTGATACTTTTTTGTGTAAATGTTTTTTTGTGTTTTGTTTTTACTCTTAAAGGGGTAAAGGGTGGGTATGAAATAAAATGTTGTTATTTAATTATTAGTTGTTAATAGTAATATTATTATTTAGCAATCCAACACTTACCATACTTTTGCACTCACTGGAGTGGGAATAGTAATTTTTACCCCTCCGCTATCCAACACTTTCCCTACTGTTGCACTCTTTGGAGTGGGAACAGTAATTTTTACCCCTCCGCTAACCAACACTTTCCCTACTGTTGCTATCATTGAAGTGGGAATTTAAATTTTTACCCCTCCACTATCTAACACTTTCCCTACTGTTGCACTCACTGGAGTTGGAATGGTAAATTTAATTATTCCGCTATCCAACACTTTCCCTACTGTTGCACTTATTGTATTGTGAAATGTTAGTTTACATTTTTTTAAATAGATTAATGTTTAAATTTATTATAGAATGTTTTTTTATTTTAAATTATTGATATATATATATGCTATTGTTATATAATTTTAAAGTTTAAAAATTAAATAAAGATAATAGTTAATAGATTATTTTTAAGTAAATATATGTATATGTATAAATTATTATGTTTGTGTGTTTATATTTTTTTAAATTAAATTAAGTATTAATTAAAAAGTATATTAAATGTAATTTATTATGTTAAAAATAATATTAGTATTTAATATATTAAATATATTTTTTTATTTTATATATATTTTCAAATCGATATTTTTTAGATCTATATTTTTTACCTCGATAATTTGGAGTCGATACTTTTGTACTTACCTGTTAAGGTATGGGAGTCGATATTTTTGCATTTGATATTTTTCTCTCGTTATTTAGAACATTGATGTTTGTGACAGTGAACCAATGCTGGGTGTTGTGGAGGGGTCTGTTGGTGTGAGTGTGGTGTCTGTGGGTATGGGTGTGTCTGTGGAAGGCTCTGTATGTATTGCTTTGGTGCCTGGGGGTATGCTGGGGGTGTGGGGGTGGTGAGGGAGGTGCTTGTCTGCTGTGTGCATGTATGTCTGCGTTTTTTGGATGCCTTGTGTTTGTGTGTGGTGCTTGTGTCTGATGAAGTATGTGCATGCTTAGGTGTTCGTGTGCTCTTGACAGGAATGTAAATAAGGAATTTAGATGGGGAAGGGGTAGGAGGGGGGATGGTAGGTTGAGATGGGTCGAGGGCTGCCATGAGGGAGGAGGCCAGAGCCTGAAAAGATCTCTGTAGGGCAGACATGGCAGTGTGAATGCCTTCCAGGTAGGCAACCATCTGGGTCAGCTTGTTGCTTTACCCCTGGAAGGCATTCAGGACCGCAGTCTGACTCACAGAGGTGCTCCTCAGGAGGTCAATAGCCTCCTCACTCCGGGCAGTGTGGCTAACAGGGGCAGGGGCTGAGGTGCCTGGAGTGAAGAAGACTGCTACTCTCTTAGGGGAGAGGGGACTGCCAACTTGTGGGGGGACAACAGGGAGGGTGGCGATGAACCTGGGGTGGTGGACAATGGGGGCACTAATACTGTTGGGTCCACCAGACGATGACTCACATGATGACAAGCTTGAGATGCTGTCCTCCGGGGCACTGCTCACACTCTCCTGGTCACTGAGTCCGTCCATGTCTGACGTCTTATGTTTGGAACCACTGTGACAAGCTGTGTCCACACTGATATTGGCCCCTTCTCCTCTGCTTGCCCTTGATGTATCTGAAATGACATGTAACATGGGTTTATTGCAACTGTGTTTCCGCACCTGACCAACACAAATCAACAGAAAACATTGAAGATGTCCACATATCACACCACCTTCAAGGTTCACTTCATAGGCTTCAAATTTAAAACAAATAGGATGGATCCAAATGTGAGCTTTACACAATGCTCACGCAAGGCCCAGAGTCAAACAAATCTACTTGTTACTCATAACATGATGTCATGAAGGTCAAGTTCAACACCTATGTACCATCAATTACTGCTGTGGCAGACATCATGTCACATGCAAATGCTCATTGCACACTGATGACTCCAAATTACATCATATGTCCACTACCTGAAAAGTCAAATGAAAGCTGGGCCATGTAGTTTAGCTGTTTATCACATTTAGCATATAAAGTTCCCTCAAAACATTGAGGGTCAAACATTTGGAAGATAAACACTCTGAATTCACACAGCACAACACTCCATATAGACATATGAACATCCCCAATCCTGCTTGGTACAAGTAATGACGCCAGGCATAGATTGTATATCCACAAGCCAATACACCTTTGAAGGTTTTGCGTGTCCCTGAACATCTATGACATGAATATGTGGGATCACTGGAGACCCAATGGGCAGGCACATCACACCACTCTTTGTTATTGCATACTCTGCACACTCAGGGTGCCTTGTACAGATCACTGTAGACACTCACATATGATCCCCACAGTTCTACATCTCACTCCCTCATGCATGTCACCAGTCAGTGAATGAGTGTATTGAAACACTATTGCAGATGAAAAATCAACTGGAAAATGCACACTGGCCAACATGTAGGCACTAATGCTTATGGCACCAGTGATGTTTGCACTCTCATTTTACAGTATATACAGTACTTACTAATGGGAGCTGTTGTACAGTCACTGCATGCGCTGTGAACTCTGTTATGTCACATACAATAGGGCCACCATCAAATGAGAGACAGTAGTGACGGTAAATCACTCCTCACACAAGCAAGATCAGTTGCCTGTGTGGTACAATTGTCACCTAGATTTACTGAGAACATGAGATGATTAGTCACTTCACTCAGCCAGGTGTCTGCTCAAAAGGAGAGAATTGGATGTGAACAGTACTCTGCTGTCTTACAGGTCAGAAAGACAATGGGCAGAGCACAGAAGCATGCACCTACTAGCACACGTACACTAACAATGACTCATCTTGTGTGTGGCACATGGGCAACCACGAATTTGGTTAGTGAAATGCCTGTCTGTAACACTCAAAGTTGTCAATATGACATGTATGACTCTGGCCAGGACTCACTCACTTGTCGCTACTGTTGGGCACTCAACTGCCCTCAATGTCTAGGTAGGCCAGCGCCAGTATGCAGTCCATCAAGGGGTCAGGATCCAGCACACGCTCCATCCATGTTGGGAGGACTTCCCCAGCTGGACCTCCGTCATCTTCCGGATCCAGAGCCGCAGGTCCTCCCACCTCTTTCTGCAGTGAGCACTACGCCGATTGAAGACCCCAAGGGTCCGCACCTTCCGGGGTATGGCTCTCCAAGTGGCCTTCTTCTGATGGCTGTTGACCTGTATGGATGCAATAGATGTAGAAACAGATTGTAACTGGAAGTTTGAGGATAACTGTCAGCTTGATACACATTACGTTGACATCTAGCACAAACATTTATTAGGAGTCAACATAATATATGTGTCCATGTCACATGCTAACCACAACTAAAGCACAGATACACACATTTGTGGTCATCTGAACACTAAACTCAACCTTAGTCATGACCTACACTGACTTAGGCAGCCCACTAACATGATGTAGGCCAGGGCCATCCTACATGGAATGTGATGTGAGGTACCAGGACACGCAACAGACCATTTTTACCTTCTGAAGGGTAAACTACCTGTGCATGACTGTCCAAACACCTTTCCTGCCAGGCCCATTGCAGTGATGCATAAGGTCGATAGAAGTGAGTACCATAGTATACACAACATCCTAAGACTAAAGTCACAATGTAAGAGCTGGTATGTGTGACACTGAGAGCTACCTCTGTGTGGACATGTGGAATACTTATTTGAATATCCTAATAATTAACAATAAGTTTGTGTTGTTTGTACTGCCATCACAGGACACCATTGTATGTGTTGTGTGATTGGGAATATTGTAGCCAAGCAGATGATTCACATTTTTAAATCTATTCAACAGTAACCAACTATCTATACTGTTCATGTCTCAGATGTGCAATAGGCCTGTACAGTGGAAGCAACACTATTAGAAAAGTGTCAATAGACCTGTGTTTGTAAGAAGACAGTCATTAGTGACAGACACACATTGTCACTGTGGGTCAATGGAAAGAAGTATCAGGTCAGGGGGTCACCTCAGTCAACATGCCTCACATTATCCATGTAACAGCTATCAGGGCTACTAGTGGGACAGATAACTCTTTCTGGGAACATCCATGGATCAGCACGTCTATAGGGACATTACGCTGTGCATCAGTTCTCTTGCCACAGAAACTCTGGTCAAGGCTGCTCCATGGCCCAGACTGCCCACATATCAATGGCAGGCCTTGCTCCATGCTGGCTGAGGCTGCTTATTCCACATGAACCTCACTTTTCCACCAATTCAATACAGAAAAGTGAAACTTCTGCCCATTTCGTATGTGAACACACGGTTGCATGGCACTCTGAAGGGGTCTGTGAGGTAAAGCTACCTCCCAGATAACTGTTTTACAAAGACTGATGTGGGCTTAGTGATCTGTGAGATGGTACACTTGGCTATCATCCTCCTCAAATGCTTATAAAAGTATACAGACATGGCTCATGGTGTGAATCCTATACATAACAATGCATACATACCATGTTGTGATTTGAGAACTAATTGTAGCCACTATGAACTTGAGCCCTGCATAGAGATCTGCATATAATATAAGTAGAAATCACCCTTATCAGACATTCCAATGGTAGCCTTCTCTCCACAAAGTCCAGGGCCCCATAATTCATTACATGTGAGCCCTATGTAGGGGCCACACAATGTATGTAATCAACATAATGCTTACACTCGGACACATAGGGGCCGATTCCGATCTTCGCCGGTAGGGCACCGAATCGGATTTGGCTTTACCGGATCCGATTCGGAGCCCTCTTTCCCGACCGATTCGAACGTGCGTCCGGGCGAGCGAGTACGATGCGAGCGCACGCGAAATCGCCGACCGACTCGTTCGCGGGACCCAACCGCTCCGACCGACTCGCACGGACACGACTCGCACCGCGCAATGGAGACGTTACCCGGCCGGGCAAGTACGATGCGCGCCTCGAGCAGTCCGACCGACTCGCGCAGTCTGGCTCCAAAGAGCAGTCAGAGCCGGACTTTGGGGGTCCGTGTCGGACCCCCCTGTACGCGTAGCCACGCGAGTTGCACACAGGGGGGACCCATGTGTCCCCACTACCTGTGCATGTACGACGCAAGTCGCTTCGACGCGTACCCGCTGTAGGGGGCGCCCTTGTTCGCCTCGCACCCATTGAGTCAATGGGAGCCCACGTACGCATTGTACGACCGGCTCCCATTGACTTCAATGGGAGTCCGACCGAATCGAGTCCGATAGCATGCGTACGCATCGTACTCGTTCGGTCGGACTGCTAGAGTCCGATTCGGTCGGAAATCTCTCCGGGTCCGGCTCGGTCGGAGAGATTTCCGGCCTGAATCGGAATCAGCCCCTTAGAGGCACATTGTAGTCTATGGGAATAGAAAAGAAGCAGTGAAAAGGAGTTGAATATGTATTTGAGAAACATACCTGTTCCTTTGGTGAGCCATAGAGCTGAGCAAACAGGGGCAGGACATCATCCACAAGGGCATCCAGCTCCTCTGGAATGAAGGCACAGGCCCTCTTCCCTGCCGTGCATTCAATGATTGCTCCCAGAGGTAGAAAACAGCAGATAAATTGGAGGAGGTGTTGATAACAGCAGTGTCAGGAGGCAAGTGAGCTATTTTACCAACCGCCACATACATGTACATCATGTACGCGGTCATCAGAGTTGGTGCACACAGCCATTGGACTGTGACCATCACTATCCCCAATGTTAGCCTATGGATGTGTCCGCCGTGCATGCTACTGCCCACCGCAGGGTCGACTTCCAACGGTGGCGTACTTTCGACATGTTCTATTAATGAGGTCAGGCATCCACCATGTTAGCGGTTGGGAAAACTGTATTGGTGGCAGCTAAGTGCATCATCACTACCACAAATGAGAGTAAACATGTTTACATTTGAAATGCTCTGTTCCCATGTCATGTCCACTACAAAACCTCATCTGTGCAGTGCATTATTGTGCACATAGGCAAAATGTGGGCAGTGTACTGTACACAGTGGTTGGCGGTAGTTCACATGAAATGTTATACTACTCTCACTGCAGTGGCAATTTACAATTTCAGAATTGATGATGTGCATAGTTCTGTTACAGACCTATGAAGGCCACCTTGGGGATTACAGGTGGATGTTCAAGATTTGACAATGCTGATGTAAAATGTGTACTGCCTCATGAAGCATTGATGTTCAGACACATGACTTTTGTGTTACTCTTCACATATGTTACTCTGCACACTGTGACCCAAATACATTTTTGTATTACTCCTCACATAGGTACCCTGGGAGAGGGAGGAGACACCAAGCTCTAGTGTACCGCCGAATTCTAGACCTACACACCATGGAAGAGCAACATGTCATCCAGAAGTTCTGTTTGAATAGTCAAATAATCCTGGATTTATGTCATCAGTTGGAGCCTGACCTCCTACCTCACATCAATAATCCTACATCAATCCCACCACTTGTCAAACTCATGTCTGTTTTGCATTTATTGGCCACGGCTCATTTCAATTCACTGTCACTATTTCAGGTTGAAATGTCACAACCTATGTTAAGTCGGGTACTCACCGAGGTGCTAGCAACACTTTTGAGACACGTGGCCAGCTACATCCAGTTCCCCAGACATGAGGATTTAGCCACTGTGAAGGCAGATTTCTATGGATTTGGTCACATCCCTTATGAAATTGGATCCATTGATAGCACCCATATTGCCTTAGTACCACCACAAGCCAGAGAGCAAGTATACCACAACAGGAAGCACTTACATTTTATCAACGTGCAAGTTGTCTGCATACCAGATTTGTACATCTCAAACATCTGTGCCCGGTTCCCAGGATCAGCCCATGATGCCTTTGAACTGCAGCACAGCACCATGCCCAGCAAATGTCACAATTACTACTAGAGAGGGCCTGGCTTGTAAGTAAGTGTGATCTGTCCTGACTTTGTGTGGGAAATGTCAGGTAGTATGATATGAAAGTGGGTAACTAAATGTTGCACTTCTGTCTATCTTCCATCTAGGAGACTCAGCATATCTCAACCAGCCATGATTGTTGGCATTGCCGAGGAATCCTACAATGCCAGGAAAGTCCGCTTCAATGAAGCCCATGGACGAACACAGCAGCCAGTGGAGCGGGTTTTTGGATTCCTGAAAGCCAGATTCAGATGTCTGGACAAGACTGGGGGATTCCTCCTCTAGGTATGCAGACATAATATCGATGTTTAAATATCGATATGACAGAATATCGACCATCAAGAATATCGTCGACCAGAATATCGACATGCAGGTAAGAAATATCGTTGTTAATAATATCGATTTTTTTTAGTGTTTTGTATGTTAGTATATGTGTTAAAAGTATAGCTTATGTTTGAATTTTTACAAGTAATTAATTTTATGTTAATTAATTTTTGCGTATTTTAGTTCCGTAGCGGGTTGTGGGTTTATAGGGGAATAGGGTGGGAAGTAATTTAATTATAATATATGTAATAATAATTTTTTAGATGTTATTAATTAAAAAAAATATATATATATTGCGTTTTAGTTCCGTAGCGGGTTGCGGGTTTATAGGGGAATAGGGTGGGAAGAAATTTAATTTAAATTAATTAATTAATAATTTTATTAATTCATATTTTTGTATTTAATAATTTATATTGTAAATTGTGTTAATTAATCTGTTATTAATTAATTATTGATTGGTTATTAATAATTAATAATTAATTGGTAAATATGTTAATTGTGTATTTTTTTGAGGAGCGGGTTGTGGTTTTATAGGGGAGTAGGGTGGGAAGTAATTTAATTATAGTTAATTAATTAATAAATCTATTAATTAATATTTATGTAACTAATATTTTATATTGTTAATTGTGTTAAAAATGTTATTAATTAGTTATTAATTGGATATTAATTATTAATAATTAATTGGTAAATATGCTAATTGTGTAATTTTTTATGAGTTGGTTGTGGGTTGATAGGGGAGTAGGGTGGGAAGTAATTTAATTTTAATAACATTTTTATTATTATTTTATATACATTATTTAAAGTTATTTAATAGTGTTAATTGTGTGAACTAATTTATTTTTTATTGTTTTTAATTTGTTTTTTAATTGTTATTACTTTATTAATTAATTGTTAAATAATTATGTTAATTGTGTAATATTTTACAATATTGGTGGTGACGTTTATAGGGGAATATAGTGGGAGGTAAATTATTTTTGAAAAATTAATTATTTGTTAATTAATGTTAATTAGTTTGCAGGAGTGGGAATACTAAATTATTCCCCTCCGCTATCCAACACTTTCCCTACTGTTACACTTGGTGGAGTGGGAATAGTAAATTATTCCCACCCGCTATCCAACATTTTTCCTACTGTTGCACTTGCTGGAGTGGGAATAGTAATTTTTACCCACCCGCTATCCAACACTTTCCCTACTATTGCACTCACTGGAGTGGGAATAGTAATTTTAACCCACCCGATATCCAACACTTTCGCTACTGTTGCACTTACTGGAGTGGGAATAGTATTTTTTACCCACCCACTATCCAACACCTTCCCTACTGTTGCACTCACTGGAGTGGGAACAGTAATTTTTACATACCCGCTATCCAACACTTTCACTACTGTTAAAATCGTTGGGGTGGGAATAGTAATTTTTACCCACCCGCTATCCAATACTTTCCCTACTGTTGCACTCACTGGAGTGGGAATAGTAAATTTTACCCACTCGCTATCCAACACTTTCTCTACCGTTGCACTCGCTGGAGTTGGTATAGTAATTTTTACCCACCCGCTATCCAATACTTTCCCTACTGTTGCACTCACTGGAGTGGGAATAGTAAATTTTACCCACTCGCTATCCAACACTTTCCCTACCGTTGCACTCGCTGGAGTTGGTATAGTAATTTTTACCAACCCGCTATCTAAAACTTTCACTACTGTTACACTCGTTGCGGTGGGAATAGTAATTTTTACCCACCCGCTATCCAATACTTTCCCTACTGTTGCACTCACTGGAGTGAGAATTGTAAATTTAACCCCCGCTATCCAACACTTTCCCTACTGTTACACTCGTTGGAGTGGGAATAGTAATTTTTACTCACCCGCTATCCAACACTTTCCCTACTGTTGCACTCACATGAGTGGGAATAGTAAATTATTCCCCTCCGCTATCCAACACTTTCCCTACTGTTGCATTTGCTGTAGTGGGAATAGTAAATTATTCCCCTCCGCTATCCAACACTTTCCCTACTGTTGCACTTTCTGTAGTGGGAATAGTAATTTTATACCCTACGCTATCCAACATTTCCCTACTTTTATAGTTAATGTAGTGTAAAAAATTTTTTTTTTAAATAAATATTAATTTTAATATTTTATTTTATTATATATATATTTTATTTTTATATTTATATTACAGATTTATGTATATATATATTCACTGAAAAAACCATAGGTTTCAGACACGTTATAGTTACAAATTAGCATTTAAAAAACCTTTGAAATTCACTGAAAAACCATAGGTTTCAGACACGTTATAGTTACAAATTAGCATTTAAAAACCTTTGAAATTCACTGAAAAAACCATAGGTTTTAGGGACAGTTTTAGTTACTTGGACATTGCACTCGTACAAAACCCGTGAAATTCCCCGTTATAGTTAGTTCAGCTAACTATAACTCGCGCCCCGCAATGCACTGCTGATGACGTCACATATTACATCACTCATGACATGGTCAGTGACATCACTGATGACATCACTGATGACATCTCAAATGACATCACTGATGACATCATCCAGTGACTGTGTGTTTCTGTAAAGTTTAAATATTTTTAATATATATAGGAAAAGACGTATTGAAGAATGAGTGGGTGTGTAAGTGTCTGTATGGATGATTTAGTAGGTGCGTGACTGACTCTATAAGTGAGTGATTTAACGTATCTTACTGAATGCATGGGTTAGTGACTAAACTGGGTGAATGTCTGTATCCGTCTGTCTGTTGCTGTGTAAGTGGCTGCATGTGTTTGTGAATAGCTAAATGAGTGTCTATATGAGTTATTGAATGCTTGTCTGAGTATCTGTATGGGTGCCTGAGTGTTTGTGTGGGAGGGGTGTGTGCAACTCTGTGCATAGATGTGTGAGTGGGTGATTCACTGGGTGGATGGTTTCAAGAGTGCATCTGTGATAGACTGTATGGGTGGGTAAGTGTGTGTAAGAGTGTGTTAGTGAGTGAATGTATGTCCCAGTGGTACATGTGTGAGTAACTACATATGTGAAAGGCAGTATATATGTGTGTTGGAGTATATAAATAGCTATAAGCAAGAGTGAGTGATTGTGATAGTGGCTGTATGGATGAGTGTGTGCTTGTATCTGTGATTGTATAAGAGCGTAACAATGTGCTACTATTTGTATGAGTAAGTGAGCTGGTGTGTGTATAACTGTATAGGTGAGTAAATGGCAGTGTGTTTAATTATTTGCATGACTGACTAGGTGTGTGAGTATCTCTATGGATGAGTGGCGTTGTTTGAGTGTCTATATAGGAGTAAGAGTGCATATGATAGTCCTGTACTGAGTGACCGTAAGTATGAGTGACTGTACGGGTGAGTGAGTGGATGTGTGTGTGTAGACCTAAGAATCAGTGAGTGGGTATGTAGTTATTGGTGTTGGAGTGTCTATGGTTTTGCGAATGGCAGTCTGTAATTTAGAGTGGGTGAATCAAAGGTTATATTAGGGTGTGAGGAGGTGCATCAGATTATCACGTGGATGATGTCATCAGTGATGTCATTTGAGATGTCATCAGTGATGTCATCAGTGATGTCACTGACCATGTCATGAGTGATGTAATATGTGACGTCATCAGCAGTGCATTGTGGGCGCGAGTTATAGTTAGCTGAACTAACTATAACGGGGAATTTCACGGGTTTTGTACGAGTGCAATGTCCAAGTAACTAAAACTGTCCCTAAAACCTATGGTTTTTTCAGTGAATTTCAAAGGTTTTTTAAATGCTAATTTGTAACTATAACGTGTCTGAAACCTATGGTTTTTTCAGTGAATTTCAAAGGTTTTTTAAATGCTAATTTGTAACTATAACGTGTCTGAAACCTATGGTTTTTTCAGTGAATTTCAAAGGTTTTTTAAATGCTAATTTCTAACTATAACGTGCCTGAAACCTACGGTTTTTTCAGTGAATTTCAAAGGTTTTGTAAATGACAATTTTTAAATGTATTAATTGTTATATTAATTTTTTTCATACTGATTTACTACATTTTTAGAAACAATTTTTTTTTACATATTTTATTTTTTAAATTACATTGTAATTACATTATACATTACATTACAAAAATACTTTCTCAGAATGAATTACTTTAGTTTAAATACTTTGCAGATAGGCAATAGACTTTTAAGTACAGTAGTTACAGTTGTTGCAATGGGCAACACATTTTCAAACACAATGCAACATTCAGCTCAATGTGAATTTCTAGTTAAATGCAATTAGTTACTTTATGGATTACTTTTGTAACCACAGGACTGGATCCTAGATTCAGTCCTGGTACATCTCCTGTAAACAGTTGAGTAAAAGCGTTTTGGTTACAGTCGTGATTTTTAAGGAATATTATTGTATTTTAAAAGTTGACACTTAGAAACTTTTTCTCATAGAATCACCAATGTTATCCTATGGAAGGAAATTCACTTAGCAGGTAAAAACTGTTATCGTTACTTTATCTTACTCAGTGTTGGATCCTGGATCCAGCACTGGTGCATCTCCTGTAAACAGTTGAATGAATGCGTTTAAGTCATACAGGCGATTTTTAAGGAATATTTGTAGTTTGTGAAAATCGACACTTTGAAAGTTTTCTGCTGAAAACCAGACAATGGATTCCTATGTTAGAAAATATAAGTTACTGGTAAGTACGGTTAAAATTACTTTTCAGGGTCAGTGCTGGGCTAAAAGATGCAGCACTGGGTTCTCTCCTGATAACAGGTGAGTAAATTGGAATTCGTACTTTGGTTGATTTTAGAGGAATATTATAAAGTTCCAAAACTCCACACTTAGAAGAATTTCCAAGTGAAACCAGTCAATGTTAGCCTATGAAGGAAATTCAAGTTACCGGTAAGTACGGTTAAAATTAATTTTGAGGATCAGTACTTGGCTGAAAGATGCAGCACTGAGGTCTCTCCTGATAACAGGTGAGTAAATCAGAATTCGGATTTCGGCTGATTTTAGAGGAATATTTTAAAGTTCCAAAAATCAACACTTAGAAACTTTTTCAGCAAAAGCAGGCAATGATATCCTATGCAAGGAAATTCAAGTTACTGGTAAGTACGGCTAAAATTACTTTTGAGGATTAGTACTGGGCTGAAAGATGCAGCACTGAGGTCTCTCCTGATAACAGGTGAGTAAATCGGAATTCGTATTTCGGCTGATTTTAGAGGAATATTTTAAAGTTCCAAAACTCCACACTTAGAAGAATTTCCAAGTGAAACCAGTCAATGTTAGCCTATGAAGGAAATTCAAGTTACCGGTAAGTACGGTTAAAATTACTTTTCAGGACCAGTACTGGGCTGAAAGATGCAGCACTGAGGTCTCTCCTGATAACAGGTGAGTAAATCGGAATTCGTATTTCGGCTGATTTTAGAGGAATATTTTAAAGTTCCAAAACTCCACACTTAGAAGAATTTCCAAGTGAAACCAGTCAATGTTAGCCTATGAAGGAAATTCAAGTTACCGGTAAGTACGGTTAAAATTACTTTTCAGGACCAGTACTGGGCTGAAAGATGCAGCACTGAGGTCTCTCCTGATAACAGGTGAGTAAATCGGAATTCATATTTCGGCTGATTTTAGAGGAATATTTGCACAATGGTGAAGGGAGGGGGCGGGGCCTCAGGTGACATCTGTGCAAACGCGCCCAGTTGCGCGTTTTAAGTTGGGGGATTAAGTTCCCTTGAATCCTGAGGGTCCCTAGGGGCCAACTAGCCCACCAGGAACCTCCAATATGCGCCAGGGGGCTGCGTTGCAGAGACGTGTAGAGAGGCCACACCCCTTTTACACCTCTCTGCAACGCAGCTCTGTGGCGCTTTCTGGATGTACCTGTTGGGCTAGTTGGCCCCCAGGGACCCTCAGGATTGAAGGGGATTTAATTCCCATCTTAAAACGCGCCACGGGGCCTGTTTGCACACATGTCACCTGAAGCCCCGCCCTCCCTTCACCACTGTGCAAACGCGCCCGTGGCGCGTTTTAAGTTGGGGGATTAAGTCCCTTGAATCCTGAGGGTCCCCGGAGTCCAACTAGCCCACCATATACCTCCAAAAGCGCCACAGAGCTGCGTTGCAGAGAGGTGTAAAAGGGGCGTGGCCTCTGTACACCTATCTGCAAGGCAGCTCCCTGGCGCATACTGGAGGTACCTGGTGGGCTAGTTGGCCCCCAGGGACCCCCAGTATTCAAGGGGATTGTTCCTCCTCTGCAAACGCGCCAGGGGCGCGTTTGCAGAGTGGTGAAGGAAGAGGGCGGGGCCTGCGGGCCCGATCGTTTTTTAAATTTTTTTTTTTCTCCCTGAAGGGGGCTGTGTGGCCCCCTTCCTTTTTCTTTTTTGGGCCCTGGGGACCCCATCCCCCAGGGCTTTACCCCTTTTTTAAATTACCTTTAAAAAAAAAAACGGGAAGGGGGCCGGTGGCCCCCTTCCCTTGGCCTGTATTGGCCCCGGGGACCCCATCCCCGGGGCATGGCCTCTATATTTATTTTTTGAGGGGGCAGCGTGGCCCCCTCCTCTGGCCATTTTAAGGCCCCGGGGACCCCATCCCCCGGAGCCGGCCTTTCCTTTTTTTTTTAAATTTGTTTTGCTCTTTTTTGGGGAGGGGGCCGCGTGGCCCCCTCCCGGGCCACTACTTGCCCCGGGGACCCCATCCCCAGGGGCCTGGCCTCTCGTTGGGGACTGTGGGGGTCCCCAATCCCCCACAGTCCCGCCGGCTCCCCGCGTCCCTAGGGTGCCGGCATTGCTTTAGCACATGGGGAGCAGCTAACATGCTGCTCCCCATGTGGAAAGCAATCGCTTTGGATATTGGAAGAGAGAGCAGGTTTCCCTGCTCTCTCTTCCAATATCCAAAGCAGTTTGTTATGGCAGGACGGGAGCCGCGAGGCTCCCGTCCTGCCATAGCAAACTACAGTGTCCCGGGGGTAGGCACCCTGGGACACTGCAGGAGCCGGCCCTGGGGGTGGTGGTCCCCAGGGCCATCAAGGGCTCCAGGAGGGGGCCGCGCGGCCCCTCCCATTCAGTACACAGCCCCGGGGAGGTGGTGGTCCCCGGGCTCTGAGGTCCGTAACGGACCCCCATATTAATTTGTTAGTGCCCCGGGAGGTGGCGGTCCCGGGGCGTGTGGGGGCTGGAGCCCCCACACAGGTTGTTTAATTTTAAAAAAAAGCCCCGGGAGGTGGTGGTCCTCGGGGCTGCGGGAGGGCTCAGAGCCCTCCCGCACCATTTTAAAAGAAAGCCCCGGGGGTGGCGGTCCCCGGGGCTTGGGGGCCCTTTGAGGCCCCCACACATAAAATTAAACCCCCACCATGCCCCCGGGACTTGGGCCACCCGGGGCAAAATACACCGAAGCGCGGGAGACCGCGCTTCGATTTTATTCTTTCGGCAGGATTCGCGCATCCTGCCGATTTTTTTTTTTAAATGCTTTTTTGCCCAGGGGGTCCTTGTGGGACCCCCTGAGCAGGCCTAGGGGTTAGGGTGTTTCTACCCTGCCCCCTTTGTGCGTTTTGCACACTTGTTTCTTTTTTTCTCGGCGGGATACGCGCACCCTAAGCGCATCCCGCCGATTTAAAAAAAAAAATCTTTTTCTGCCCAGGGGGTCCTTGTGGGACCCCTGAGCAGACCTAGGGGTCAGGGTGTTTCTACCCTGCCCCCTTTTGCGCTTTGCGCACTTGTTTCTGTCCCTCGGTTCTACCGAGGGACAAAATGGCTGCCAACACTTCCTGAATCGGAATGTTGACAGCCAGCTGACAGCCAATTAGCATGCAGCTCGTGATCGGGACGGTGCGCGCAGGGTGCGCTGAGGGTACGCGTATCCGACGCGCCCATAGATATATATGTACTTTTACTTTTGATTTTCTCAGGAACTACTGAACGGATTTACACCATTTAAGCAAAAGGCACCAGTCTGAACCAAGGACTACCTCTTTGCCAAATTTGGTGTAATTCCGTTCAGCAGTTCGGGCTGTAGCTGCGACTAAAGGTTCCTATGGAAAAATGAATGGGGAAAACGCGTTTTGGGACCCCCCTTTTTCTCGGCCCCCGCTTCACGTATCACCCCGAGACTTTCAGGGTAGGAGCGGAGCGGAGCGCCCCAACAAGTTGGAAACTTTCACGAAGATTCGTCAACCGGCGCCAACGTTATTTCAAATAGAATGTCGCGGATTTCCTATGGATAATAGGTTGTAACTATAACTATCTACTGGCGACCGCCAGTAGATAATGTATTTATAACTTTTCTTATGTTTCTAACATTTAATAATTCAATAAAATAATTATTTATTAATATTAATAAGTTAATATATATAAAAAAGAAATAAATATGTATGTTTAATTTTTTTTATATTACATTCAACAATTATCAGTTTTTTTAATTTTAAATAATTCTAACTATGGGGTCCATTACGATAACTGGCAGATGCACCTCCGCGATGCTGGCGGTGGGAGAAAACGCTGTTTTCCGCCCGTGAGCTGCGGTGCACCCGCCCGCCATATTACAATGGCCAAATGCAGCTCATTGTCTGTCCGCCGCAGTGCGACGTGGACCGCCATCAAAACGCGCCCGCAACCGCGGTGGAGACAACCAATCCAGAGCCACCGCCGTGCGGAATGACGTCCCTCCCGCCGTACAAATTAGGATGCGCAAAACAGCCAGGCACACTGCAGCGGAGAAACCGGCCAATCTGAGCATACGGAAGCACCACAGCGGAGCGCAAATTCGAATCCCGGAGCCAACCGCCATGGACCCGGCACTACACGTCTTCCCGGCGCTGTACATGATACACCTCCAGCAAGCCATGGACCGTGGCGGACGCCGCCGCAGGTACGCCACCACAAAACTCTGCACACAAACACAACCCACAACTCCATGTCTGATGTAAGGTCCCTGCCCCCACCAGACACCCTGGTGGCAACAGGAACACAACCACAGGTGTAGCCACACATGTCCTACCTGCCATTAGTCCACCCCTCCACACCTAGGCCACCATGTCCGCGATTCTGAAATAATGTCCAGTTCACGTGACCGCAGTGGTGAATCCGCGGAAAAAAATGCACACAATGTAGTAGGCAGGGCCAGCGCAAGGCATGGGCAGTGCACAAAGTACACAGGGTAACACCTCCACACTCCACACACTAGGCCCACCCACACCATGAAGGGACATGCCACGTGATCTTCCTGTGCTCCCACATGCCCAAAAACCAGCCAGGTGAACACACACACTGCACCACACAACAAACAACTAGGGAGACAGCCTTATCAGGTGTGGCTGCAGAGTAACACACAGCGTAGAAGCACTGGGCCAGGGGAACACACACACCACAACAACATCACACTCATGGCAAGTAAACTGAGTCCAAGCACAAAATAAACACACACAGACAATGAACAAACACTCCAATGGACACATAGCCTGCCAAGTCACACTGACATACCCCACACTGACACACAGCAACAAACACAGACCACATGCCAACAGCAATGGAGGACAACAAATAGGAAACCCAAAGTGAGGTGCACACAAATGGAATGACAAGGAGCTGAACACCAACAACTTGTACATCACATGCAAGGGAAGGAACACATCACAACAACCCCAGCCCAAAAATCCACACATGGCAGTCACAGTGAGTGAAGTCAAACCACAGTCACCTCACTGCAACAACTCAGGGAGACAGCAAGGCAACCCATGTATAGGCACAGGGATGAAAGGAAGGGTATGAAGTCTAACACTGATTAGCCACACATCTGTATCCAAATACATCACAAGTGTATGTCAGCAGCACAACACACAGGGCCCATTGCAACACTCCATGACTGTCAAACACAAGTATGAACCTCCACACAACCCCCACACTCATCACACCTGCAGCACACAACACCAGTGACAAACACACAGAAGCTTGCCAATAATATCCAGTCAAGACACTGACAAGCAAACACACCCCCTGGGTGGTATCCACAAACATCACACACACACACAGGTATGGCAGTACCACTGAATGCACAAAAACAACAGTCAAACACAGAACACAATCAAAACACACACACAGAACTACTACAATAACAGACAAGACCTGTGCAGCTAAACAGTGCAAAATCAATGGGAGCACAGACACAACAGGAGTACACAACCACATCAGTCATGATAAATGCACAGATAACATACCACAACACATATAAGAAGTCCATCCACTAAAAACAATAATGGAGAACAAAAGGCAGAAATGGGCCTACAATGACACATAGACAGACATACCACACCACCCATCAACTCAAAATGGTGTCATAGTGTACCACATGTCTGCACATGCACAACAATGACAAGAGACACATCAAATATGAGAGGAGAAAACACCAAGGATGCACATAAAACAAGCACAGGAACCACAACAGGCCTCAGTCCATGTGACAGACACACAAGTAAGGCACACCACAATGGCAACACACATCTGAATCAAACACAACAACAACACACACACTGGCAGGCAAATAGAACACCACACACAGAGCATCTGTCAACTGCATGACACAACACAACAAAAACACTGCACACAGCCACATCAGCCCCAACACATGCACAGGCAAAGATATCAACATGCTACAACAGCTAAACATCAGGGGGTGCACAACAGGCAAGGACAAGGCAACATACACTCACAGCACTGCATGCACACCAAGCAGTGTGTGCACAACACACATACCAGTTACAAACAGAGATGAGTGACACACCATGAACACACACAACAACAATCTAAACATCACACACACAACAACACACCCAGGAAGTCAATCAGTCCACAGCAAACACACCTACTTCCAAGCCAACACACACAGATGCACAAGTCTGGGACACAAAAGTTGAAACAACATGATCAGAGGAAACAAGACATTGGCAATGTTGAAGTGGCAAATAGAGCATGTGTCACAGTAAACCATACCCACACAGTAACCCTTTATTTAGCAAGGACACTGACAAGGCAGACAACAGGAGTACATTTCTTTTTATTTACATTTCACACAGTTATGCAGCACAAATTAGACAAGAGCAATGCCAGTGGCCAGGACACAGTGCAGGTGAGGTACATGAGAAGCTGCACAGGCAAGGGGCACACAGCAGTGAACAGCAAGGCCAGTGGCCAGTCCAAAGTGTAGGTGAGGCACATGAGAAGCTGCACTGGCAAGGGGCACACAGCAGTGAACAACAAGGCCAGTGGCCAGTCCAAAGTGCAGGTGAGGCACATGAGAAGCTGCATAGGCAAGGGGCACACAGCAGTGAACAACAAGGCCAGTGGCCAGTCCAAAGTGCAGGTGAGGCACATGAGAAGCTGCACAGGCAAGGGGCACACAGCAGTGAACAGCAAGGCCAGTGGCCAGTCCAAAGTGCAGGTGAGGCACATGAGAAGCTGCACAGGCAAGGGGCACACAGCAGCGAACAGCAAGGCCAGTGGCCAGTCCAAAATGCAGGTGAGGCACATGAGAAGCTGCACAGGCAAGGGGCACACAGCAGTGAACAACAAGGCCTGTGGCAAGGACACAGTGCAGGTGAGGTACCCGGAAGCATCCCAGCGCTAATAACTGACACGGGGGAGGGCAGAGGGCTAGGGGAAGAGCATGGTCTTTAATTGCTTCCGGAAAGCCAGATGGTCATGGATTGTGCGGAGGTGGAGAGGCAGGGAGTTCCAGAGTTTGGAGGCATTATAAGAAAAGAGTCTACCGCCACTCCTAGATTTCTTGATCCTGGGGATCTCTGCCAGGTACAGATCATCTGATCGGAGATTCCGGTTGGCTTTATATGGACGAATCATGCTGGAAATAATAGGTGGACCAAGTCCCTGCATTGACTTATGTACCAAACACAGAGCCTTGAACCTGATCCGTTCCTGAACCGGGAGCCAGTGAAGGGAGCGAAGGGCCGGTTTTGCTGAGAGTCTATTGGAGCTTACCGCCCTCCTGAAGAAACCAACGGCGGACCCCACCGACCTCAAGAACTACCGTCCCATCTCGCTCCTTCCGTTTCCGGCCAAAGTCATCGAGAAGACCGCCAACAGACAGCTTGCCGCCTTCCTCGAGACGAATGGATCCCTCGACCCCTCGCAGTCCGGGTTTCGGGCCAACCACAGCACCGAGACCGCCCTTATCGCAGCCACCGACGACATCAGAACCCTAACCGACAACGGGGAAACAGCTGCCCTCATCCTCTTGGACCTCTCCGCGGCGTTCGACACCGTCTGCCATCGCACCCTAGTGAAGCGCCTCAGCAACATCGGAATCCGAGAGAAAGCACTGGAATGGATCATCTCGTTCTCGCCGGTAGAACCCAGAGAGTCCGCCTCCCCCGTTCAGATCCGAAGCCACCGAAGTCATCTGCGGCGTTCCACAAGGATCTTCACTCAGCCCAACCCTCTTCAACATCTACATGAGCCCCCTCGCAGCCATCGCACGCCAACACAACCTCAACATCATCTCCTACGCCGACGACACCCAGCTGATCCTCTCCTCACCAACGACCCCACCACCGCCAGAGCCAACCTACACGACGGGATGAGAGATGTCGCCGACTGGATGAGGAACAGCCGCCTTAAACTGAACTCAGACAAGAAGGAAGTCCTCATCCTGGGCTCATCACCCTCCGCCTGGGACGACTCCTGGTGGCCCCCGGCCCTGGGCACCGCGCCCAAGCCAACGGACCACGCACGCAACCTGGGCTTCATCCTGGACTCCTCCCTGTCGATGACCAGACAAGTCAACGCCGTCTCATCTTCATGCTTCAACACCCTGCGCATGCTCCGCAAGATCTTCAGATGGATCCCCACTGAAACCAGGAAGACCGTCACCCAGGCACTCGTCACCAGCCGACTGGACTATGGGAACACCCTCTACGCCGGAACCACAGCCAAACTTCAAAAAAGACTCCAGCGCATCCAGAACGCCTCCGCACGACTCATCCTGGACATCCCCCGACACAGCCACATCACCGGACACCTGAAAGACCTGCACTGGCTCCCCGTCAGCAAGAGAATCAAGTTCAGACTCCTCACCCACGCACACAAGGCCCTCCACGACCTGGGCCCAAAGAACCTCAACGACCGCGTGACCTTCTACACGCCCACACGCCAGCTACGATCAACCAGCCACGCCCTCGCCACCGTACCACGCATCCGCAGAACCACCGCCGGAGGAAGATCCTTCTCCTACCTGGCAGCCAAGACCTGGAACTCCTCCCCACTCACCTTCGGCGAACCCAGGACCATCTCTCCTTCAGGAAGCAGCTCAAGACCTGGCTGTTCGAGCAGTAACTTACCCCCTCCTCCAGCGCCTTGAGACCCTCCCGGGTGAGTAGCGCGCTCTATAAATGCCGTGATTGATTGATTGATTGATTGATCAGGAGTCTTGCTGCACTATTTTGTACTGATTGTAGTTTTGTGACCGCAGAGATGGGGGCACCCAGATACAGAGCATTTCCATAGTCCAGTCTCGAGAGTATTAATGATTGGACCAGTACTTTCCTGGTCTCGAAAGAAAGGAGGTGCAGGACTTTTCGGGCCATTCTGAGTAGACCATAACAGAGGGCTGCCGTTTTTCTGGCCTGGGTCCTAAGGCTTAGGTCTTGCTCCATCCATACACCGAGGCTATTAATCTCTGCTTTCGGGACTGGGGCTGGGCCCATGCTGGGGGGCCACATCATCCTAGGGTTGAAACTGAGAGTATTGCCCAGAATCATGATCTCAGTTTTTCCTCCGTTAAGCTTCAGCTGGGAGGCATCCATCCAGCTGGCAATATCGTTTAAGCATGAGTACAGGGCATGGGTTTTTAAATCTGATTGATTAAGCCCGACCACCAATTGGGTGTCATCGGCGTAGGTAATCATCCGGATTCCATGAGGGGCTACTATGGCTGCCAGAGGGGACATATAAACATTGAAGAGAGTCGGGCTTAGGGAAGAGCCCTGTGGCACACCACTCGGCAAAAAGGTGGATTTAGATATAATGTTTTCATCGAAAACCTGAAAGGCAAGGGGCACACAGCAGTGAACAACAAGGCCTGTGGCCAGGACACAGTGCAGGTGAAGTACATGAGAAGCTCCACAGGCAAGGGGCACACAGCAGTGAACAACAAGGCCAAGGGCCAGTGAAAAGTGCAGAGTGAGTACATGACATCCAGCACTGTGAATGTGTGGTACAGTACGCTGCCATGGTCAGCAACACACTCAGGGTGTGAAAAATGGGCAGTCTATGGCACCACTGTGGGAGAGACGTGTGTGAGGGGGACTAACACTCAGACTTGTCTGGCAGTATGACTGGGAGGTGGCTGTCTGTCGGGGCCAGTTGGGGTACTGGCTCGGGGAGAGAAAGGACCAGCTGGGGTCGAGCCATCAGTGGTTTGGGAAGCCTGAGGGCTGCTAGGTCCAGGTGTGGTAGAGCCAGCAGTGGTTTGGGAAGCATGAGGGCTGCTAGGTCCAGGTGTGGTAGAGCCAGCAGTGGTTTGGGAAGCCTGAGGGCTGCTAGGTCCAGGTGGGGTGGTGGCACGTGGAGGTGGACTCATGCTTGCACGAGACCCAGTGTGTGTGGGTGAAGTTTGAGGGGTGCCCTTCCGCTTCCTGGGGATTTGATATGGCTTCCCTGTCCTGGGATTCATGCCAAGTGGGGTGTATACAACAGGCACAGTCGTCACAAAAGCTGGATCATGTGCAGATGCTGGTCCCCCCTCTGGGGATGTGCTGGATTCTTTGGGACGCTTGGCCACGGATTGCCTCTGCCCCTGCATCACCTGTTTACCAGGTGTCCCCCCTACAGTGGCCTCCTTTCCCTGCTGGGAGTAGATGTTGTGGGTGAACTTGCCTTGGAGGTCTTCTTACGGGTACCCTTAGCAGGAACCTGTTTGTCACTGGGCACGGAAACTGTGTGCTTGTCTCTGCGAGACACTTTTGGGACAGGTGAGTCCTTGGCTGGGGATGCCCCTGCGGCATGTGAGCCTGAGGCCTGCTTCTTGCCATCCTTGCCCTGGCTGTGGCCTGAAGGGCTTTTCCCTCTGCGCTCTGGTGTGGGTTTACCTTTCTGTGGGGATGGTGTCTGCGGCCTGGACTGCTTGGGCTGCTGCCGCTGTGTGCTGCGTGTGACGTATCTGTCCCTTGATTTCTGGGGTGGGTGCTCACTATCATCAGATGCGTCCACTGGCAGGGTGGTGGGCCTAGGGACTGGAGCTGGACCATGGGATTGGGCAAGTTGAATGGCTTCTGTCACCGCAGAGGACAGAGACTGTACAGTCCGGTGTAGCCCACCCACGTCGGAATGAACGCCCTCCATGAAAGCCACCACCTGTGCCAATTTTTTGGTCATGGTCCAGGAAGGCATTGAGGAGAGCTGTCTGACCCACACACAGCTGGCATAAAAGGTCCACAGACTCAGCACTGATGGCAGCAGGGGGGACAGGGGCAGGGGCAGCGGTGCCTGGGATGAAGGACACTCTTCCCTTTTTCGTGGTGCGAACACGGGCAGCAACAGTGGGATCAGCAGGGAGGGTGGGCACTGAACGCTGTGTGGTGGACGAGGAGGCAGAGTCCCTGTTTCCTTCTGATGAAAACATAGCTGCATCACCGCCATCGTTAGATGACGTAGAGGTCTGCGTTTCTGGCTGTGACTCCTCTAGAAGACTACGGTCCCCCTCTGATGCGCTGGTGACATCCGTGTCACTATGCAGGTGAGCAGCACTTGTGCCTGATGCCTCACCAGTGGTGTCCGTCCCGTGTCCTTCCGTGCCCATGTGAGATGCTGCATGAGAGAGAGAGGGAGAGAGGATCAGTACATTTGCATCAAGTTTACAAATATCTGCAAGGGAAGCATCAGTAATGATGGACAATCATCCATGTTGGACAACACCATGGGCAGTAACATTGTGCAACCTCAATCCAAACATCGAAATTACCGTGGCATGATGCAAACTTGACATCATACACCCATGTGATGGACACACAGCTAATTAGCCTGTTGGTGGCTTCCTCTAACCACACACACATATCCCTCTGTGCACACCTAGGGCCCTGAAGGGGTCAAAGATTCTACTCACAACATGTTGCCACTGTCACATCTTGAGCCAGCAGAAGTGTCCAACACAGAGACAGACTCCAACATATTCAGACACAATGTCCATGGGCACATGCCATCCACCATGTCGTATCTTGGGGCACAACTACAGTTGCACATTGGTGTTAGATGTGTAGCCAGCACAAATCTGACATCAGCCAATGCACACATTGATGATGGCACACTCAGACCATGCACTCTGCTGGACCCTGACATGGGATGTCCGTGACGACACCAATGAAGATGATACCAGAAGGCCACAACTACAAATGTGAAGTTAAGGGCCATTACACCAATGACATGGGAAGGTACATGTAGGGGGAATGCATGACAACTGCACCCAACACTGCGGCCACTTACAAGCCATTGCATCACACTAGCAACATCACAGCCCTGCACTGGCCCAGGCTTGGAGCACATGCTGCAAAACTACAACGAAATTCAGACTCACAGAATACTCACCACCAGCTTGCTGCTGATGCACCTTCAGACGTGCATCCAGTTCAGGCTGCGTCACAGCTAAAATGCGTGCCATCAGTGGTGTCATGCTGCGCCGCGCCAACCTGCCGGCCCGAGGGATCAGCCCCAGTGTCATTTCGGCCACGTTCCTGCTCAGCCGGGTGATGTCATCCCACCTCTTGTGACAGTGGGAGCGCCGTCTGTTTGAAACACCCAGTGCACGCACCTTTGATGCAATGGCCCTCCACACGGCCTTGCGCTGCTTGTCTTTGAGCTGCAGACATGGGAGACAAGAGGGGGCAACAATCAGTGTAACCGACCACCATTTCCCGGTGCAGGACCATGACACTGACTCATCCCAAATTCTGCCATTACTTTAGCAGAGACAATAAATCAGCAAAATTCAAACATCATCATGTGGGAAACACACATTAATGCATGCAGGTATGAGGGTGGACACAGTACATGCCCATCTCATGGCCATGCAGGACGCCAGCAGAGAGCTAAATGTGTATGCTGACCACATCTAATGCAATATTCTGGGAATACCAAGACATGCAGGACATCACTACATATGTCACTGTGAATACTCACTGTGCCCAACACTGTGCAGCCCTCAAAGCACTTGCCCTTCAAATGCCACACTGTGTCATGGGGGTCACATTGAGGGACATGACTTCACAAACGCAAAGCCTCATCACAAGGCCTGTCGTGTGCAATCTACATCTCTGTAATGGCTCATTGATGGAGACTCAAGAGGAAAAGCACAGATTTTACACTCTGAACATTCAGTGTTCTGTCACTGTCAGATTGGGCAGTGAATGTGCAGGCCATTTGGGGTCACACAGAGGTCCAACGTGGGGCATCTCATCTTTTACATGGAGGGACTATTTGGAAACACAAACAGTGCCAACACATGCGAGTATGTGCACATGCTGGTGGTGATGGAAGGGTCCAGGCACAATAATGTTGGAATGTACTGTGTCATAAGTGAATGACCAACAAGAGTGTCACCCTGGGGGATTGAGGTCCTGAGTATAGTGCAGAACTAGAGATGAGGCACATATTGAGTCAGAAACAATGCCCTCACTACCCTCTGGACAACAACACTAGCTAAGGACACAGATGGGCCTGTGAAGGACATCAGGGACACACACAGACATTCAGACTGGCAATCACTGTCCTGACTCGTGAAATGAAAAGGTGCAGCCTCACTGTATGTCTGACAAGACATTATACTTCCCTCACATCTGGATGTGCAGGCAGGGAAACGTGTTGAATAGGCTAAACACACCTTCCCCCTGGAAACAGCATGCTAGGCAGATCATGACCCAACCCCACACTCCCACGCACATACTGCAGCAGATCAACTTCATGTGTGCCCCCCCTGCACTCTCACTCACACACTGAGATACTCACCACTACATTTGGCGCACCAAAGAGCCTTGGATACTGGTTGAGCACCTCGTCCACCAGGACCTCCAGTTCCTCGGTGGGGAAGGGAGTGGAACGGATCTTATCAGTCCTCGCCATCACTCTGGGCAGGAGACAGCAGCAGCGGCAGCAGCAGGTGAGGGGTCTCAGGCAGCAGTCCCTGAAGGCAGCAGCAGGTGAGGGGTCTCAGGCAGCAGTCCCTGAAGGCAGCAGCAGGTGAGGGGTCTCAGGCAGCAGGCTCAGTGAGCTGTGGCAATGCGTGGCTCTCTCACACACATATATAGCCCCAGGGCTCGTTTCTGTGGTTCTAAGCTGCTGCAATTGGCGTTCCAGGTCTGCCTCATTTAAATACATCCAATGACCGGCCCCGCGGTGGCGGAGCCCGCCTACCGCGATTTTCAAACTTGCATCAGGCTACCGCGATTGCGCTTCCCATTGGCTGGAAGGGCATGCTCCATGGCAGTGACACTCCGCAGGGGACAGGCGTGCTGTACCGCGGTGGTGCATCTTTCAAGTGCATCCAATGACCGGCCCTGCGGTGGCGGAGCACGCCTACCGCGATTTTCAAACTTGCTTCAGGCTACCGCGTTTGCGCTTCCCATTGGCTGTAAGGGCATGCTCCATGGCGGTGACACACCGCTGGTGCCAGGCGGTAGCTACCATGATTCCGGGCCCATGCATTGCTATGAGTGACCGGGATCTGGGTGTCGGAGCATGCCATCCGCCATTAGCCATGTGTATATGCCTATCAATCCCGCTATGGTGTCTTGGGCCATGGCGGTGACACACCGATGGTGCCAGGCGGTAGCTAAGGCGAGGGTGCAGCATGACATTGTTGACTATGGGCGTGATAGTGTTGTTTGAGCACGTTTAAGGCAGCAATGGACACATCATGCTGTGTCAATATCATGGGTCATATCTGTACTTCGAACAGTGGTCACTTCCAAAATATCATGGTACTTGATGTAACTTAAATGGGCTATAGTTAGTAATGACATCCTAAACTTCATATCTTGCACCAAATGCATCACTGAAAGGACTAATGGGGCACATTACTCATACACAATTTCATATCTGACCCCCAAATTTAGCCACAATTTCATTTCTCTCACCCCATTTTGGCCCCAATTTCATATCTGACACCAAATAAGTACCCCCAATTTCATATCTGATCCAAATATTTACACACATATTCATATTTCACACAATATGTCACTATACAGTACATGATTGTACAAACATTTCAGCATTATCTTCATTACTCACCACATATGTCACTTTGTCTGTTTGGTATCACCAATTACAGCCTTCATGTAAGGTTATTGTTCGCAGTAGCAAATCCAGCAGTATATGTCCACATGGACATGTGTGTGCTCTACACACTCAAGGATGTTAATTACATCACCAGCACACTTGGCATTATGTACCTCCTTATTTCTTTGACTTGTATCTATGCCTTTGGCTATGTTTTGTCTCCATATCTGACAAATGTTATCACCATTACTTGTGTCATTGTGTCGGGTATGTGCTCATGTTGTTCTGCCTGTCATATGTTATTTTGTTACATGTATTTTCCACAGCTGTGAGTATGTTGATAGTGGATTTGATGTGTGTGGTGTGTTACGTTGGTACTCACCAAGGACAGGTGCATTGACCTTGTTCACATGAAGATTGTTGGCTTGGTGATGGACTGTAGCCAAAAGTGGTGATGGTGCTCACTGACTGGGAACTTTGATATGGCATCTGTGACCAGTATAAGGTGACCCACAATTCGCTGGACATTGATGTGATGCATGTGCTTTCATTTGCAGTAATCGTGTGCAGTTTCTGCAGGGTGCACAATTAGGACACGTGTGTAGTGATATTAAACAAACACAAGTGGATAAGCCTGCTATGGCGTAGTAGCCTTTCTGGGGCACAAGCTGTTCCTGAGCAGTGTGGGTGAACTGATGGTGCTGTTGAATCAAGCTAATGATGGCATCCAAGACAGGTGAATTGTACCTTGATAGGGCTGGCTGTGACACCCATCAAACTCTGACTTATGTTTTATTGAAGGTACCAGAGGCCAGCAAGTGATGCACAGCCAGCATCTTTGTCTGCGGATGATTGTTGAGAGTCCGCTGTGTTGTTCCTGACAGGCTGTGTGGAATGTGGGTCAGGATGCTTTTGATAGTAGTCCTTTCGTACCTGTGTTGTGCGATGACATCCGCTGTTGTTATGTGTATGAGGCTGTTGTCTTGTTGTTCTGTACTCAGTATGTTCATGTGCTGCTTGTAGGTATACTGGTGTGGCTTTGTCCTGGTGGTGTTGTAGGTTGTTTTTGTGGCACTGTTGTGTCTCCAAGCAGCTGGAGTATTAGCTCCATGGCAACTGTTGTACTTTAGCTGTGTGTCTGGGCAGTGCTACCTTCATACTGCATGTCATAGTGCAACTTAAGTGCAGATTGATGTTTGTCTACAGTTCTTTTGGGTCACGTACCTTATCCACTTTTTGTGTGCCACATTGACAATCTTTGTGCTTGTTGATGATATTGTGCAGTTGTGTCATTGTGTCTTGATCCACGGCGACACTGAACATGCAGATGCTTTTCATTATTAGTCATTGACTGACTTTGAATTGTGATTACCAGCATGTATGGCATGTGTACTGATGACAGTGGATATTAGCACAGGCTTGTGAATATGTATGTGAGTGTCTCTAAACTTGTGTGGATTTGCATTGGCTCACATTCCATGATGAGTCCTTCAGAACTGGACAAATTGTGTAGTTCATGTGTCCCCTGTCATGATTGCACAAGAATGTGTGGCAGGTACAGCAGCCACTTTGAAGACAGCAGTGTTTCTGTTTCACACATGTCCTGTATCATTCACTGTCAGAGCTGTTTGCACCACATTTTGATATGTGACTATTAGCATTCACAGAAACAGTTTCCATGTTTGTTGTTCTCACTGTGCGAATACTGAAGAAGTGTAATACAATGTTTTCTCAAGGTGTCACGACTTTTGACTTGCACTGTATGGTGCATTGTGATGCCAGTCAATGTTTGCGCTGTGTCAATCAAAAGCTACAGATTTGTGCACATCTCATGTTCCGTTGCAATGACGTGTCCCCTTTCATCTCTCCTAGGAGGCGACCTAATGTGTATCGTCCAGTCACCCTGCTGGCTAACATTGAGGATGATGACGTGATACGCAGGTTCCGTCTGGACCGCACAAACATCCAAGACCTGTGTGCCATGTTGGATCCACACCTGCGGGCTGGCAGGACATACCCGACAGCATTAACTACTGAATCGAAGGTGATGGTGGCACTGCATTTCCTGGCTAGTGGGTCATTCCAGGAGACAGTGGGCATTGCAGGGGGGATGTCTCAGCCCACCTTCAGCATGGTGCTACGGGTTTTCCTGTCGGCCATGATGCAGTACAAAGACCAATACATTCGTTTTCCAAGGAGGGCGGATGTGAAGGCGGATTTTTATGCCCTTGGTCACATCCCTAATGTTGTAGGTGCTATTGACTGCACACATGTTGGCCTGGTTCCACCACAGGCACTGGAACACATTTATAGGAATCGTAAACATTCCCATTCCATCAATGTGCAGGTGGTGTGCCAGGCCGATATGATCATATCGCATGTCTGTGCCAAGTTTCCCGGCTCTGCACATGATTCCTACATCCTGCACAATAGCATTGTGCCCCAGCTGATGGCCAATCTACTTCCGGAGCGTGCATGGATTGTGGGTGAGTGGGCAGAGTCAAGTTGTGTGCTGTGTGTGCCATGCTGTCCTCTGCCACAGTTGTATTACTTAATCGGTATGTTTTTTTAACACCTAGGTGACTCTGCATATCCCAACAAACCGTGGTTGCTGAGCCCACTACGCAATCCTAGGACACCGTCTGAAGTCCGCTACAACAATGCCCATGATAGAACACGTCGGGTGGTGGAGCGAACCTTTGGTCTCCTAAAATCGAGATTTTGCTGCCTCGACCGGACCGGAGGGGCACTCATGTACTCACCCAAGAAGGTGTGTCAGATAGTGGTAGCATGCTGCACAACCTGGCCTTGCGGAAAGGAATACCCATGATCCAGGACGATGATGACCAGCCGAGGCCACCACCTACGATACCACAAATGTCCAGTGACGAGGATAGTGGAGAGGAGGAAGGTGTCGACCAGCGTCGGCAGCTCATCAACCGCTAGTTCACTTGAAGGTGAGTGACAATGTGCAACTGGTCCATTGTCTGTTGATGTAGTTGTTTGGGTGAAGGTCTATGTAATCTTTGTGAGTGCATCCTGTTGTTGACTCAGTGCTGGCTGCCTATGTGTTGGATACAGGGTAGTTTGGAACAGCTACAGGATGTCTATGTTGGTACTGTTGCACATTGTAATGTGTGCATATTGTTGTACAGTGAAGACATGTGTTGTGTGATGGCTGTGATGCTACCACCTGACTAGTGACTTTTGTTCTGTTGTCTTTTGCTAGGTCCCTTCTGCCCCTCCTTGCCTACAGAGGAACCATGCTCCTGTGACATTGTAACCATGGTAAACATTGCACATACTGTGATAAACTTGGAGCAGACTCAAATACATTTGTGCGTTATTGTTGTTTATTTCCAATGGGTATATGTGAGAGGGAAGTGGATATTTACATGAGTGAGAATGGGGAATCAATGAGTTGGCAGTCATGGTAGATGAGACAATCGGGTAGGCACCACATTGATGTGGTGACACAGTCCAACAGACGGATGCCATTACCATGGCAGTGTGGGTAAGGACAGTGTACAGAGTCAATGGTTGGGTGAAGAGTGTTGCCATCATGGCTGGCTCTTTGACTGGCGTTTGCCAGGTGCTTTGCCACGGGTGAGTCCCAAGTTTTTCTTTGGACGGCCCCTTCTTCTTTTGGCTGGGGGGGCATCGCCTGCTGGGCCAGTGTTGTCTGAGGAGTCACCCCTCTCCGTGCCCGCAGGGGTGGATGATGAACTGTCATCCTACGTGGTAACGGGGGGAGGTGGAGGTGTGGTCTGTGGCACTGGCCTGTCCCTCTGTACCACCACTAACTGGCCCATGAGGTCCACGATTTGTCCCATGCAGTTGTCCATGGACCTCAGCAGACGTTGGAGCTCCAGGGCATCTTTGTGGGCCTGGCCCATATGTGCCTGTGTGCGTTCATAGGCACCCACAACTCTGGTGATGTTAGCCAGGGCTTCGGTCACAGTGTCCTGTGGTGTTGGAGTCCCACTTGTCCTCCCACCTGCCCTGCTATCACTGACCTGTTACCTCACCACTCTAGCCACACGCCTGCCCTCCACAGTTGATGGTGTGGGCTGGGCATCCTCTGGGGCAGGGCGAGTGTTGCAGGCAACGGTGGTAGTGGTGGGGGTGGCACAGGTCGTTCCAGCAGGGGTCAGCGTTGATGTTGTTGCTGATGGGGGGGGCAGTGGGGTCATGTGACCGGTTGTGCCCTGGCACACCAGATGGGCCGGCTAGGAGCTCCCCATCCAAAGAATCCAGGGACTCCGCATCAGAGTGTCCATGTTCCAGGGGATGAGACTGGCTCTGCAGGTTGAGGTTGTTGTCCTCTGCAGTCAGTTGTTGGTCACCTGTGGAACAGAGGGTACATAGTCATTGACTTACACCCATCTTGCTTGCTGTGTTTGATGTCTCTTATTTACATGTTATGCAACACACAGTTACGTATTTCATGAGTTGAATGTCTGCACACTGATGTTCGTCATGACATGATGGGGAGGTACATACATCTTTTTCCATGGTGTGACAAGTCATTGGATACCATGCCCACCGTGAAGCTATTTGTATTGAACTGATAGGTTGTCATCTGACAACTGGCTGCTATGCGACTTGATGTAATGCATCTTTGCTGATTACTCTTCCTGCCAAATGTTACATATGCACATGTACTAGACATTATACCATTGTTATCTCATGCATACCTTTGTAATGTTCCGTGCTTGTATTTCATTGCTCAACAGACCATGCCTTCTTTATTGTTACTATGGTCCTTCATGCTCAGCACCCATGGAATTTACATTTAGCATTCGGTGCAGTGCATATATGGTCCCTGATTTGCTTACACATGGGTTTAGTTGAGTCACAGTTCTGTTTCTGTCAGAGTTACATACGCATCGCTGTCTGCATTCTATCAAATGGAATGTAATTGGGGTGTATTTTGTTGGGATGTGTGGCCTTGTGTTGGCATTAGCTCAATGCTTTCGTTGAGGAATGGTGGGGTGCATGCACTGTCTGCTTACCTGTCCAGTTGTCATCTTTTCGGTGGACTTTCTACCACATGGTTCTGGGTGGGGGGAGTAGTCCCTCCTGCTCAGCTGTGGGACAAGGGGGCCTGGTGGGAGTTGAAGTGCAGGCCTCCCTATTCCAAACACACCTCCCTGGAAAGATGGCTACCTACCTGTTAGGTGAGGGTGAAGAACACAATGGCTGAGACATGCTTCTGGGTGAGAGGGAGTGCTCCATCCTGCTGAGGGATGGGGCAGGGTGTGCCTGGTGGGAGTTGTGGTGCAGGCCTCCCTATTCCAAACACACCTCCCTGGAAATATGGCTACCTACCTGTTAGGTGAGGGTGAAGAACACAATGGCTGAGACATGCTTCTGGGTGGGAGGGAGTGCTCCATCCTGCTGAGGGATGGGGCAGGGTGTGCCTGGTGGGAGTTGTAGTGCAGGGCTCCCTGTTCCAAACACACCTCCCTGGAAAGATGGCTACCTACCTGTTAGGTGAGGGTGTAGCACACAATGACTGCCACATGGTTCTGGGTGGGGGGAGTAGTCCATCCTGCTCAGCTGTGGGACAAGGGGGCCTGGTGGGAGTTGAAGTGCAGGCCTCCCTATTCCAAACACACCTCCCTGGAAAGGTGGCTACCTACCTGTTAGGTGAGGGTGAAGAACACAATGGCTGAGACATGCTTCTGGGTGGGAGGGGGTGCTCCATCCTGCTGAGGGATGGGGCAGGGTGTGCCTGGTGGGAGTTGTAGTGCAGGCCTCCCTATTCCAAACACACCTCCCTGGAAAGATGGCTACCTACCTGTTAGGTGAGGGTGTAGCACACAATGACTGCCACATGGTTCTGGGTGGGGGAGTAGTCTATCCTGCTCAGCTGTGGGACAAGGGGGCCTGGTGGGAGTTGTAGTGCAGGCCTCCCTATTCCAAACACACCTCCCTGGAAAGATGGCTACCTACCTGTTAGGTGAGGGTGTAGCACACAATGACTGCCACGTGGTTCGGGGGGGAGTATTCCATCCTGCTCAGCTGTGGGACAAGGGGGACTGGTGGGAGTTGTGGTGCAGGCCTCCCTATTCCAAACACACCTCCCTGGAAAGATGGCTACCTACCTGTTAGGTGAGGGTGTAGCACACAATGACTGCCACATGGTTCTGGGTGGGGGGAGTAGTCCAAACTGCTCAGCTGTGGGACAAGGGGGCCTGGTGTGAGTTGTAGTGCAGGCCTCCCTATTCCAAACACACCTCCCTGGAAAGATGGCTACCTACCTGTTAGGTGAGGGTGTAGCACACAATGACTGCCACATGGTTCTGGGTGGGGGGAGTAGTCCATCCTGCTCAGCTGTGGGACAAGGGGGCCTGGTGGGAGTTGTGGTGCAGGCCTCCCTATTCCAAACACACCTCCCCGGAAAGATGGCTTCCTACCTGTTAGGTGAGGGTGAAGAACACAATGGATGAGACATGCTTCTGGGTGGGAGGGAGTGCTCCATCCTGCTGAGGGATGGGGCAGGGTGTGCCTGGTGGGAGTTGTAGTGCAGGCCTCCCTATTCCATACACACCTCCCTGGAAAGATGGCTACCTACCTGTTAGGTGAGGGTGAAGAACACAATGGCTGAGACATGCTTCTGGGTGGGAGGGAGTGCTCCATCCTGCTGAGGGATGGGGCAGGGTGTGCCTGGTGGGAGTTGGAGTGCTGTTTGCCTGGACACATACAACACAGTTGATGTTGTCTACCTTTGTGATGTTTGAGGTGGGGTGGATGTTAAATCAGTGTGACTTGTGTGTGTTTTTGGGGTGCAGATGAGTGTACTTGTGCCTCAGGGATGTAGCTTTGTAGTTGTGCAAGACAGTACATGGCAGTTTCATGGTATACATTAGTGGGTACTTACCAGCCTCCACTCCCCGGGTATTCCTTCCAGACTCTCTGGATGCAGTATGGCAAGCACCTTCTCCTCCCACGCAGAGAATGGTTTTGGTGGAATGGGAGGGCCTCCATCAGCTGCATCAGCCAGCTGACGGTTCTTGGCCCTCTTCTTCTTGACAACACTCTTCAGGTCATGCCACCGCCTCATGATTTCATGCTTGTTGCGGGGCACATTCCCTACTGCATTTACCTTGTCCACTATCCTTACCCACATGTTTGTCCTTGTGGCTAATGGTGTCTGTTGGACCATGCTACCAAAGAGTTGTGGTTCTACTCTAATTATCTCATCTACCATTACTGTCAGATCAGTGTCTGTGATTTTTGGCATTTTGTGTGGTGCCATGGTGTGTGCTGTGCAGATGTTTTGGAGTGCAGTTGTGAGGGTGGTGTGGGTGGTGTAGGTGGTGTGTGTGTGTGTGTTGTTGTGCTGGTGAGATGTGTGGTGTTTTGCCGATCCAATGTGCTGCAGGGTTTGGTTCCTTCAGGGCTGGAGTAGTGCAAAGGATTGTGGTCAGGGAAGGGGCTGTTTTTATGCTCAGCTATGTGGGTGTGTCAAGATGGTGTAATGCTGTCAGGTGTGCTGTGTGGGTTGTCCTGTGATTTGTATATTTGAATTTGCCATGGGGGTGTGTCATTGGGATGTTTCAGGTTATTTTGGGGGCAGGGCTAGTTGCCTGTGTGCATTTGCTGGCCTTATTGTGTGTTTTTTTCCTTGGCCGCCATTTTGTTGGCGGAGCATCCGCAGCGATGGCTATGCTGCAGGCCTTCCGCCGTATCTTACATTCATTACTGTTAGCGACCGCGGCGGACGGAAACAGTGGAACATACCGCTGTGATATCGGGATATCATAATATCATTGGCGGTCACTCCGCGTGTCTTGCGGCGGGTATATGAGTTTCCGCTATGTTACCGACCGTCGCGGTTGGATTTTCACCTTCTCTGCCATCTACGGGCAGTTTTTAGATGCCTCCTACCGCCGCGGTTGGAATATTTTGGCGGTTGATCCTAATAGGGTCGGCGGTGTTTCCACGGTACCTGCGGACGGTAATTTTCCGCTACCATGGCGGTTGGATTTTTTTCCTTCCGCCATCGTAATGACCCCCTATGTTTTTATTAATTATATTTATTATTTAATTATTTTTATATTATTTTTAAGACATTTAAAAAAAACGATATTTTAAACAACGATATTTTAAACAACGATATTTTGGTTTCGATATTTTTGTACTTACCATTGTAGAGATAGGCTGTCGATATTCTGTCTATCGATATTGTAGACTCGATATTCCTGTACCTCGATATTCTGTCCGTTGATATTCTGTCAGTGATCCCTCCTCTATTCTCCGGGAAGGAGTGTATGATCACAGTGGCCTGCTGCATACTCCACAACATTGCCCTGTGACGGAACATCCCTTACATCACAGAGGATGCAAGCCATGAAGAGACACCGGGTGGGGACCTTGAGATGTCAAATGAAGATGATGATAGGGGTAAAGAGGAAGGAGCTGACTTGAATCAAGATCTCATCTGAAACTACTTCTCCTGCATGTAATTATGGTGTGAGATGTGATGACTCTGACTATTCTTGCAACTCTTGTAGTGATGTTGTGAGGAAGATATTAATGCTACATACTAGGAATATATGGGTCTGGAAATATCTGGAGAAAAGGGTTTGTTTTGTAAGTGTAGCTTTGTTCAGCTGTAAATGTTGTCTTGGATTGTGTTCTCTAGAAGTTGACAATGTGATGTGTGTCATATGTATATTTTCTTAGCTAATCTCTCTGTGTTGGTCTGTTTTAGGTACCTTCACCATGTCATCTTCATTTGGACATTGCAGAGCTGTCACATTAGCAGGTATATGATGCTGTTCAGATGTTCAAAGTGGACATGGATTGGTCCTGGGAATGTCTGTCACAGAGTTTGGGTGTACAAAGCCGGTAGCAAGACAGCGTGCACAGCAATAGGATGGAAGTTACCTGGCTTCCATTGGACTTGTTCCTTGTGGTGTGTTGGTCCTAATGCAATATGTGTGCCATCATGTGATCCAACACAATGTTATGTTGGGCCCAATTTATGCCATCCTGCCTTCACATTGTCTATTTCCTCATTGTGTATGAACTGTATGTACCTGTTGATGTGTCTCCTCTTTGTAGGCCAAAGTGCTTGTGGCACATCAGTGATATTTGTTTGTGACAGGCCACCAGATGCAAGCAACTCTGGATTGAAATGACCCTATGGTCTGAAACGGTTGTTCTAACATGTCTGTTTATTTGTTTCTTTGATGTAGGATTCCTTTTGTGAGGTAAGCAATATGGCTCCAGCTGATGACGTAGACCTAATCTATTGATGCCTGTTGTGTAGGATTTTGTTAGATGTATCCCCTCCTTCCATGTTGTGAAATTCTGAAACTGATTATGTGATCACTGACACAGAATAACTGAGTCATGTCTTATTTGCTATGTTTCTGACATCATGTCAGCCCATGATTAGAACAAGGGAATAAAGATGATATTAGACCAGACACGTGTATGTATATGTTATTGTGACATGGTAGTGATCCTGAGTTGGACATTGTTTACATACAACATACCCATGCTTCCAGAAGTCCCTAGTTTTGACTTTACAAAGATAACATGGTAGTACATTCACATTGTTATATGTGAGAATTACAACAGGAGATGATGATTTTGTGACGTGTTTTTAATGGTACACAGGTTGGGGGAAGTGTTTTGCTGTGTTGTTGCAGCTGTGGTGGGGGCTGTTGTTGTGGGCACAGTGAGCCCCACTGTAGCCATCTGCCCAGGGTGACCCGATGGGCCAGGACCATCATCCACTTCCACCTCTTCAGGAGCATTGTCATCACTGAGGGCTTCGTCCTGGGGTGGAGAGGAACTCTGTTTGTTTTCAACCTCTATGCAGGTGCAGTGGCGGATTGACCTGTTGAGAAATAGAGAACATTGTTAATGGTGGAAGTGTGGTACCTACATCCACATTGTTTGTGTCAAAGTAAATTGGGACCTAGAATGGAACAGAAAAGATAGAGATTAGTATTGTCATCTTTATGCGTGGAGTTGAAGTTAGTTACTAGACATTGGTAGACATTCAATAGATGTAGTAGATTTCATCAGCTCATTAGATGTGTAGCTATGTGGCATTTCGGCTTTAGGTATTGACATGAAATCTCCAAAACTCTGCTACAAACACATAGGGGCCGATTCCGATCTCGGCCGGTAGGGCTCCGAATCGGATTCGGCTTTACCGGATCCGATTCGGAGCCCTGTTTCCTGACCGATTCGTACGTGCGTCCGGGCGAGCGAGTACGATGCAAAATCTCCGACTGACTCGTTCGCGAGACCCAACCGCACCGACCGACTCGTTCGCGAAAGCCGACCGCTCCGACCGACTCGCACGGACACGACTCGCACCGCGCAATGGAGACGTTCCCCGGCCAGGTAAGTACGATGCATGCCTCGAGCAGTCCGACCGACCCGCGCCGTCCGGCTCAAAAGAGCAGTCGGAGCCGCACTTTGGGGGTTCGTGTCGGACCCCCTGTATGCGTAGCCGCGCGAGTCGCACACAGGGGGGACCCATGGGTCCCCCCTACCTGTGCATGTACGCCGCGACCCGCTTCGACGCATACCCGCTGTAGGGGGCGCCCTTGTTCGCCTCGCACCCATTGAGTAAATGGGAGCCCGCGTACGTGTTGTACGACCGGCTCCCATTGACTTCAATGGGAGTCCGACCAAATCGAGTCCGATAGCATGCGTGCGCATCGTACTCGTTCGGTCGGACTGCTAGAGTCCGATTCGGTCGGAAATCTCTCCGGGTCCGGCTCGGTCGGAGAGATTTCCGGCCCAATCGGAATCGGCCCCAGTGTAGTGATAACATGTGTATTTGTATACAGGTAAGCACCCAGCTTGGTTGTATATTTAGCATTGCTCATCATGTGAGAAGTACAGAGTCAAGGGGTCACCTGCCACTGCTAATTAGCTGAGTTTCCTTCAAGGCTCACATATATTAGGGTACACCGTTGTTATGGTGTCGCTCATGCCATCAATAGTTTTAGTTGATGAGACTAGGACACCATCAAGCAAAGTATTCATATGTATATCTGAAGGGAGCATTGTCTGTACATTGCACAAACCATGATGAGTGAAGATCAGTAGTAATATGGCAGACAAGTAAGAAGGGGCAAAAGCATTTTAGCATCTTGGATAGAGTTCCAGTCACAGGGACTCATGTTAGTAGTGGCAGCTTTTCTAGCTCAACTTACCAACACTTGACAAATGGTAAGCTGCATGACAAGTGAAGATCAGTGGTGACATGTCAGACAAGTGAGAAGGGGCAAAAGGAGACTAGCATCTTGGTTAGGCTTGTAGTGACAGGGCCTCATGGAAGTTGTAGTCACTTCAATCTCACTTTACCAACACTTGACAGACGGTCAGTGTGCCGTACCTGTTGGCAACACGCATTTGGGATAGATCATACTTTTAAGTATCCCCACATAGCATGGGTCCTGGATTGATATTTTTATGGTAATCCACTTACAGACAGCAGTGCAACATGTAGCATGTCGTGGAATTGGATAAATGCGCTCTTATATGCAGCAATA
The DNA here is from genome assembly GCA_963921515.1 of Calotriton arnoldi. Classification (NCBI taxonomy): domain Eukaryota; kingdom Metazoa; phylum Chordata; class Amphibia; order Caudata; family Salamandridae; genus Calotriton; species Calotriton arnoldi. Next base: position 4,419,998 of record CAWUFW010000238.1, on the reverse strand, counting down.
CACATTGATACAGACAAACCAACTTCTCAGATACTTTGAGTATTACATGTTAGGAAGGTAGATAGAGAACAAAATAGCAAAAGCAGAGTTGAGAGCAAACAGCACATTGTGATATTGTGCCAGTTATTGAAGTGTAACATACCAGAGTCTACTCCCCCAGTTATTCCTGTCAAGAACTCAGAATGCAGGATGGCCAAGACCTTCCCCTCCCAGGGACAGAATTGTAATGGTCCACAGGGAGGGCCACCGACTGGTCCTCTGAGCCTCCAGGTGGTGGTTGTTGTAGCAGGTACGCACCCTCAACCTGAGGTCATTCCATATCTTCCTAATGTCGGCCTGTGTGCACAGGGTGGTACCAACAGTATTCACTCTGTTGACTATCCTGTCCCACATTTCAGTTTTCCAACTGAGAGGAGTATGCTAGACTTGGGAACCAAAAATGTGTGGCTCTACTCTAATGATTTCATCCACCATGACTGTCAACTCTTGCTCAGTGAAGTGTGTTTTTTTTTGCCAGGCATGATGAGAAAATATATGTGAGTGAATATATGAAAGAAAAAACAAACAAGTGATACAGGGAAAAAGGTGCAAAACAAAAATTAGAGGTGGTGGAGAGCGCTAAATGGGAAGTTGAAAATGGGTAGTTGAGAAAAGGCCTGCCTGTCTTGTGGGCTGCAGTTGGGAAGCAAAGGATGCTGATCAGGGATGGGGTGTGTTTTATTTGCAGGCATGTCCACTTACCAAAGTACATCAGCTATGTCGTTTTTAAATCTATCCAATGGTCACAGAGGTGCTTTTTTCCATGCGTACTACCACCATTGAGTATCCGTCATTTGTTAATTGCCACTGAGACTGCCAGTACCACTGTGTAGTCGTGATACGCTTGGCGGGTGGACCACGGAGCTGACTGTGTTGGTGGAATCAACACCAACACTGCAGACCACCACGATCCCGGTGGAAAGAGCCCTGTGGCCAATGTTTCAGACAGCACAAGTCATAATATGGCAGGTAGTAGATTGCAGGCGCAGTGGTGTCGTAGACGACACGGACACAGCGTTGGGTGGTCACCGTCAAACTTGTAATAAGGCCCTAAATGTAAATTATTCTACAAACAGCCAATTTGCCTTTGCATAAAAATACATTATAGCACTAGCCTTTGTCTCTGTCACTTAGGTAGCAAACCACTACAATTTACTCATAGAAAGTTCTTTCTACCCACACAATGAAGACAATCTAAGCCCCATAATGGATTATTTCAAAGACACTTGGGTTGGCAGACTGCATTGCTCTGAACACAGATGGCAACCCTAATTTCCAAATGCCATGGTGGAATGTCTATGACAGCACCTTGGCACAGGACGCCAAAACAAACAACACAGTTGAAGGATGGCCCAATGCCTTTCAATCCACACTAGGCAGAGCCCAACTTACACTCTATAAATTTATAGAAGCATTTTAAAAAGAGCAAACCTACCAACAACTACGAATGAAGCAATCTGTTAGCCAAATTGTCCCTAAACATAGCAAACAAACCAAAAGAGAAACTACGTCATGCTGCAATTTGAAGCCAAACTCTTCATAAATAACAAACAAGTAGATTACTTAAAAATGAATGCTAAAAGCATATTATCAAATATATAGCAAATAGTAACCTACCAAAGTCTCCAAACACTATCACAAATTCTAAGCCAAAATACAATTATAAATAATAAATATAATATTGTATTGCATCAGTCTAAAAATTATATAAAATGCCAGTGTTAATGAAGACTGAGATAATAATTTGATATATAAATTATTTAAACAAAAAATGTAACTGTCACCAAACAAAAAACTAAAAAATAAACTCAATCCATCACATAAATTAATTACAACACATAAATCACACAATTCCAAATAACAATCACATAATATTTATAGAGACAATAAGATATCACATTTCCCAACCAAAAGGAGCAATATTAATACATACTACTGTTCTGTAGCTGCAGATCTTCCTCTGTATCCACGAAGTCAAAAAAATATATCCCCAAAAATGGAAATAATATTCTCCAAATAGTCCTCAAAAAAATGCAAAAATAAAATGAATCCAATCAAGATCCCTTGAAGCAATGTAAGGTATCTAGAAACCATGAAAAACTGTTGAAAACAATGCTCCAGGAAACCCGAAAAAAGGAAACCTAAGTAAAAAGCATTGATTTATTATAAACCAAAATTGATTTCCTTAAAAAAAAGAAACTTCCAATGGCCATAGGACACGTTCATAGACAAAAACCTGTTAAGTAAATAAGAAGACCCACCCTCAAAACACATTACACTCTGAAAAAAACATGTACATCACACTTAATCATCAAAATATAAGTAACATAACACAATTTAACATGATAATACATTACTAAAATAGGATACGAAAACCCAAAACTATAAACAAGGGAAAACAAAACAAACAAACAACACTGTAACTTACTTCTAGGCCTTCCTCCTAAGCCACCCACCCTCAAAACCCTTAACAATCCTTAAAAACGTATTGCCTGTACTGACAAATAGCAGCACCTTATCGCAACCTGGTTCTGGGCAAATAGGCGAAAAATAACACAAATATATTACATAATAGAAGGTAGCGGTAAAAGAAAACAAAAATGGCCTCTAAATTAAACTAAATTAAAGACTATCTCCCCATAGAAATGAATGGGAAATAATGTAAAGATGTTGAATAAATGTATGAAAAAATGTAAAAAAATATATTAAACACATAAAACATGTCAAAAACTTTGTAAGAAATGTTAATAGTTAAGTATAAATTAAATAATAGTACAAATTATTTATAATTATTTAATATATACTGAAAAAACGTATGCTAAAATGATGTTAAAAATATGTATATAAAACAATTTAAGGATTGTTAAATAAAGTATCAAGCAATGGAAAATAAAAGTGGAAAATGTACTACATGCAAAAGAATTTAGGTATAATTAAAAAAAATGTAATAAATGATTAAACATGTTTTTACTTAACTATGCTAACTTTTTTAAGAATAAGTATATATGTTTAAAAATGTAAATATATACACTAAATAAACTTTGAAGACAAATAAAATGAGAAAAATGTGTTACATATCTTTATTCTATAAAAAATACAATTAATGATATTGCATACAAACATACAACTAACTTTTTTACATTATATTTCTAAACAACAACAACACTAATGAAATAACACAAACTATTTCTACTACATACAAATAAAATTAAAATAAAGGAAATCAGACTACAGTTATCAAATTAAATAATCACACTCCAACATAAAATATTTTTGAGAAAGTGTTGGACACTAAAAGGGTGTCATTTACTATTCCCATTCCAGCCTATACCAATTTGGGGAAGGTGTTGGACACTAAAAGTGTAACATTTAATATTTCCACTACAAGCTATACTAAATAGAAGAAGGTGTGGGATACTAAAGGGGTGGAAAATGCTCTTCCCACTATAATCTAAACCAATTTTGGGACAGTGTTGGACACTATAGTGGTGACATATACTATTACCACTCCAACCTATACCAATGTAAAGAAGGTGTGGGACACTAAAGAAGTGAAAAATGCTATTCCTACTCCAATCTAAACCAATTTGGGGACAGCATTGGACATTTAAGGGATAACATTTACTATTCCCACTCCAATCTACACCAATTTGGAGAAGGTGTTGGGCACTGAAGGGGTGGAAAATACTGTTCCTACCTTAATCTAAACCAATTAGGGGACGGCATTGGACACTAAAAGGGTGTAATTTACTATTCACACTCCAACCTATAGCAATTTAGAGAAGGTCTTAGACACTAATAGGGTAACAACTACTATTCCCCCTCCAATCATCAATTTGAAGGAGGTGGTGGACACTAAAAGAGTGACCCCAATCTAACCATATTGGAAGAAGGTGTTGGACATTAAATTAGTTACATTTAGCATTCCCACTCCAATCTAACCATATTGCAAGAAGGTGTTGGATACTAAAGGGGTGACATTTTCTATTCCTACTCATTCCCAGGCTATTTGAAGAAGGTGTTGGACGCTAAAGAGGTGAAATTTACTATTTCCACTACAATTTAAAACATTTTAAATAAAGGAAATGCAAATTAAACATGGTATATAAACAATCAATACTCCATATTGACACGCAATTTTAAATTTCAATCTAAAAACAAACTAACCAAAACTGCAAACATATATATTCATATTTAAACATTAACTTATTAAAAACTATGGGGCCCATTACGATACCCGGCGTAAAAAAATCCGCCAGGCATAGAAGCGGCAAAAATCCGCCCGCACACACCGTCTGAACACCGACCACGCCATTACGATTATGAAAACCGCCATCGGCGGAAAAATCACACAAGATACCGCCCGCCATCGTCCGAGTCGGAGTCAAACCGCCCGCCACGGACGGAAACACGCACGACAACACAAAACCGCCCGCCCTCACGGCCGACACACCGCACGTGAGATTACGATCGCACCGCCATGAGCGCGGGAAAACTACAAATATACCGCCCGCCAGCGCAAACAACGCCGATGAGAATCGACACGGCAGAAGCCATGGCGCCCACGTCCCTGCACAGAAACCATCCGCTGACAAAACCAATCGCACACAACATGGCCAACAAGTCCACACAGCAAGGCACGCACAAATACACAAGCACAGTACACATCCCGAAAACACCCCCTGGACAAACAAAAACTACAAAGGCCAGAACCCCAGACACAACACACCTGAAAACAACAGACCATGAGGACACACCCACATAGGTAAGTACAAAAGCAGCACTCCCACAGACCACAACCCCTTGCAACATTGCAAACTAGAGAGGAGAGGAGAGGACACAGTGACACAGCAAGGACAGCAGCACACCACAGAAACGCACACATCACAACCACCACCACCACCACCACCACCAAACACCGGCACCACAAACCCCCTGCACATTACACAACACACACCGCACCAGCACCACAAACACCATGGCACCACAAAGAATGCCCAAGTTCACGCCCATTGAGCTGACGGTCATGGTCGACGAGATCATCAAGGTGCACCCACAAATCTATGGGAACCTGGTCCAGCACACACCACTAGCCACCAGAAAGAGAATGTGGAACCGGATCGTAGACCAGGTCAATGCAGTCGGGACCCTGCCCAGGAACAGAGTTGAAATCAACAAACGGTGGAATGACGTCAAGAGCCTGGTCAAGAAGAAGGAGAGCAAGAACAGAGAGCTGGCAGCCGTCACTGGCGGAGGGAATCCCGCGCTCTTCAAGACCTTCAAAGCGTGGGAGGAGAAGGTGCGAGTCATTATACATCCGGAGATCCTCGCCGGATTAGCAGGGGAGTGGAGGCTGGTAAGTACAAACTAATGTATACCAGCACACCGCTATGTACTCACATGCACTACCACCATGCCACAGCTCCCAGGGACAAACACCCCCATGTCCAGCACACAATACACAACACATCACACACACATGCAACAGACACCACCACACACAGCCCAAACCGAACAACTGTAAGATACGTGGGGACATGTGTACACTCAGCCAGCCACGTAACCACCAACAGGTCCCCAAATATGCCAGAAGCGCCACAACGAGCACCCACCACACCCATGTGTCCGCCATAGCTGCACTAACCGACAAGTAACAGGTAAGTGGCAGGAACACAAAGTACAGTGGGTGGGAGGGTGGACAGCCCAAGTACAACACACACCAGGCCCCTAGTCCCACAGCACAGCAAGGAGGAGCATCCCCCACACCCCACAGCCACGTGTCAGCCACCGCAGTGCACACCGACAGCCGAAAGGTAGACATCACGGTCCACAACAATCGGTGTCAGTGGGTGTCCAGCCACCACCACGACCCACAACACCCCCCACCCCCACAGACCTGCAACATGGAGCACCCCCGCTTAGAACCATGTGGCATCCAGTACAGTGCACGCCCGAACAACCTGCAGGTGGGAAACTGGACAGGGCTGGATTACTGGAGGCATGAGGACCGTAACACGACCAACACATGGGACATGTCACGTAGCAGACGAACACGCAGCACCACACACCGTCACGAACAAGTGAACAATGTGCACACGGACATGAACCACAGACTCACACCTCACATGACCCATCACAGACACAGCAACACCCAAGGAGCCACATCTGCATGCACAAGCCACACTGAATATAGTACCACACGGCAGCCACTGTGCAACCCATCACACACAACCGAAACACCATTGAAGTCCTGTCCATGTAGCCCCTACTGCCTGTCAACCACACACCCCACAACTACGCCTATGTAAGACAAACAACACTAGACGCAACAGAGCGGAACAACATAAATGCACACGAACACCACTGAACCCATCAAACACACAGACACACCATGCACATACAACATACCATCCATCCCATCCGTCAGCCCCAGTCTCATGAAAGGCATGTCATCCGCACAGCTGCCACACATACAGCAGTCACGCTAAGATACATGCCCATGACCAACCATGTGCCAGAAGTCAATGAAGCGCACGCCACACTGTGAGCAACAACACACAACATGGGCCACCCCCCGAGCACTGCAGTGATGCACATGGCACAGGGCAGCACGCACACCAAGGAGATGGGACAACTGCAATACGTTGGCTGGCACACAACCATCACTCACTCATAACGATGCGTCCAATGCCATGTCCAGTAATCACAACAAACAGCAAATATGCAGGCCATGTCAGGCATGCACACACCTCAGACCATGCACTGTCATGCTGCCACAACACATGTCACGTTCGGCACCCATGGCTCACAGCATGTACCCCAAAAGCATATTCCATCCCAAATGCGAATCTGGGGCATGGCCCCCATGTTGCCATATGCGTTCCTAAGCGTCCCATTTGAACACCAAAAGCAAAGTACAAACCAGACCCAGGATGGGCCAGGAGCCCGCATACACCAGAGTCACAATAAGTAGGGGCACAGCAACACACCCATCGGCATGGCCAATCCGTCCCATGCCACATGTGCACAGCACACAGTCCCATTGCCAAGCACACACAACTACAAATGGTACAGCCACACACACGCCTCCGGGAAACCCATGTACGAGATTGCACGAACTGTTAATGTCAGACGACAAATACATACTTCGCCAGGTGCAACACAATAACAAATCTCATTCTCTCCACAGGTGACGAACTGCTGGATGCTGGGGATGGAGACAGCAGCCAGCACAGCCAGCCTACAAGCCCCCAACGAGGACACACGGATGTGGAGGATCTGTCCTCCTCATCGGACACGGACCACCAAGCAGGCCCATCTGGTGTGGCAGGGCCCAGCCGCTCCCCAGGATCCCTCCTACCCACCAACCCATCATCCAGGGCTGCTGAACATTCCCAGCCCCCTGCTGCCACTGTCGTTGCGGCCACACCCACGGTCATTGCGGCCACTACCACTGCCGCAACCGCCACCATCGCCGCACCGACCACCACCGCCGCCACCACCACCACGTCTTCGCTGGCACCAGCCCCAGCGCAGGTGGTGGCCCGGCCGACTGGATCCACCCTGGGAGCCACAGCGAGGACCGTGGTGAGCAATGTGGCTAGTGGGCAGGCCGGTGGCAGCAGTACTGGTAGGAGGAGCAGGGTCAGGGAAACGCAAGTCTCCCCTGGGAGCCATGCCCTGCCTCAAATGGCCAGAGTCCTTGGGGCCTATGAAGAGGCCCAAGGACAATGGGCCAGGTCTGCTTCAGACACGCGGGAGGTGCTGGGGGTGCTGAGGTCCATGGACGCCCGTATGGGCCAACTCGTGGACCTCATGGGCCAGCTGGTGGTGAGGTCACAGCCAGGGACAGCAGCTCCACCACCGCCACCACCTGCCGGGGCGCAGGGTCGTGCAGCTGTGTCCAGTTCCCCTGCGTCCACAGCCAGTGAGCACACCTCAACCACCAGCATGTCGCAAGCAGGCACCCCCCCTCGCAAACGTGGAAGGGGCCGTCCGAAGTGGAAACAGATCTCCCGGGAGGACTTCGCACGCTCCAGATGCAAGTGAGGCAGCCAGCCAGCCTTCCTTGACCACCCACTGCATTGACTTGGACTACGATCCCACTCCACACAGCCATCTGGATGGCATGTGTGTGTTGGACTATGGACATAGAACCAGTGGGTACACCCTGAGCATCACGCAGCCATGACCGACAGCTCATTGTCACTGCACGCACCACTTTTGTCATCACCTTACACACAATCACATGTCACAGTTTGAAATAAATGCACCTCTTACACAAACTGCTGTTTGTGCCCTGTGTTTTATTTGTACGGAATACAACGGCCATCTTGGGCGGAAAGGCACCTGATGCGTGGCATGGCAATGGAACCGGAGGGCCTGTAGGGACCTAGGGGTGGGAGACAGAACAGGAGCACATTCAATGAGTGTGTCACACACCCATCACACAGTACATGTCAACAACTACAAGCAATGTACACACATCGCACAGAGCAATAGGGCACAATGCCACAGCCACCAACAGTGGCATACTACCCTGGCCATGGAGCGTTGACACACAGCACGCAGTGAACAAACGGCCACCCTGCACAGCACACACACACCTGCACAGATACAGCCACATCAGCCGTCGTACATGGACACTCACCGTCAAGTGAAGTAGCGGGCGATGAGCTGCTGCCGCACATTACCAGCTTCCTCCTCTCCGCTGTCCTCCTCACTCGAGCTGTCCTGGTCTGCGGGCTGGGGCCCTGGTTGATCTCCGTCATCCACGATGAGGGGGATCTGCTTCCGAATGGCCAGATTGTGCAGCATGCAGCACGCCACCACTATCTGGCACACCTTCTGTGGGGAGTACGCCAGCGCACCCCCGGTGCGGTCCAGGCACCTGAACCTGGACTTGAGGAGGCCAAAGGTACGCTCGACCACACGTCTGGTCCTCCCATGTGCCTCATTGTAGCGATCGTCTGCTGGGGTGCGAGGTTTCCTCAATGGACTGAGCAGCCATGCCCCATTCGGGTACGCAGAGTCACCTGGGTGTGAGGGACACAGAGAACCGTTGCTATTCCAACTGGACAGGGGACAGCATCGCACAACCAGCACGCTACACCACTCCACATACTCACCGACAATACAGCCACGATCCTGTTGCAGATTGGACATCAGTCGTGGCAAGATGCTGTTGCGCATTATGTGTGCGTCATGGGCCGAGCCTGGGAACTTTGCACACACGTGGGTGATCACCATGTCCGCAAGGCACACCACTTGCACATTCAGGGAGTGCGTGTGCTTCCTGTTGCGGTACAGGTGCTCAGTGGCCTGTGGTGGAACAAGGCCAACATGTGTGCAGTCAATGGCTCCAACGACGTGTGGGATTCTGCCAAGGGCATAGAATGCACCCTTCACTGCCGCCAATTCACGAGCCCTGGGGAAGCGGATGTACCTGTTTCGGTACAGCATCATGGCTGCCAGTACATCCCTCAGCACCTTGCTGAACATGGGCTGGGACATCCCTCCTCCACTGCCCACTGTGTGCTGGAATGACCCAGTGGCGAAGAAATGCATGGCGGCCATCACCTTAGCCGTGGGGTGACAGCTGTCGGATACACCCTGCGGGGACGGAGATGGGCTTCCAACATGGCACACAGTCGATGCAGGGTTGGCCGGTCCAGCCGAAACTTCCTAATGACCTCTGTATCGTCCATGTCCGCCAGCAATTGGTATGGGCGGTCAATGTTCGGTCTCCGCCTAGGGAAAATGGCAGTGGACACATGTCAAAGCAACACAACACATAGCAATTTCGCATACACATCACTGACATGACTGAGCAAGCACATGAGCCACAGCCCAGCTGTCAAGCTGGGACGGCACGGCCACAATACACTTACACAGGTCTCCCAACAATGGCAATGGCTAGTGATACAAACCACTGCCATGTGCATGCACATGGGGATCTAGGCCCCAATGACTTGCGGGGCGTGCTGATGGGGACTGACTGCATATTCGTCAAGCGGCAACGCCACGGCAACATGAATGTCTGCTGAGCATGGAACTGCTTCCGAGGCTGGATGAGTATGGCACACGACGACGACGATGTGGGCACAGGCTGAGCGGCCAAAACAAGTGGGACCGGTGGCACGAGGGGATATGAGACAGTAGTAGGTGTCAGCACTGCACCCTATGTACAGCACTGTACGGATCACACCTCCCGAAACATTGACAGGTGTCCACATTGACAGCCCCATGCCAAGACGGCTGTGTGCTTGCAGTCACACGTCACAGGTGAGAGGTTACATTGCACGTGCCAGGTGGCAGACGTACATAGTGGGAGCTGGCATGTGTGTGCATGTGTCTCCTGTTCAGGATCCACCAGATGGGCGCTGACTCTGTACTGACCATTGGACACAGCATGTTCCGTGGAAGGCTTGTGTGTGTGGGATGGTGGCACTGGATGTGCCTCCGTTGGGTGGGGGGCCATGCACAGGGCGGGTACGTCGATGATTGCGCATTGTTGGTCACGGTGGGTGCACCAACTAAGATGTGTTGCCCTGTGTTCAATTCCTATGTCCGCATGATGATGGACTGTAGATGTGGGCAGACTACACATTGGTCGATGTGCTGCCTATATGCATGTGCCTTCACACCAGGCACAGCTGCCCCTGCACATGTGACCCCTGCTGGACTCGCTGCTGGGTCTGTGGAGCTGATGCACCTTCTGTGCGTGGGGCGGACAGCTCTCCTCACTTCCCTAATTGCGTATGTCATGACTTTGCCGCAGGTGACATGGATCATGGAGGGCCCACATGTACGCGTGGGTAGGCTACACATGATTGTTCACTGGTCGCCACCCCCAGTCAGTGTTTCGAATGGGAAGGTTGTCGTGCTGGTGGTATATTCGATGTGGCGGATGGGCGGGCCTAGGTGCGGGCTTACATTCCGGACATGGGGGGTAGTTGGATTGGCGACTAGTTGCAGTACACACGGGACACGTCTCTTCCTTTCCACATCTGGGTCATCCCTTGTACTCACTGACAGTGATACAGTCATCTTCGCCCCAGCCCTCATGTCCTCCCCTCGCTCCCCCAATATGCATGTGCACCTGCGAGGCTAGCGCTTGCACAGGCAGCCCCAAGCTCGCACCAGAGAGGGCAAGGAGTGTATGTGTGGGTCCAGTTGCACGAGTGGGCTGTCTCAGGGTATGATGTGTTGCGGGACGCCGTCCACCTGCGTGGTGCCCCAAATGGAGACCCGGCCTGCATGGACTATGCATCACAGTCTTCGCCTTCCGGATCCGCCACCTGCGACACCCAGTGGCTGTGGCTGCCCTTGCGGCCAGGCCGCGTCCGTCTGTGACTGATGGCCCACACATTCACTCTTTGGCCTCTCTGGGGAGGGCTCGGGGGTGGTGGCGCACGCGCTTGCACTTAGTCGCAATGGCATGTGGCGTGGTTGGTATAATGGGCAATGGATGGGATGGTGCGAGCCACCTCCCGTGATGTCAGTGCTGCTCGTGCTGTGGTGCGTCCCCCCTACACTTCCATTTGACTTGTGCCATGCTAGACGTTGAGGTTCTATTGCCTGCGTGAGGTGACCAGGAGGAGCGCGAGGAGACCTCTCACACACCATGCTCCACTGCCATCCCGTGCCCTGTATCGCCTGTGCGGATTGACTATGTTGGGGTTACACCTGGTCGACTTGGGCTGTGTGTGCCTTGTCAAGGGGCATGGCGGGCGCACAACAGGATCCAGCTTGTCCACAGAGGGTGGGCTGAGGTGCGCCTGGTACCGCTTTGTACGTGTGCCCGGCTGCTGTGCACACACGTGTTCACTCCCCCGACAGGTGTCCTCTCACAATGCCCAGGGAAGCGGTGGTGTACTGTTCATGACCCCTCCCAACACGGCGTGCTCCAACTTGGCATGTGCGCATCTACCTGTCACACCCACCCACCTGAGCACTGCGTCCATACGACTTCACACGACACATGTGTGTCTTCCACAGTTGTGCTACTCATTTGCGTTGACATCCAATACCAGTGGACTACATGGTCATGTCACGACTGCCGTGTACTTCACATACTCTCATCCTCTCTCATTCGTACTTGTGAAATGAGTCAGCGGAGACAGTTTTGGTTTCAAACATTATATTGAGTCTTCTGTCCTCTGTGATGCAGTATAGTGGACACTACTGGCAGCGGAATACATGTTGAGGATATACTGAGCATGATTACAAATGGGATAGGGTGTGGGGTTACATGTGATTGGCTGTTGCATGTGGGATGTGGGCTTCAGAGTTACATCTGCTTGGCCAAGGCTGTGCTAATGTACATTTACGTATAGCTGCGGAGCTGCGGACTTTGACACAGACGGTATACATGTAGCCTACCAGACCGCTTGGCATCATGGGCACAGTCCATCTCAGTTCCATGTGACAGGTTTGCTGCGGTTGTTCCTCATGCACGCGTGCATGTGAGATGACATCAGGGCATGTGCTTGCGTGCATGCAGCGGCGTGCCACTTGTTGTTGCAATGTGGTGGTTACTGGACATGTCACAGTCACTGGGGTCGTGTTGTTGTTGTATGCACTTGTCGTCCATGCAAAGGTCCTGGTATGGGATTCCCGGGGCGGGGGTGGGAGGGGTGCAGCACCCACAGACTCCAGGCGACCTATTCATGTCCACTGAGCGGTGTGTGTGTCCATGGGCGCTGGATCCATGTCGTGTCCTGGTTGTTCGTGCAGTTCCGTCCATGTGGGTGCGATACACAGACCCCATGCCACTGCCTCCCACGATGCATGCGGTGTTCCTGGATGTGATGGGGAACAGTGTGCATGTCCCGGTCATATCCGATGTCATGGCGATGTCGTTGATGGTGTGGTAACAGTTGCCGGTCGTTTGGTATGGCTGTTGTGGTGGTGACTGGCCAGTCCGTGCGGAAGCTAAGCATGGGTGCGGGGTTGGACATCATAGGTCAATCGGGGAACCTGCGTTGTGGTCCGACGAATTTACAGGTTGTCAGGTATGCGATGCCGTCCAGCAGGGCTTCCATGTCATTGGTGGTGTACATGTTTGCCAGCCAATGTAGCGGATGGTGGCTGTCAAGGTGTTGTTCGTAAGTTGTCCCTTGGAGGACCATGATGGGGCATGCTGGGTGACATTCGATGTAGCTGTTCTCGATGATCCGTCGTGTGGAGGCACAGTGGTCCCATTTCAGTGCGGGTGCGATGTTGGCCACATACGCCATGCCCCCATAGGCAGAGCAGGCCCTGTCGTGTGCGTCCAGAGGGAGGAGTAGTGGTAGAAGGTCCGCCTTTAGACATGCCGGGTTGGAGAGGCACATCTCCACGGGATGCTGGTAGGGACACCTCCGACAGTAGAAGACGGGCATGACGCAGCTGAACAATGTGATGCGGTAAGTCAGTCGGTAACTTACGTTCAGCAGGGACAGGAGATCGCATCCCAATATATGTTTCAGGTTGGTTTTGTACAGCTTGACCTGTCCGGCGTAGTTGGGTAGGTGTGTTGCGGTTGCCATTTTGCAGTGGTGCGTTGTGGTGGCGTGCTCCGGCTGTGTGTGCAGTCTGCAATGTGCACGCTCCGAGGTTGCTGTGAGCTCTGTGTAGTCGTAGGGAGACAGGACTTGTGTTCTGTTGGCTTGTGCGGAGGACACGGGCCCTCATCCCACATGCTTCTCAGACAGTTCAAGGTCAGTGATGTGTGACTCCTTCCAATTAACTTGCATGTGGCCGACATGGGGGAGTGTTTTCTTTTTTCTTCCCCGTCCGTTGTGTGCTTCTGTGATATGCGCTATCTGCCCTGTGGTCGGTCTCCTCGGCATGCCTGTGTTGGTCTTTTCTTGGACAATGGCTGTATTCACCGGCTTCTTTCGTAGGGCTGTGGTTTCGGAGTTGGAATGGAAGGTCATTCAGTGCTGTCTGCTCTCCCTTGTGTGGGCGGCAGACTGCCTTTCCGCTCTGCGTTGGGCCTTGTGTGTGAATGTTATTCTTGGGCCACCTGTTGTCGGTCCCCGGGCTCTTTGGTGTTCCGTTTTATATGTCTTGTTCATATGTGCAGGGTGGTATGGGTGTTTCAGTGTGGTACTGGCGTTCCTCTTCCCGAAGGGGCCCTGCTTCTCCTAGTTGGTGTTGCCGCCGCTGTGTGCTACGCCATGTTTGTTACACTGGGGTGTGTCCTGCTGTTGCGTGACTTCACTGACATGTGTGCGTCGGTTGTGTGGCGTTGGGTGTTGTCCGTGAATTGGGCGTTGGGGACATGTCTGTGGCAGGCCTGTCACGTGTCATGTGCGTTCGGGGTGGGGCTGATGTGTGTGCTGCTTGGTTGTGTCCCTGTGTCTGTGTGCGACGCATGCATGGCGCTGCGGTTGGCCTCTGCGTTGTGTGCATGTGTGGCGGCGTCATCGCCGCTTTGGGGCCGTGACGGGGTTGTTGGTTCCTAGTCCCAGGTGGTGTGTACACATGTGTTACGCAATGTTACGATTTGGCCTGTGTGTCATATGTGGATGCAATGGTGGATGTGTAGTGTACACGCGGGGGTGGGGGTTGTCCGCTTTTTCCGCCCTTGCACTGTGTGCGCTGTTTGCGTGCACTTGTTGTGTGTGTGCCTACCTGCGTCTCCGCGGTACGTTGCGTCCTTGGTGGTGCATCAGCAAGAGCATGGGGAGGGCCTGCAGTGCTGGATTCATGCTCGGGGAGCCGCTTCTTCGTTGTCCGTGCTCGGCATCCGTGTTACCGCTTCGGTTTGTCGTACGGTGTCTCTTAGCCGTGGGAGCCGTTTGTTTGCGGCATCGTAATTTATACGCCGGGCGGGACGTGATTTCGTCGGACGGTGTGTGTCAATTGTGCTGCGCCGCTACGTGTACGGACGCACTTTGATGGCGGACGGTGTCGCTGGCTTGCCGGCGGTGTTTGGCCTACTTTTCGCATCGTAATTGGGCGGGCGTGTGGACTGCTGCGTGCCGGCGGTAACTGGTGGTTTTTGCATCCGCCAGCACGGCGGTTGTGCTTCCGCCCGCCATCGTAATGACCCCCTATATTATTTTGACTACTAATTATTAGTATAAGTTTAAAATATCCACTACCATTCCTAAATTTTAAATCATAATATTAAAAATACAATCCTAATAAAAAATTAACAACCATAAACACAAATTATACAAAACCAATGTTTTATTGAAAAAAATATGCATTTTGAATACAGAATTATAATTCAAAAAAGTAAAATAGAAATGTAATTTTCACAAAAATTATAACATTTCAAACGTTTATATAAACACTTAATTTATTTTTATTTTTAAAATTATTTTTATATTTCAATTAAAAAATTTTTTTTTAAAAACCATTAATTTAATACCATGAATATATATATATATATATTTTTTTTAAAGTAAAATGTACTAAAAATATTAACCATACAAAATAATTTAAAAAATTCAAAATATTAATGTGCATATCAATAAAATAATTAACATAAAACATACTTTAAAGTTTGCACTTTTTAAAACCCTCCACACTTTCATCCCCTAAAGCCCAAATATTCCGCTACTAAAAAAAATATAAAACCATTATTTATATATATATGAATGCCACTAAAAATACAAATTTCAACAATTTCAAAACAAATAAATTAGCTTAATAAAAAAAAAATGAAAAATAAAAAAACTTTAGAATCAAACACACTACAATAAATTTCATACTAATTAACACATAAACAATATTACAAACAATTATATTTTCTATATCAACATTTTTTACAACGACATTAAAAACAACACTAAAATTATATTTTTACCTTTGATATTCCTGTTGACAATATTTTTGACATCCCAATATTCTTGACACAATATTTTTGTATCACAATATTTCTTTTCTTATATTTTGTTCACGCACCCAAATTGCAACCCCCTAATGCCATTCTGAGCTCTGAGGAGATGTCAGAATAAACTAATGAGCAATGCACACTTAGCCATGCCAGCATGCCAAAGTTCATGGTGAGAAATGGCAACAACATACCATTTCCATCACTGGGATGGGGTCAGAACTAGAGACCACGCAAACAGGGAGGAGCGGGAAGACTCATATGTCTGCAGAGTAGCCTTTGAAGACTTTTAAATGTGATGGGAGGCAAATTTCGATTTGACGATATAATTCAAGCATTTTTAACAACATTATGAAATATCAGAGGGATAGCGTTAATATAACAATTTATTAAGCAAAAAATAACTAATGGCCAAAAATACAATAAACAGACTTCTGATAAGTTAAAAACACTTAAAACAAGCCAGGCTTGAAATTCAGAAAATGTGGGATTACATGAACGGAAGATTAAAATGGATGTAAAAAAGAAATGTTAGCATTGTACTTTCTGTGATGGTTGAATATTGTTAGTGGATTCAAATGTTTTAAATTATAGGAGGACATAAGTAACAATGGATTCCAAATAAACTTGCAATGATGTAACAGAAATTTCAGTGGAACCATATCTGTCTAGGCACTAACATGTAGTCATTGCGATTATGTTACATAACAATAATAGGTGGAGGATAAAAGGAAAGGGGGGAATAGAAGCAAAAGATAGCAGCCCAATTAGATATAATTAACATTGCTATACTTCTCTTCTTCCTATCATCCTTTGCACTAATAAGGTGATATCCAGGTTGCTCACTTTTCTAGCTATCCTTAATAGAGCAGTGTAACTAAACAACTGATATATAATACTAAAGTGCCTTATCATCAGGGACCTTTCTTGAATTAGCCATGGGTGGTTTCATACCTTTTCCTTTCGCTTGTCGCTGTGCTCTTCTCTCTAAGGGTCTGTTATGGCACCCCCTATTATGAGGAGTTAGGCGGGGTTGATGAGAAAGAATGAGGGTAGTGAGGGGTGAGTAGTAAACTGATTGTACATGTACTTTATTTGTTTTCAGTTTCAGGGAAAGTGCTCCATATATCCTCAAATATCTGAAGCTGATCATTCACCTTACAAATCAGTCTATCATGAGTCACATTTTGTTAATAGCGCTTCCATCCACTCAGCAGGTGCAGGGCTCTGGCTCGTCTTCCATTTCCTAATGATACAAGTCTTTGCTGTCATTAAGGATGTATCAGTCCATCTCCTAGTGTGAACATTGAGTCCTATAACATTCTGTCAGTCATGTATTATGCTAATTCCGTAGAGGGAGTTATGGTCAGAATACTCGCTTCTGTAAGGGTTTTCCATACTGAAGTCCAAAGTTTATTCACATTTGTGCAGGGCCAGAGAGAATGAATCATATCAGCTCCTTGTTGGCCACACAGTGCCAGCAGCAGGACTTGAGACTATGCTTTGCTTTGTGAAGTTTGCTGGGGGACCAATGCCAATCAGGAAGGACTTTGCAAAGGCCTAACTTTATTTTAGGCTTCCAGAGGCTATAGTGCGTTCGCAAGAGTTACACTTAGGGGTCGATTCCGATTCGGGCCGGAAATTTCTTCGACCGAGCCGGACCCGGAGAGATTTCCGACCGAATCGGACCCGTGCAGTCCGACCGAACGAGTACGATGCGTCCGTATGTTATCGGACTCGAGTCGGTCGGACTCCCATTGAAGTCAATGGGAGCCAGTCGTACAACGCGTACGCGGGCTCCCATTGACTCAATGGGTGCGAGTCGGACAAGGGCGCCCCCTACAGCGGGTACGTGGCGAGCGATTCGCGCCGTACACGCACAGGTAGGGGGACCCATGGGTCCCCCTGTGTGCGACTCGCGCGGCTACGCGTACAGGGGGGTCCGACACGGACCCCCAAAGTACGGCTCCGACAGCTCTTTCGAGCCGGAGTGCGCGGCTCGGTCGGACTGCTCGCGGCGCGCATCGTACTTACCCGGCCGGGAAACGTCTCCATTGCGCGGTGCGAGTCGAGTCCGAGCGAGTCGGTCGGAGCGGTTCGAGCCGGGAGCGAGTCGGTCGGAGCGGTCGGGACGCCCGGACGAGTCGGTCGGCGATTTCGCATCGTACTCGCTCGGCCGGACCCGCGTACGGTTCGGTCGGGAAACAGGGCTCCGAATCGGATCCGGTAAAGCCGAATCCGATTCGGAGCACTACCGGCCGAGATCGGAATCGGCCCCCAAGTCTTCTGTTGTGTACACCTTTGAATATGCTGTTACCATTTATTCTTTGAAAATTTCTGTTACTTATCAGCTCTCTAAACAAAGTTTTGTATAGATCAGTCATCAGTTTCCTGTGGCCACTTCATTTGATCAGGAAGTTATGAATTATAGATTTGGGGATTGTATAGGGCAATCCGCCCAGTTTCTGTATGAGACAGTGTTTCAATTGCTGGTAACTCCAATACTGATGTCGGTCGAGATCAAATCATTCACCCAGAAAAATATTTCGAATGAGCCCTCTTTTATAAGCTGGTCAGTTATTGTTACGTCATTATTGAACCATGTTGTACTTGCTACGAATGCAACATTGTTGACTGGGACTTTCTGTTTTGATTCGACAGGTCCATACAGCATTCTGATCAAATAAATGAGATGTAGATTTACTCGCTGTGAATCAACATTTCCATATAAGATGGCTGCTTCAAACTTGCAGTTTTACGGTTTATCTAACTTTGTAGCCACATCTTCTTTCACACTTATAGTACAGTTCACAAAGTACATTTTACATTTAAGTCCAATGCAAAGAGCAAACGGCCTAGTTTCCAAGTGCAATGTATTTACAAAGGTGAGGAAACACCCTTGTTTGGGAAAGCTAAATTAGGGTTGGGTATCTTGTGGGACGATCCACGTTCAATAGCAAAAAAATGATCCCTCAGTTGAAAACAATGTACTGGCACTTTATTAACACTGATTGCACTGAATCTAGGTCACTAGGCAGTTTAACTACACACTTTTTAAATGTCAAAAGTTGTTTTAGATTTGAAACGTATATGGATGATGTAGAACCACCTCAGGCACGCGCACTTTATATACAGTTCAGATTTGGCACTCTTCCGTTAAATGCAATTAGAAGCAGATGGACAAATTCAACCATTACTCCTATGTGCCCGTCCTGTAACTCAGCTGTTGAAACCCTTGATCATTATTTGTTTTTCTGCCCTATATATGCTACTTTGAGGAAGAAGTGGATTGTTGAGGCATGCCGTGTGCTGTCATTTTCCTGTCCTTCTGAAGCTTTGCGTGTATTCGGTTCCGACACAACTAAATGGCTTGTTTTTATTTTATCAAGATATCTTTTATATGCTTGGTGGTTGAGGTCCAAGGCGGTTACACAATCCCTTTTCACTGAAGTAGGGGGAAACACTAGTGAGGGACCTGACCCAAGCTTAGTGTCATAAGCCAAATATTTAGCTTGTATCAGTATATAATTGATCCCACACATTTTTAATCTACTTTTACTTTATCTTTTTAATCTTTGAAAAAGTGACATATCCTGCTATATTTTAGATATTGTGCCTGATGTTATACTGCTAATTCTTCTTACTACTTGTATATACTAGTGATGAAATTATGTACTGAGATTTTTTTATGTTTTGTATTTTTATGATATGTGTGTATGATCATGCTATTGATCGAATAAATAAATACAAAATAACCTCAAAAAATTATTCTGCGTTGGATGAGTATTTTGAATTAGTCAATCCTACTCAGGGGCAGGGATTTCCAGGAATATTTGGAAACAACCACAAACTTTTCTGACCGTAGGTATTCTAAAAATATTTCTCTGACACCTTCCCATCCAGGAAATGGTTGAAGCTTTATTCCTTACAAGGGTGAAAGTTAATTATTTTCTAGGGTGGCAAGCGGAAAAGAACATCTAGGAAATCTGTGGGAATGTAGCCTTTGGGTTTTCTGCATGGGGAAAAATTGTTCATCTATGGAGTAAAAATGTCACTGTATAACCTGATTGCATTTCCCATGCAGTGCTATGTAATATGTGCAAATGGCTGTGCAGAAATGCTTTTAAGTGGTCACAATTGCATGTATGAAGGGATCCAGCCATAATTTGTGAAATCTTTGTGAATTCCCAAAGAGGCACATCTATGCCCATGCAAAGTCATACCTTTCCAGTTATAGATGTACTCATTGGTGAGAATCAAATAATTAGACTCTGGAGCAATGCCAGTAAAAAACTACAGTGTCTATATTCCCTGATAACACTCTATTAATTCTCCAATGTAGGTTTTCAGGTTCTATGAGATAACATTGTTTTCCAGAACATATTTTGCAAAAATCACTTCTACAAAACGTCTTGTGCTATGACATTGTTTTTCGATGTAGACTACTATTTTGACCAAAACATCTTGTCATAAAATTTGACTTTCACTTAATGCCTTTTTTACTAAATTTCATTTTTGTACTATATGTGTGTGTTTTTTACATGTCTTTCTCTACACACACACACACATGTATACACATAATTGCATATACACCCAAGCCCCCATGCATATATTACAGAATGGCAGATCCTACTTTGTAGTTATAGTAAGGTCAGCATTTCCACAGAAAGAGCATTTCTTGTTTTGCTAATAACTTTGGCAGTGTTTGATGAATCTGCAGGAACCTTTCCCAAAAAAAGCATCCATCTGAGCTCCTTTCTGGAAATTGGGTGATTTTTGAGGGGGCCAAGAAAAAGGGGGCCCAAAAATGTCATTTCTCATGTTAATTCCCATGTCAAACTTCTGTCGCACCTGCAGAAAAAACAACTAAACAGAATTATACAAAATTTGACAAAAAGATAAAACTTTACTCAAAAAGCATAGTTGTTGTGATTTGGTGTAAATCTGTTTGGCTGTTTTTGAAATTGGTACTTAAAGAGGTACTCAAGTTGGTCATGAAAAGGTTAAAAACAGGTATAGCTGGAGTGTTGGTGTCCAGATATGCCCTATTGGCCAATTTAAAGGGGAGTAGTCAATCCTGATTGAATGGTCAGAACCTGAATAATATGTTGTGGCAGCCATTTCTGGACTCAGGCACAAGGCCCCTGTATCATAAAAATTAATAAAAAAAATATAAGGGGTCAAGGTGAACCCACCCTGACCCCCAAGAGGATGTAGGGAGGTTCCAAAGGGCCCCTCCCTTGATTGGCAGGCCACAGCATGGGCAACATGTTGTAGCAGCCATTTTAGGACTCGGGGTCATGCTTCTTATCAAAATGCATTGTGATGAATGCAAGGTTTTGAGAGTCACAAAAAGGAGCACATATAAAGCATGATTACAGATTTTAATCTCAGTATAAATTATTTGTTGGTCGTGTAACATTTTATACTCATTTTAGTTATTGTGGTGAGTTTTCATATACATTTTCCAGGTGAAAAATACTGACTAATCTTCTGGGATTTGATGATCCATCTTTGAGAGAAAACTGTTTTTTATCACAATTGTCTCATAGACATTAAGGAATGTGCTCCAGAAGCTATGTTCTTCAGCCATATGAGATTAAGTCTGATATTCTGAGTGAAACATATGCTTCCATAAGTAGCTTGTCAATTGATTCACGAGTGTTCTACTTCAGCTTCCCACGGTGTTCTAATGAACAACTAGAGTGCTAACATTCTGCATTTATGACAGACCTGAAGCATATTGATGGAATCAAACCTGCAAATCTTAAACCATTTCATTTAGAAAGGAACAAAATGAGGGGCTCTTTTTTGACATTGAAATTATGGTTAGTGCACTGCAAAGCTAAAATGAAGATACAATTTCTATGAGTTCTCAAATATCTTTCTTATCCGTGCCAGTAAAACATAATGACATAAAGATTGAAACATGTTCTTTCAACACCAGCAGCAGTCTTTCAGTTAGCTCCCCGGTGTTCTACTGCAGCTTCCCAGTGTTCTAATGAACAACAACATGCTAACATTCTGTATTTATAACAAACATTGATAGAAAAGCAAACATTTGAGATGAGCAAATTCAGAGTGTTGCTGGTGTTGTAGGGTGCACTATACAGAAGCTGTTCTCCACTAAACTTGGGAACTACCCAGAGTTCTCTGCTTATTTTTTGCATAATTTATGCAGCACTCTATGCCTGAAAGGGCATTGTTTTGACTTATACTGGGTACTCCCTTGGGTCTGGACACAGCTAAACCTCTCTGAAGAGCTACAATGATAGCAAAACACATTTCAAGGGTTGCTTGTATTCATTCCAGGTCAGTGTGCATGGTATTTTATCAATCCAGAGCTGTAATACTGTGTCTAGAGTGGCAGAAGGCTTTTGTAATTTGACAGCTCAGCGAGATTGGCACTGTGTTAAACCTATATTTAAAGACATTGCTGTAGAAATGGCAAAATACTTTGTCCCTTTCTAGCTCGGCGTGGATGGCACTGTGCTAATCCTGTGCTTAAAACTTTTGATAGAAAAGCAGACATTTGAGGTGAGCAAATCCAGAGTGGCGTTCAACTGCGGAGTGCCCCAGGGATCTTCACTCAGCCCCACGCTCTTCAACATCTACATGGCCCCCATCGCCGCCATCGTCAGACAGCATGGGCTCAGAATCGTATCCTACGCTGACGACACCCAGCTCATCCTCTCACTCACGAAGAATCCTGAAGACACCAGACTCTGCTTCCAGGAAGGAATGAAAAACGTGGCAGCCTGGATGCAAGACAGCTGCTTGAAGCTCAACTCAGAGAAGACCGAGGTCCTCATCCTCGGACCCTGTACCTCCGCCTGGGACAACACCTGGTGGCCCTCTGCCCTCGGGAACCCACCCACTCTGAAAGACCACGCTCGGAACCTCGGCATCATCCTTGACTCCTCCCTCTCCATGAGCCGCCAGATCAACGCCGTCGCTTCCACTAGTTTCAACTGCCTTCGCATCCTCCGTAAGACCTTTAAATGGACCCCCCGACTGCAGAAGGACCGTCACCCACGCACTCATAACCAGCAGACTGGACTACGGCAATGCCTTCTATGCCGGAATCAACAGGACTCTTCTATGCAAAATCCAAACCATCCAGAACGCCGCAGCCAGACTCGTCCTCGGGACTCCGCGTCACGAACACATGACCCAACACCTACAAGGCCTCCACTGGCTCCCCGTCGAGAAGAGGGTCGCCTTCAAACTCCTCACCCACGCCTACAAATCCCTCAACAACATCAGACCCAAATACCTCAACGAGAGAGTATCCTTCCACGTACCCAAAAGGAACCTCCGCTCCACAGACCTCGCCCTGGCCGAGGTTCCCCGCATCCGCAGAAACAGAACCGGCAGAAGAGCTTTCTCCTACATCGCGGCCAAGACCTGGAACAAGCTCCCTGTGAACATCAGATGCTCCCCGACCCTGCACACGTTCAGGAAGGACCTCAAGACCTGGCTCTTCGACTGATCTGGAGCCGCTCCCCCCAGCGCCTTGAGACCCTCACGGGTGAGTAGCGCGCTATACAAACCCCTGATTGATTGATTGATTGATTGGTGTTGTAGGGTGCTCTATACAGTAGCTGCTCTCCACCTAAACTTGGGAACTTCCAGAGATATATGCTTCTTTTTTACATAATTTATGTGGCACTCTAAGCCTGAAAGGGTATTGTTTTATTTTATACATAAGTATATGAACAAGGTGGCTGTGACTAGCGAATTGCGTAGATTGGGATTGTTCATCCTTGAATAAATTGGTGATTTTGTCAGCATCCTGAGTGCCTTGCTCCTCTGTTATTGTGGAAGAGACTGTTGGAACATAAGTATATGTGTGTCAATATATATATATATATAATATATATAAATTCACTATAAAAACCATAGGTTTCAGGGACGTTATAGTTAGAAATTAGCATTTAAAAAACCTTAGAAATTCACTGAAAAAACCACAGGTTTCAGGGACGTTATAGTTAGTTGGACATTTCACTCGTATAAAAGCAGAGAAATTCGACCGTTATAGTTAGTAGAGCTAAGTATAACTCGCGCCCCCGCAATGCACTGCTGATGACGTCACATATTACATCACTCATGACATGATCAGTGACCAACTAACTATAACGTCCGTGAAACCTGTGGTTTTTTCAGTGAATTTCTAAGGTTTTTTAAATGCTAATTTCTAACTATAACGTCCCTGAAACCTATGGTTTCTTCAGTGAATTTCTAAGGTTCTTTAAATGCTAATTTCTAACTATAACGTCCCTGAAACCTATGCTTTTTTCAGTGAATTTCTAAGGTTTTTTAAATGCTAATTTTTAACTATAACGTAGTAATCGCATTAGCAGAGTGGTGCAGAAAGGGCCCTGGGCCGCCAACCAGTGCTCAGCAATTTCGCTGTGTCGGACTTACAGGAGGTACCAGGAGGGCTACTTGGCCCCCAAAGTCCCTTAGGAGCAAAGTGGACTTCATCCCCCAACCAGTACTGTGCCAGGAGGCGCATTTGCATAGTGGTGGAGAAAGGTGAGCGTGGCCTCCGAAGACTTCTTAGCAATCCGACTGTGTGGGACTTACTGGAGGTAATAGGAGGGGTAGTTGGCCCCCAAAGACAACCTTGTGGGCCAACTACCCCTTCTATTACCTCCAGTAAGTCCCACACAGCAGGATTGGTAAGTTCTCATAGCAGGCCATGCCCCCTTTGCCCACTACTCTGCAAACACACTCCCTGCCATGCTGTTGGATGGGGAGTAAAGTCCCCTTCACTGCTGGAGGTCCCTAGGGGCCAATTAACGTACCTGATACCTCCAGTAAGCCCAGGATAGTGGGATTGCTGAGAGGTGGAAACAGGGCACGCCCCCTTTCTCCACTACTCTGCAAACGCACCTCCTGGCGCGCTCTTGGTTGGGGGATGGAGTCCCCTTGCCTACTGAGGGTCCCTGGGGCCAACTAGCCCACCTGTTATCTCTAGTAAGCCCACACAACTGGATTGCTGAGAGTGGTCCGAGGCCATGCCCCCTTTTTACACCACTCTGCAAACATGCCTCCTGGCGCACTGCTGCTTGGGGGATGAAGTCCACTTTAGTCCTGAGGTCCTCAGGACAGAAGAGGACCTCATTGCCCCACCAGCAGTGCGCCAAGAGGCGTGTTTGCACAGTGGTGTAAAAAGGGGCATGGCCTCAGACTACCTCTTAGCAGTCCCACTGTGTGGGGCTTACTGGAGGTACCTGGTGGACTAGTTGCCCCCTTAGGACCCTTAGGATTGAAGGGGACTTAATCCCCCTACCCAGAATGCGCCAGGAGGTGCGTTTGCAGAGTGGTGCAGGGAGGGGGCAGGGCCTCCGGCGAGATTCCGGCTTCTTTTTCCTCTTTTGTTTTTGGAAGGGGGGCTGTGTAGCCCCCCTTCCCTTAATACTTTTTGGGCACTGGGGACCCCATCCCTCAGGGCCTGAGCCACTTTAAAAAAAAAAAAATTAAAAATGGGAAGGGGGCTGTGCGGCTCCCCCTCCCGAGGCTGATTTCGGCCTGGGGACCCCCTCCCCCGGGGCTTTACCTGGCCTCATGTGGGTGACCGCGGGGGGAGCCCCAATGCCCCCATGGTCCCTGCCAGCTCCCCGCCTCCTGCGGGAGCCGGCTTTGCTTTTGGGCAAAGGGAGCTGCTAACATGCAGCTCCCCTTGTCCACAAGCAATACTGCTTCGCTTCATGGAAGCGAGAGCAGGTTTCCTACTCTCACTTGCATGAAGCGAAGCAGAAGTTTGCAATGACAGGGCGGGAGCAGCTCCCGCCCTGTCATTGCAAACTGCAATATCCAGGGGGTGGGCACCCTGGGACATTGCTGGAGCTGGCCCTTGGGGTGGGGGTCCCCAGGGCCATGGATGGCTTGAGGAGGGGGGGCAGTACGGCCCTCCTCCCAACTGTTGGGAAGCCCCAGGGAGGTTGCAGACCCCTGGGGGTCCACAACAGACCCCTGTATTTGCATACAGTGTGCCCCGGGGAGGTAGAGGTCCCCAGGGCAGTGAGGGGGGGCTCGAGCCCCCCACACTTACTTTTTATAATATCCCAGGGGGGGTGGTGGCCCGTGAGGCCCCCTGCCCATAATTAAATAAAGCCTCGGGAGGTGGCGGTCCCTGGGACTTGGGTGGGCCCACGAGGCCCCCCACCAATAATTTAGGAAAGCCCCGGGTGGGTGGCAGTCCCCAGGGCTGTGGGGAGGCTGCCGCCCCCACGCATAATTTATGATAGCCCCGGGGAGGTGGCAGACCCCGGTGCTGTGGGGGGGCTGTGTGCCCCCCCCACACATAATAATAAAGCCCTGGGGAGGTGGCAGTCCCTGGAAATATTTGTCGCATTGCCCCCTGGGACATGGCCCACCCAGGGGCTTATTAAAATGAAGCGTGGGACACTGCGCTTTGGTTTTTTTCTCAGCGGGATTCACAAATCCTGCCGAAATATTTTCACAAAAAAGGTTTTTGGGGTTCTGGGTGTCCCTATGGGACCCCCTGACCAGGCCTAGGGGGTCAGGTTGTTTCTACCCTGCCCCCTTATCTTGTTTTATACCTTTTTTCTTGTGACTCAAGTTCTACTGAGTCACAAGATGGCTGCCAACACTTCCTGGTTTGAAGTGTTGGCAGCCAATCAGAAACAAGCTCGTGATCGGGAGGGTTCAGCCAATCAGATCTCACAATTCTCAAATATCAATATCTGTAAACCTTTAAATATCTCTACAACTGCTCAACGGATTTACACCATTTAAAAATAGCGTGCTTTATGGACCAAAAGCTACCTTTTTGCTGAATTTGGTGTAATTCCGTTCAGCAGTTCAGGCTGTAGCCAAGCCTAAAGTTTCCACTGGAAATTAACATGGAGAAAACACGTTTTGGGACCCCCCTTTTTTTTCATCCCCCGCTTGATGAATCACCCTGAGACTTACAAGACAGCAGCTAACCTGAGCAGGCCATTCGTTTTGAAAGTTTCGTGAAGATTCGTCAAACGGCGCCAAAGATATTGGCAAAAGAAAAAACGCTTTTCCTATGGAAACTAGGTCCTAACTATAACTACCTACTGCCGAGCGCCAGTAGGTAATATATATATATACATATTAGCACCAATAAGAACAACAGAGTCTGCATTTAAACATCTCTCAGGCGTGATGATTTTCACTATGAAACCGGCACTGATGAAAGCAAACCGCTGAAACGCGTCTGCCTTGGTGTTTCATAGCTCACCGTTTTATGCCTCCAAATTGAATTAAATCAACTTTGCAATGCTCTTGGATGTGTCGGGCTCATTCTTATCCGGAGTGAGTATTGGTTTGGATGTTTTGCCAGTTTTGCAGGCACTGGTTACCGGTACGCCCTCTTGATCTGGAGCGACGAGCACAGCCAGCGACCCTTGACCTCTGGGTAGGTCGCCCACCCATCCCCACAGCGCCACCTGTGCGTCCAGCTCCCTGCTGCTGCTGCTGATCTGAGGCCCTCCTCCACCCGCAGGCTACCACCTGCGCCTCATCCCTGGTGGCCAGTGGTAGGCCGTAGGTAGGTTCTTGTCATTGTGAGCGTCACTGTTACTGTCTTTCCCCTCTACATTTGTGCCCCCACTGTTTTTCCACTGTTTTGCCCTTCCGTTCGGTGCCCCCACTGCTGTGACTGTTTTCGTTCTGTACCCCCACTGTTTTCCACTGTTTTTGCCCTTCCGTTCTGTGCCCCCACTGCTGTGACTGTTTTCGTTCTGTGCCCCCACTGTTTTCCACTGTTTTTGCCCTTCCGTTCTGTGCCCCCACTGCTGTGACTGTTTTTTATTCTGTGCCCCCACTGCTTTTCCACTGTTTTTGCCCTTCCGTTCTGTGCCCCCACTGCTGTGACTGTTTTTCGTTCTGTGCCCCCACTGTTTTTCCACTGTTTTTGCCCTTCCGTTCTGTGCCCCCACTGCTGTGACTGTTTTTCGTTCTGTGCCCCCACTGCTTTTCCACTGTTTTTGCCCTTCCGTTCTGTGCCCCCACTGCTGTGACTATTTTTCGTTCTGTGCCCCCACTGTTTTTCCACTGTTTTTGCCGTTCCGTTCTGTGCCCCCACTGCTGTGACTGTTTTTCGTTCTGTGCCCCCACTGTTTTTCCACTGTTTTTGCCCTTCCGTTCTGTGCCCACACTGCTGTGAATGTTTTTTGCTCTGTGCCCCCACTGCTTTTCCACTGTTTTTGCCCTTCCGTTCTGTGCCCCCACTGCTGTGACTGTTTTTCGTTCTGTGCCCCCACTGTTTTTCCACAGTTTTTGCCCTTCCGTTCTGTGCCCCCACTGCTGTGCACTGTTTTTCGTTCTGTGCCCCCCTGTGCCCATTTTGATTTCTGTACCCCTTCGCCCTCCCGTTTCCCGCCGCTGTGTCCCCTGCGGCCCGCCCCCCTCGCTGACCACTCGCTGCCCCTGCCTCCCGCCTCCCAGCTGCTCCTCCCTCCCACCTCCCCATATATGGCGGTCGCTGTGCAGTGAGGTGAGCGACCCTTGACCTCTGGGTAGGTCACCCCCCCATCCGCACAGCGCCACCTGTGCGTCCAGCTCCCTGCTGCTGATCTGAGGCCCTCCTCCACCCGCAGGCTACCACCTGCGCCTCATCCCTGGTGGCCAGTGGTAGGCCGTAGGTAGGTTCTTGTCGTTGTGAGCATCACTGTTACTGTCTTTCCCCTCTATATTTGTGCCCCCACTGTTTTTTCACTGTTTTGCCCTTCCGTTCGGTGCCCCCACTGCTGTGACTGTTTTCGTTCTGTGGCCCCACTGTTTTCCACTGTTTTTGCCCTTCCGTTCTGTGCCCCCACTGCTGTGACTGTTTTCGTTCTGTGCCCCCACCGTTTTCCACTGTTTTTGCCCTTCCGTTCTGTGCCCCCACTGCTGTGACTGTTTTTCGTTCTGTGCCCCCACTGTTTTTCCACTGTTTTTGCCCTTCCGTTCTGTGCCCCCACTGCTGTGACTGTTTTTCGTTCTGTGCCCCCACTGCTTTTCCACTGTTTTTGCCCTTCCGTTCTGTGCCCCCACTGCTGTGACTGTTTTTCGTTCTGTGCCCCCACTGTTTTTCCACTGTTTTTGCCCTTCCGTTCTGTGCCCCCACTGCTGTGCACTGTTTTTAGTTCTGTGCCCCCACTGTTTTTCCACTGTTTTTGCCCTTCCGTTCTGTGCCCCCACTGCTGTGACTGTTTTTCGCTCTGTGCCTCCACTGCTTTTCCACTGTTTTTGCCCTTCCGTTCTGTGCCCCCACTGCTGTGACTGTTTTTCGTTCTGTGCCCCCACTGTTTTTCCACAGTTTTTGCCCTTCCGTTCTGTGCCCCCACTGCTGTGCACTGTTTTTCGTTCTGTGCCCCCCTGTGCCCCTTTTGATTTCTGTACCCCTTCGCCCTCCCGTTTCCTGCTGCTGTGTCCCCTGCGGCCCCGCCCCCCTCGCTGACCACTCGCTGCCCCTGCCTCCCGCCTCCCAGCTGCTCCTCCCTCCCACCTCCCCATATATGGCGGACGCTGCGCGGCCGCGCCGCTGGCGCGCCTAAGGCAAGCCCGTCTGCGCCCGTCCACGCCTGGACCGTGCCCAGTGCCAGAACCCCTGGCCCACGCATCCGCCACGAAGACCACCTCCGATATGACGCCAGCACCCTCATCGCTCTCAACCCAGGACGGACCTCCACCTGCTTCAAGGCCGCCCCGAAACGCACCCATGGTCCCTTCACCTGCCTCGGAGAGCCCGAGACTCCCGCCAAGAAGGACCTCAACCATCTCCGGTGCATCCTACTAAACACCCGCTCTGCACGCAAACACGCTGTCAAGCTCTGGGACCTACTCGACACCTTATCACCGGACGTCGCCTTCCTGACAGAGACCTGGATAAACGAATCCTCCGCACCCGACATCGCCATAGCCATCCCCTACGGCTACAAGATCACCCGCAGAGACCGCACCAACGGAATCGGAGGAGGAATCGCCATCGTCCACAAAGTCACCATCAGGGTCTCGAACAGCACCGATGACACTCTCAGCACCGCCGAACACATGCACTTCCAGATCCACACGGATCCCAACACCACCGTAAGATGCACACTCATCTACAGACCCGCCGGACCCCGACCCCAGTTCAGCGACTCCATCGCCGACTTCATCAGCACGCAGGCCCTGACCTCCACCGACTACATCCTCCTCGGAGACCTGAACTTTTACCTGGAGAATAACAATGACAGCAACTCCTCCACCCTGATCGACAACCTCGCCAACCTCGGACTGAAACAGCTCGTCACGACGCCGACCCACATCGCCGGACACACGCTCGACGCCATCTTCTCCTCAAGCTCCCACGTCTCCTTCAGCCACACCTCCAAACTCACCTGGACCGACCACCACTGCATCCACTTCACCTTCCGGAAACCCACCGCACACCACCGCACCCTACAGATCCCCCGCAGATGCTGGAGCAAAGTCACCGAAGACCAACTCCAGACAAACCTCGCACTCAGCCCACCCAACGACCCCTCCAACCCCGACGCCACCGCCCGCAATCTCAGACGATGGATGGACGACTGCGCCAACACCCTAGCCCCACTGAAAAAACCAACCTACAAAGACACCAGCAAGAGAGCCAGCTGGTTCACCCCGGAACTCCTAGCATCCAAGCGCACCTGCCGGAAACTGGAGAACAAATGGCACAGCGAGAAGATGCCGGACAGCCGCGCAGCCCACAAAGACGCCATCCGCAACCACCATCACCTCATCAGATCCGCCAAGAGGACCTCCTTCAAAGACCGCCTCGACAACAACGCACACAACAGCAAGGATCTCTTCAGCATCGTGATGGAACTCTCCAACCCCAGCTCCAACACCAACGACATCCCGCCGTTGCAAGCCCTGTGTGATTCCCTCGCCACCTTCTTCCACCGCAAGATCGCCGACATCCACGGCAGCTTCGACTCCCGGACGACCCCAACAGGCCCGTCACATCAGACCCGCCGCACCCCATCGACCACGACCCCCTGACAGCCTGGGTCAACGTGAACACCGAGGACACAATCAAGACCATGGGCACAATCCACTCCGGCTCCCCAACAGACCCTTTTCCACACCACATCTTCAACAAAGCCGGCAGCTCCATCGCACCCCACCTGCGCAACGTCATCAACCTCTCCTTCGAGACCGCGACCTTCCCAGAGAGCTGGAAACACGCAGAGATCAACGCCCTACTCAAAAACCCAAGGCGGACCCGAGCGACCTCAAGAACTTCCGGCCCATCTCCCTGCTTCCATTCCCAGCTAAGGTCATCGAGAAGATCGTCAACAGACAGCTCACCCGCTACCTCGAAGATAACAGCATCCTGGACCCCTCCCAGTCAGGATTCCGCAGCAACCACAGCACCGAGACCGCCCTCATCGCCACCACAGACGACATCAGGATCCTGCTGGACAACGGCGAGACGGCGGCCCTCATCCTCCTGGACCTCTCCGCCGCCTTCGACACTGTCTGCCACCGCACACTACGCACACGCCTCCACGACGCAGGGATCCGAGACAAGGCCCTGGATTGGACCACCTCCTTCCTTTCCGGCAGAACCCAGAGCGTCCGCCTCCCCCATTCCGATCCGAAGCCTCCGAGATCATCTGCGGCGTACCCCAGGGATCTTCCCTCAGTCCGACACTGTTCAACATCTCCATGGCTCCACTCGCACGCATCACGCATCACCCGACAGCACGACCTCAACATAATCTCCTACGCCGATGACACTCAACTGATCCTCTCCCTCACCAAGGACCCTCTCACCGCCAAATCCAACCTCCACGAAGGAATGAAAGCCGTCGCCGACTGGATGAAGTGCAGCCGACTTAAGCTGAACACAGACAAGACGGAGATCCTCATCCTCGGCTCCAACCCATCAGCCTGGGACGACTCCTGGTGGCCCTCGTCACTAGGGGCACCCCCGACACCAACCGACCACGCACGCAACCTGGGAGTCATCCTCGACTCAACGCTCACCATGACCAAGCAAGTCAACGCAGTCTCCTCCTCCTGCTTCAACACCCTCCGCATGCTCCGCAAGATCTACAGGTGGATCCCGACAGACACGAGAAGAACAGTTACCCAGGCCCTCGTCAGCAGCAGACTTGACTACGTAAACGCCCTCTACGCAGGAGCCCCGACCAAGCTCATCAAACGACTGCAAAGAATCCAAAACGCCTCTGCACGCCTGATCCTCGACATTCCACGCCACAGCCACATCACCCCCCACCTGAAAAACCTGCACTGGCTCCCCGTCGACAAGAGAATCTCCTTCAAACTCCTGATCCACGCACACAAGGCACTCCACAAAACCGGCCCAGCCTACCTCAACAGTCGACTCTCCTTCTACGTTCCCAACCGTCAGCTCCGCTCCGCCGACCTCTCCCTGGCCACCGTCCCGTGCATCCGGAGAACCACCACCGGGGGCAGATCCTTCTCTCACCGCGCCGCCAAGATCTGGAACACCTTTCCCCTCAACCTACGACAGACCCAAGACCTGCTGACCTTCAGGAGACGACTCAAGACCTGGCTATTCGACCAGTAGCGGCAACACCCCCCCTCCTCTCCCTCAGCGCCTTGAGACCCTTGCGGGTAAGTAGTGTGCTTTATAAATCTTGTGATTGATTGATTGATTGATTGAGCCAGCAAAAGATGGACTTTGTGTGAAACACAAGCGCGTTGACCCCCCCGGTGGATATAGTACTGTGGCAGTAACATCACCGCCTGGGGGAAAGAGGAGTATTATTTACATACTCACAAGAGACTTTGCTTGATGGTATGACTCACAGCAACAATCG
Source organism: Calotriton arnoldi (assembly GCA_963921515.1). Taxonomy (NCBI): domain Eukaryota; kingdom Metazoa; phylum Chordata; class Amphibia; order Caudata; family Salamandridae; genus Calotriton; species Calotriton arnoldi. The sequence goes on along the minus strand of CAWUFW010000238.1, from coordinate 4,387,307 downwards.
AGTGCAAGCTGCAATGATGTCGTATTGTCCACAGCTAACAATGTTTGGGGCACCACTGTGTGCATGGAGGCCACATTACTGAATGGGTTTTCACCGCGGGCAGCGCTAATTGTATGCAGCAAGGCCTGGAGAGAGGCAAGAGGTGTAGCGTGTGATGGGACACTGCCCCTATAATGCAGAGGTGAGGTCAGAAGTATGCACCAATAAAAACAACAGAGTCTGCATATAAACATCTCTCAGGCGTTATGATTTTCACTATGAAACCGGCACTGATTAAAGCAAACCGCTGAAACGCGTCTGCCTTGGTGTTTCATAGCTCACTGTTTTATGCCTCCAAATTGAATTAAATCAACTTTGCAATGCTCTTGGATGTGTTGTGCTCATTCTTATCCGGAGTGAGTATTGGTTTGGATGTTTTGCCAGTTTTGCAGGCACTGGTTACCGGCACGCCCTCTTGATCTGGAGCGACGCGCACAGCCAGCAAAAGATGGACATTGTGTGAATCACAAGCGCGATGCCCCCTCCAGTGGATATAGTATTGTGGCAGTAACATCACCGCCTGGGGGAAAGAGGAGTATTATTTACATTCTCACAAGAGACTTTGCTTGATGGTATGACTCACAGCAACAATCGAGTGTCAGCTGCAATGATGTTGTGTTTGGGGCACCACTGTGTGCATGGAGTCCACATTACTGAATGGGTTTTCACCGCGGGCAGCGCTAATTGTATGCAGCAAGGCCTGGAGAGAGGCAAGCGGTGTAGCGTGTGATGGGACACTGCCCCTTTAATGCAGAGGTGAGGTCAGAACTATGCACCAATAAGAACAACAGAGGGGCATATTCTCAAGAACGTGCGATAATCATCGCCAAAATAGGTTAACACAAGTTTCCATATCGCCGTCTATCGCGGGAAAATAACCCCGTGTTAACGTGGCATTCACAACACGACGGTAACATGCGATATTGTGGAGAGGTGTGGTGCAGCGGCCAGGGCAGCTGACTTCGGAGCACGGGGCTCACGGTTTAATCCCCGGCTCCGGCGGCAGCTGAGCTCAGCACCATGTGACTCTGGGCAATAGCTCACTTAATTTCCACAACGGCCCCCAGCGCCTTGAGACCCGTAAGGGTGAGTAGTTTGCGCTTTACAAATACGGATATTACCCCGATAACGCCTCAAATGTCCGCGATAACATTACCGGGATGGCGATGAAAATCCAAACCCTAACGCGAAAAAAGTCACAATGCGCCCAACCGCGATAAGACAATCAGCGGAAAGCAGCGCCAGGCCTGCAAACACACACGTCAGGCGGGAAAAATCACTACAAAAGCAGGAAAAAAATAACACAAAAAAAAAACAAAATACAGTGAAGCACAATGGAGGCAGCCGGAGCAGACACAGAGGACGGCCAGAACCCCACAAGCCCCCAGGAGGAGCAGCCTGGGACCTCGGGGACAGGGAAGGGCAAGGACAAGAAGAACAGGAAGCTGTGGTTCAGTCCGCATGAAAACAGGATCCTGATCACGGAGGAGATAGAACACCATCAACAACTGTTTGTCACCTCCAATGTGTCATTGGCGACAAAAAATGGAATATGGCAGTCCATCCTGGACAAGGTGAATGCAGTCGGAGTGCTGAGGAGGACAATGGAAGAGCTCAAGAGGCGCTGGAATGATGTGAAGCGCAAGACCAAGCTGAAACTCACCAACAACCAGAAGGCAGCAATGCAGACTGGAGGTGGGAGTCCAGCGCCACAGGAGGAGCTGGATGAGATGGAGGAAATGGTGTCCACAGTCATCAGTGTGGAGACGGTGGCAGGAGTCGGGGGCCCGGACACTGCTCAACATGACCTGACACAAAAGCAACAGGGTGAGTACCCCCAGGGACGGGGGGGACGGGGGGAGATGGGCACAATGGCACACATGCACAATTAAATACAGCACAGTGCACACCCACAATGACTCTGGATCATGTCCCTGATCCCCTTGGCACACTGCAGCACACATAGAAACAGCAAGTAGGCCCCCGTCGAATATGCGCCCAGAGGGGGCCCTTCCCACACATCACCAATCTCACAACCAACCCATGCACATGTGCCAAACCCAGCAAAGCGGCGTGTCAGTGAGCCACACTGACAATGCAAGTGACACTGCATGACGAATAGCATGGCTGCAGTCAATATATCATGACATGTTGCAAGCCACCACACTGAGGTGGCTGAGTGTGGACTACATCCGTGAAGGAGCAGGCCACACTCTGACACATCCACCTGCACAAACAACCCCTGACGTCAACAACACATCTGCGGACAAACCATGCCCCAGAGTCCCAACTCCCACCAAGACCCAAATTCACCCAAGTCTGCAACATCTCAGTACTGTATGGGCACAGAAGTCAAAGGCACACTGCCAGAAAGGAACAAGGGGCAGCAAAATCAGAGCTGCAGGGGCGACTCTCCCAAAATGCAGCACACACACATGATATTCAGAGCACATCAGCATTGACAACAATGTGGTACAAACTGCAACACGTATACAACAGGACAGAGGACACAACAGGTGCCGCCTGTGTTCAGAAACTGGCCAAGCACATTTGGCATAGCAGGGAAATGTGAGATGACAATGTACAAGTACAAACACATATCCGTGATGTTGACAAAATGTCCACTGTCCCGCATCAAATAGGCAGCTCCTCCTAAACAGCCACAATGTACATTGTCATGCAGTCTGCATGTGAACTTGTACAATGCGTCAACATACATGTGAACACAATGTAACACTGTATCTCCCCTTCACATTGCAGAGGGAGCATCAACACCTCCTGAAGAGCAGCCCCAACAACTCTTCACTGATGACGATGAGGACATCTCCGACATCGACCCCGAAGCCCTTCAAACCCTCTTCGACAGTCTCGGCACCCCACCTCCAGGAGCAGGGCAGCCCAGCTGCATCGGGGAGACCCCACCCCCTGCACAGACCACACAGCAGGAAGCACCTACCACCCCAGCTGTCTCCCAGGACCCCCACAAACAACACATGGCCTTCCAAAGCCGTGTGTCAGAGGTCCAGGAGAAGATGGCTGATCAGGTGCGGTGGGGTTCGACCTCATGGCAGCAAAACTTGATGCCATACATGGGTGTCTGAGTACCATCAGGGACCATTTGCAGTCCCAACGGACACCCACAGTCCGCTCCATGCTCTCCAACGATCCATGGCTGACATCGCTGGAGTCATGATACTGAGACAAGAACAACTGTCCAGTCAGAGTGGCTCCAGCGATGTCAGCCGGGAGTTGGGACAGATGCGGGGGCTCATTGAGAACATGGAGCGGATGATGGTGGAAAGAATGGCTGCCACTGCTGCACACCAGCGAGATGTGGCTGGGACCTTCCATGCCCTGCAGCACATCGTCATGGCATTGCTGCCTCAAGGCCTGGCGCAGATGAATGCTGCTGCTGCTTCCACATCCACATCTCCGCCCCTTGATGTGTCAGTGCCTCACAGTGCGGCAGGCAATCCACCACCACCCACGTGTGAGGCACATGTGACATCAGAGGACGAAGATGCGGGTGAATCAACCTTACTGGTGAGGAGGAGGCAGTAGCATTCATCTCCACCATATGGCCTGTTCCTGCTTGGTTCTGCCCTTTGCATCATCACCTTCCACTGTCCCCTGGTACACTCTATGACACTCACCTTGGATCTCGACATGGACTGCCATATTCCGTTTGGTTCCCAATGACACAGCGAACAGACTGCGGACTCTTCCGCTTCTGATGTACTTGTCATTCCCTGAAGGACTCTGGCTGGCCCTCCACAGGCCATTAATGTGAAGTGGGGTTTGCATGGCCCTGTACTGCTCCAGCTGCAACACTCCACTGGATGTGAATTGAACATTCAGAATCGCACAGATGTGTCATGCCTTTGATCATTCAAGTATGAGAGTATGGATGAATGTAGGGTCAGTGATTCCCCCTTACGTCCATGTTGCTCATGTCGTGGGACCTGAGTCACAGGGTGCAACATTGCCGATTGCGGTCCGGGTGCCATAGACACTACAACAGAGACACAAGCATCAGTTACTTCCATGTCCAGCCCAGAACTGATGCACGCCCAGAGCCCCGGGCTCATTGTTCCCACCCCTACGCTGGCCTGCCATACGCCAGGCCAGTCCACTCCGCTTACGCTCAGATGGGGGGGAAGACAAAGCTACATGTCCCAGGTCTTCCCTGTAGTGATCTGCTGTTCACTGTTGTCAGCATGCCACAGCCACTCCCTGAGGGCTGGTTCACACCCACACCACACCCATCCAGCACAGGTGTCACAGGACATGTGACCCTGCCAATAAAAGGGGCCTAGCACGTCACATTCCCCACTGCCGGAGGTGACATGATGGCATCCGCACCACGAGACTCAATCATCAAGGGTCCATGAATTGTGGCGCACTGAGTTGGTGGCACCCGCTGCATTGTGGCTGGCAGGGGCCTACCGCCACGTGATGATGTCTTGCGTTGCACAGGGTCAGTGGCACCCGCTGCACTGCGGCTGGCAGGGGCCTACCGCCACGTGACGATGTCTTGCGTTGCACAGGGTTAGTGGCACCTGAAGAGCTGAGCGGGTGTGCAGCCTGCGATGATGCGTAGGCCTCGATGACCCGTCCTGCTAACCATGGATCGATTTGAATTGTGAGTCCTGCTGGACCGTAGTGCATGCCGAAGGCAGCAGTCAGCACACACATGACTCCGCGGTGCGGTGCCGCAGGGTGCGCTGGGGGCCTGTGGTGTGGAATCCAGCGAGCAGCTGAGGAGGATGCACCGGCACGTGGTGGGCCCTCTTGGAGACACGCCGGCGGCAGCAGGTGAGCATTGAGACCTGGGTGCGCAGGGGCGGCCAGTCATCGCTGGGTGGAGGACCTGTCTGGGGACCAGGGCTGGGGTGCTACAGGCGCACAGGGTCGCGCAGGCACCAACGGTCATGGCGGCGGACTCGTGGCTGGGTGGGGGCGCCGCCCTTGCTGCCACGACCCTGCATGCGATGATCGTGATGTGCGTGGGTTGGTTTGTGACATAGCCACCTCGTCTCCAGTGTGGATGTGCCCGTTGATCGTGGTCGGCCGCGTGTGTGTAGGCCTATGGGCAGGTTGGGGCAGAGACTGAGACACACGCAGTAGTCAGTTTGGTGGTGGATTGGTGACATGTGCATTCCCACAGTTGTGAGTTGGGGGATTGTGGAGTTGAGGTGTGTGGTGTGTTCAGTTGGTACTTGCCGATGGGCAGTGCATTTCCATAGGGGCCATCCTCAGAGCGCTGGTTGGTGGCGGACTTGCGGACATGTGGGGATCATGCACACTGCCTGGGGAGTTTGAGACAACATTGGTGGACAGGCCAAGGTGGTCCACTTTTGTATGCACAGTGATGGCATGCGTGTGGTTGCTGTTGCGGTGATTGTGTGCAGTGTCGGCAGGGGGCACAAGTCATACACGTGTGCTGTGAATTGCCCCCAACACGTGCGTGACACAAGCTATGGCGTTGTTCCCTTGCGTGGTCTCAAGATGTTCCTGCACAGTGTGGGGGGAGTGAGGGGCAGGGGTATCGAGCTGACACACACCGTGGTGCTTTCAGGTATGATGAGTCCTGCATGATGTGACCGTAACAGCAGTTTGTGTGGACGTTACCTTCCTCTTCATTCCTACGATGGTTACAGCCACACGAACTTCTTTTGCAGTCTACTCATGCATGGTTTATCATGCCTGTGAGCATTCCGGTTTGTCCAAGTGCAGTACACTGTACCAGATTAAGCATGTGACTATACGGAAGTTTGACCATTGTCACCATTTCTCCCACAGGTTTCTGAAGACACGTTGCCCTGTTGAAGTTCCCCGTTGGGAATGGAACGCGTTGGCTGAGCTTTTCGTTTTGTTTGTTTGTGTATTTGTAATAAAGTTCTGTTTTTACACTACTGTTGACTACTGGACTTCATGACCTGGTGCACCCACATTTTGGTTGCTACGATCTTGGGTCTGGGACATGGAGGCATCTACTACGGCTGGCGTTGGGGTTGGTTGCGCAGGTACACTACGAATTAGAACTTTCGTGTGGTGCGGATACAGGGGCACGCCGTTGCTTTTGTGGACATGCATCCATGACATATGTGAGGGGGTTTGATGGGGCTGGCTGTGAGACTCCTCCGACTCCGGCAGTTGTTGGTTGGAAGATACCAGGGGCCAACGGGTGCAGCACACCCAGCTGCTTTGTCTGCGGGGGGATGTAGGTTGTCCGCTGTGTTGGTAACGTCAGCCTGTGGGCAATGTGGGTCAGGATGCGGTGGATGGTTGTCCTTTTGAGCCTGTGTTGGCCAATGGCTTCCTCTGGTGTTGGATCTCTGGGGCTGGTGCGTTTTAGGGTTGTCCGCTGTCCTGCACTGCCTAGGTGGTAATACGGGGGGTGGTGGTCCGGGGGGGGCCTGGAAGTGGTGGCGGGGGGTGTTGTGGCCCTCTTGATTCTCCGAGCTGCATGATCATTGGCTCCATGGCATCTGTTGGTCTTCAGATGTGGCTCTGGGCTGGGCTCCCTTTCATACTGCCGGTAGTCGTCCTGCTTAGCACCAGCAGAAGGCAGGTGTTAAATCCTTGCTGCTAATGCGCCTTATCGCCTGTTTTTGGGTCGCATCGCAGATCTGGCTGGTTGTTGAGAATATCGCGGAGTGTTGTTTTTAGTGTGTTTTTGCACGGGAACGCCTACTCTGCATATCATTAGCGTTAGTTGTCGCACTCATCCGTGGCGATGTTTTTTGCGGCAGCGATCACTGGTTAAGTGGCGATATCAGCAGTTTGCACCAGCTTGAGAATAGGGCGATAAATCTATCGCCACTTTTGCAGCGCTAAAGTGCCGATAAGTCAGCGATAAGTCCTTGAGAATATGCCCCAGAGTCTGCATTTAAACATCTCTCAGGCGTGATGATTTTCACTATAAAACCGGCACTGATGAAAGCAAACCGCTGAAACGCGTCTGCCTTGGTATTTCATAGCTCACCGTTTTATGCCTCCAAATTGAATTAAATCAACTTTGCAATGCTCTTGGATGTGTCGGGCTCATTCTTATCCGGAGTGAGTATTGGTTTGGATATATATAGATATATATAGATATTACCTACTGGCGGTCGCCAGTAGGTAGTTATAGTGAGGACCTATTTTCCATAGGAAATTCACAACATTCTATTTCCAATAACTTTGGCGCCGGTTGATGAATCTTCACGAAATTTTCAAAACTCGTGGGGCGCTCCGGTCCGCTCCTATCCTGAAAGTCTCGGGGTGATTCATCAAGTGGGGGCCAAGAAAAAAGGGGGACCCAAAACGTGTTTTCCCCATGCAATTTTCCATAGGAACCTTTAGTCGCAGCTACAGCCCGAACTGCTGAACGGAATTACACCAAATTTGGCAAAAAGGTAGACCTTGGTTCAGAGTCGTGCCTTTTGGTTAAATGGTGTAAATCCGTTCAGTAGTTCCTGAGAAATTTGAAAAAGAAAACACATATATATCTGGGCGGAGCCTAACCACACATGTCATCGTGAGATCTGATTGGCTGTCAGCACTTCATCCTGGAATTGCTGGCAGCCATCTTGGGACCAATATAAATGATAGTACCCCATTGAAATGCATTGTAGTGAATCGAAGATTTTGAGGGTTACCAAAAGGAGAAGTATAAAGGGTGATAACAGACTTTAGTTACATTAGAATTCATTTGTTGATGGTACCATACTAATTTCAGGAATTGTGGTGTGTTCTAAGGTGATTTTACCCTGTGAAAAACCTTCTGCTGGGATATCATGAATCATGTTTGAGAGAAAACTATTTTCACATGCTTGTCCCATACAGTTTTGGAAGGTGCTCCAGCAGCTAAAATGAGAGCATATTTTCTGTAAATTCACATTATCTTTCTCAGTCATGTGAGAATGAAGTCTGACATTCTCAGTAAAACATGTACATCCAACAAGGGCAGAGACTGTCAGTTGATTCCTTTGTGTTCTACTGCAGCTTCCCAGGGTGTTCTAAAGAACAACTAGAGTGCTAACAGCCTTACTTATGACAAAAGTATGGCACACCTGAAGCCATCTTGATTGGAATAAACTGGTAACACTTAAAACATTTAATTTAAAAAGGAACAAAATGAGGGGGTTCATTTTGTCATAGAAATTATGGTTAGTGCTGTAGAAAGAAAAATTAGGACATGTTTTAAGTGAGATCTCAAATATCTTCCTGTTATATTTCAACAGGAGCAGCCTGTCAGTTGATGCCTTTGTGTTCTACTGCAGCTTCCCAGAGTGTTCTAAAGAACAACTAGAGCGCTAACAGTCTTACTTATGACAAAAGTATGGCACACCTGAAGCCATCTTGATTGGCCCACATATAGCCCATGACAGAAGTGTGCAAAACACTTTTTATTTTTAGTTTTTCTGCAGTTTTATATAGTGCAAACTGGTCAGGTATTGGAGCGTTACATCTTACTTGGACCCCTTATTGCGTATTTTGCACGAAGTACATGAGATTGATCTTGCGAAACATTGAACTTTACGATTCTGTTAACCTGAAGTTGCTCTGAACCGGGCTTTGTAACACCCGATTTTACCTACTGGTTTTAATTAATTCTCACTGTATTGTATTAGGAAAGAGGATTTACTGTTTTTATGTACACTTTTATGATCTATGTTTCTAAATCAGATCAAATAAAGTTTAATGAATTCTATGGCAGGACGGAGGCGAGGATTATGCATATCTTTCCTCACTTTATTTGCATAGCAGTTCAAAGAAAACGTAACACAACAATCATTAAACAAAAGACTACACAACCCATGAACCATTAGGGGGTAGTCTCCAAGGCAACTATAGTCCAATCATATCACAGTCCATCGTATATAATATCGTGACATCCCTTCCGCTTCCTCTTTCTTCACTGCTCGTCAGTTAAGTGCATTCCTTATATTCTTGGCTTAATCTGACGTTGTTGCTGTTTGTATAGCGGTTTCTTGTGCACGTTATTAGCATTATTGCCTTGGTATTGTTTCATATTCCCTGCGCAGCAGGCTCTTGCCCGAGCGTGTTCTCCCCCTTGCAGTTTCTCACGCTGTGTGCTCTGCGCGCGGTGAGATCCTGTCAGGCGCGTCTGGTCTGAGCGAGGCAGCTCCGTCGAGCGCTCCCGCTGGTCTTTACGCGCGTTTGGGAATCCGGTCACTCCTTTAGTGTCCGCTTGATTCCCGACCAACCCTCGCCTAATTTTGACACCGCTATGCGGTGATTTCCCCACACAGCCACGTTAGTGACCAGCGCCACCTGGTGGTGGTAATTGGTATTGCGCCTCAGTCTATTCTTATAACAGCTTCGGGGAAAGCCCAGCTGTTGGAGCACCGGCGAGGGGGCTGTCTTAAGGATTTGAAGGGCATTTGCTCTGTGCTCACACCCTCTGCTATCATGTCTTCTCCAGAAGACCATTTTTACTCCTCCTACCAGGAAGTGGAGGAGGAATGGCCCCCCAACTTCTCCCTCCAGCAGTGGACCAAGCCCTCTCTCTGGCTATTTCTAGGGCGCTGGCTCCTCTTAGGGATCAGGTTGATAAGCTGGCGAAAAGCATCCCTGGGGTGTTCAGTGACCCAGATCTGGTGGTGGCGGGTCCAAGTAGCTCCCAGATGGGGAATAAAAGGGCCGTTAAGCATAACGCGGGGCACTTGGAAGGATTTGATAAACTTACGGAGACCTTCCTCAAGAGTGCGCGAACGCTAAAACATGCACCCTGCCGGGAGGAGGAGGGGCCCGGAGAAAATTGCGACACTGTCACCACTATTGTAGACCCCAACGGCGGGTTTCCCTTAGAAGGAGAGGGTGTATCGGAGGACGATTTCTCCTCCGATGAGGATAAGAACTCGGGGCGTCCCTGGCGTCCAGAGTCCCACTCCTCTCAGTCCCCGGTTGGGGACGGGGTCCACTCGGACATGTTCGAGCCTACCCAAATTTACCATCCTAGATCGGCAGAGTGGACACCTGATGCCAAAGTGGCAGAGTATGTGGTGGGGAAAATCCATCAACCCCTTGAAAGGGAGGTCAGGAATAGGATGAGGGGAGAATGCCCCAGGCCCTCACTGAAGGGGAAGGTGGCACACACGCCTGAAATTGATGAGAAACTATGTACCTTTTTCTTCAAGTATATGAGGGATCCCAAGAAAGGAATTGATTGGTCTTGGACGTGGTAGGGCCCTTGACCCAAATTATTCAATTGACGGAGCGTTCCAAAGAGTCAGGATCCCCTTTGTCCACGGATATTGTGGCTGGTTGGGCGCACTACCCTAAACCCTAAAACACTACCCCCTCCACTACCCAAACACCACTGCACTACCCTAAACCCTAAAACACTACCCCCAGCACGACACCCTACACTACCCAAACATAACTGCACTACCCTAAACCCTAAAACACTACCACCAGCATGACTCCCTACACTACACAAACACCACTGCACTACCCTAAACCCTAAAACACTACCCCCAGCACGACTCCCTACACTACCCAAACACCACTGCACTACACTAAACCCTAAATATACCCCCAGCATGACCTCCCACACTACACAAACACCACTGCACTACCCTAAACCCTAAAACACTACCCCCAGCACGACCCCCTACACTACCCAAACACCACTGCACTTCCCTAAACCCTAAAACACTAACCCCAGCATGACCCCCTACACTACCCAAACACCACTGCACTACCCTATACCCTAAAACACGACCCCCTACACTACACAAACACGACTGCACTACCCTAAAGCCTAAAACACTACCCACAGCATGACCCCCTTCACTTCACAAACACCACTGCACTGCCCTAAACCCTAAAACACTACCCCAGCACTACCCCCTACACTACCCAAACACCACTGCACTACCCTAAACCCTAAAACACTACCCCAGCACGACTCCCTACACTACCCAAACACAACTGCACTACCCTAAACCCTAAATCTACCCCCAGCACGACCCCCTACACTACCCAAACACCACTGCACTACCCTAAACCATAAAATACTACCCCCAGCATGACCCCCTACACTACACAAACACCACTGCACTACCCTAAACCCTAAAACACTACCACCAACATGACCCCCTACACTACTCAAACACCACTGCACTACCCTAAACCTTAAAACACTACGCCAGCACGACCCCCTACACTACCCATATACCACTGAACTACCCTAAAACACTACCCCCAACACGACCCCCTACACTACTGCACTACCCTAAACCCTAAAACACTACCCCCAGCACGACCCCCTACACTACCCAAACACCACTGCACTACCCTAAACCCTAAAACACTACCCCCAGCACGACCCCCTACACCACCCAAACACCACTGCACTACCCTAAACCCTAGAAAAGAAACCCCCACCCCATGCCCAATCCCCCTTACCTCTCACTCCTCATGGTTCCTCTCTCCTCGTGGTTCCTGCTTCACATCATCTCTGAGGGGCGGTGCACGTCGTTGTGAGGAAACGGAACAGCCTCTGTTTCCTTACAACGACATGGATCGTCTACATGTTTTTAGAACGCATGGTCATTTACCATACATACCTTTACAACAAAATTCGTTGTAAAGGCATGCGTGGTAAATGACCATGCGTTCTAAAAAATGCGTAGTAATGACTTCGTGATGTACAATGCATGCGTGGTAATGCATGCGTTGTAATGGTATCGCAAAGTAAAAAGTCGTTGTAACGGCTGTTTACCGATCGAAGCTAGCCCCTATTCTTCAGTGAGACATTTATTTGATTAATTAGGAGGAAGGAATGTGTTTTTTTACTGAAAAGTGCATTCCCGGCTGTTGTATTGTGAAAGTGTCCGCGTGGCCTGGTTTCACTTCCGGTGAGAGAGTGGAAGAGTCTGTTTGGATCTAAAGGAGTTCTGTTGTTGGACGGGGCCGGCGTGACATGTCATCAGAAAACATAGCTAATGGAAAGCGTCCTCCCTGAAGTGTGGAGCAGTGCCATGAGAGGTCAACGAGTGTGCATCCCACTGCAGTATGACCGTACCGCGTGACCCATGTGCCGCCTCCAGGGTACGGGAGGCAGAAGCGGCATCGCAGGTCCTCTTGAAGACCGTTGTAGCACTAATTCTACATTTTGGTACTAGGGCATTTTAACTTCGTTGTTCCTGCCAGATACAAAGAGAAGATCCTGTGTTATTCAGTGCCCTCGTTACCTTTTTCGTGGGTTGTGGTGCTTGTCACTTCGCTGCCCCGCCGGTGCACACGACTGGGCACCCCACCTCGTGTGCCATCTGCAGGGCCTCTGCCCTCGGATCACTGGTTTCGGTTTCTGGAGTGGCAACATGAACAGTTGCTCCCAAAGGACTAGCCTGAACACTTAGGTGAATATCCCCTGCACCAGCATTCCACGGAAATTCTTTCCTAGCTCTCCCACGTCAACGAGCACGACTCCGCTCGCGACACCGTATGACGTCATCGGAGCCATAAGAGGACCTCGTCGGCGTGCTGACGTCAGTTCCACCCATTTTTTCCGTGCCACCGAGGCAAACAGGGGACCGAGACATTTTCACATGTATACATAGTATAATAGATATATATATATTCACTGAAAAAACCATAGGTTTCAAGCATGTTATAGTTAGAAATTAGCATTTAAAAAACCTTAGAAATTCACTGAAAAAACCATAGGTTTCAGGCACGTTATAGTTAGAAATTAGCATTTAAAAAACCTTAGAAATTCACTGAAAAAACCATAGGTTTCAGGGGCGTTATAGTTAGTTGGACATTTCACTCGTACAAAACCATAGAAATTCCCCTGTTATAGTTAGTTCAGCTAACTATAACTCGCGCGCCCGCAATGCACTGCTGATGACGTCACATATTACATCACTCATGACATGGTCAGTGACATCACTCATGACATTACTGAATTCGGTCTACAGAGACAAACAGTGGAGAGAAGAGGCGCTTACATAAAAAGCTGGCGAAAAATCAGAGACGCCGACCAAGGCTCTTTAAACGCCCAACTTTGGACTGAACTCTCTACTCGAGAGAACTCACCCGCAAGGAAGTACCTAAAAGAATCATTGGAGACCATGGGACTAACAAACCTCTGGGAGTCAGCCACAGACATCAAAAGTTTTAAAACCGTGGTTACAAAAGTAACCAAAATGATATCATCAATAGAGGATAAAGAAATCTTGGCCAAGAGAGCTCACGGGTGGACAGTATTGAAAGACTACAATGCTCTGAAGCCGCAAGAATATTTAAAAACGGGCCTAACGCAGACGACAAAAAACAAATTTTTAAATCTGCGCCTCGGCATTATACCAATATTACCTCATCTGGCACCTTGGCAAAGGGAAGGCGCGGAAAACTGTTGTCGACTCTGCAGAGCAGGAAAAGAGGACCTAATTCACATTATCTGTATTTGCCCAAACCTTATGGACATAAGGCGCTCCCTACTTCGAGTTTTATGGAACCAAAAGGGCATAACTAGCTGCAGGCAGGCTGTGATGCTGTGTTTTAACCCCGAAGAGACTCAGTTAAATTGCAGATTAACAAAATTCTTCGATATAGTGGCTAGAAGACTCAAGAGATAGCCACATGGCTTACTTAAAGCACTTGCACTTTAATCGTACAGCCTGCCTAGTTATTTGCCAAGCTACCACTATGCAAAAACTTTCGGAGTAGAGTGTCCCTTCAACTTTTTCTATTTTTTAACGGTTTTTACCAAAACGTAATCATGAATTCTATGATTTTATAGAATGTGACCATCTTCTCTTTTCTTTTTTTTTTCTTTTTCTTTTTTTATACTACAAATGTAAATAAGGTTTTTCTCATAAATGTAAGTTTATAACATTGTGAGTTTTTATTAACTGTACAATAAACAAATTCTAAATTCATGACATTACTGATGACATCTCAAATGACATCACTGATGACATCACTGATGACATCATCCAGTGAATGTGTGTTTTTCTGAAAATTAAATATGTTTTATATACGTATATCTCAAGGTCAATGGAAGAATAAATGGGTATATAAGTGTCTAAATGGATGATTTTGTTTTGTAAAATTGATTGTATAACTGACTAAGTGTATCTTAGTGAATACATGGGTTAGTGAGTAATGTTTAAATATGAAAATATCTGTATCAGTCTCTCACTTTGTGTATAAGTGGCTGCATGGGTTGGTGAGTAGCTACATGAGTGTCTATATGGGTTATTAGTTGGTTTTTTGAGTATCAGTATGAGTGTCTGAGTGTCTGTATGGTTCGGTGGGGGGTATTACTTAGTGCATAGATGCATGAATGAGTGACTCACTGTTTGTATGTGTTGAAGACAGCATGTGTGCAGGACTGTATAGGCGGATGAGTATGGGTGTGTTAGTGAGTGAAGGACTATCTCAATAGTGTCTTTATGAGTAACTACATTTGTTTTAAACTATTATATGTGAGTATTGGTGTATATAAGTGAGTATATGTGAGAGTGGGAGATTGGAAGAGTTCCTGTACAAATAAGTAGGTGTTTCTATAAGTGATTGTTTAAGAGAGTAAGTATGTGTAAGTTTCTGTAGAAGTAAGTGTGGTAGTGTGTGTATAACTGTATATGCAAGTAAATAGATGTTTGATACTTTGTTTGCATGTGTGACTATGTGTGCGAGTAACTCTATGGATGAGTGGTTGTGTGTAACAGGATGTATAGGTGTATGAGTACATATGATGAGTGAGTACATGTATGAGTGACTGTATAGGGACTGTTGGTGAATGAGTGGATGTGTGTGTGTAGATCTTGGAATTACTGAATAGGTGTGTTGTAACTGGTATTGGTATGTCCATTGTTTTGAAAATGTTAGTTTGTATTTTTGAGTGTGTGTATCAAAGGTTATATTAGGGTGAGAGGAGGTCTGCCACTCTATCACAAGGATGATGTCGTCAGTGATGTAATCTGTGATGTCATTTGAGATGTCATCAGTGATGTCATGAGTGATGTCACTGACCATGTCATGAGTGATGTAATATGTGACGTCATCAGCAGTGCATTGCGGGCGCGCGAGTTATAGTTAGCTGAACTAACTATAACGGGGGAATTTCTATGGTTTTGTACGAGTGAAATGTCCAACTAACTATAACGCCCCTGAAACCTATGGTTTTTTCAGTGAATTTCTAAGGTTTTTTAAATGCTAATTTCTAAATATAACTTGCCTGAAACCTATGGTTTTTTCAGTGAATATAGATATATGCACACACACACATATATATGCATATATATGTTCATAATTATATGTGTATGTATATATATATATATATATATATTGATTCCAATGCTGTAATTAATCCACCAAAGAACAGCATGCCGCGGACCAAGTTTTTGTTGCAAAAAGTTAATTTATTTTAGCTGGCACAACAGTGTTGTGCCAGCTAAAATAAACTAACTTTTGCAACTAAAACTTGGTCCGCGGCATGCTGTTCTTTGGTGAATTAATTACAGCATTGGAATCGAGTCATTGGGACTCGCCACCCTGCCGCGTGAACGCCGTCATTCAAGAGGCTCGAGTAAGGTGAACTCTCTTGTTGATATATATATATATATATTCTCTTCAATATTTACAATATGCTTGAAATTATTTACAAAATGATCTTGAGTGAATGTTAAAAATCTTACTTTGAAACCATGTTTCTAAATTACAAATAAATATTTTAAAACTACTTTTTGTTGTTTTGTGCTCTCAAATGCAATGATTAATTTGTTCTGAGCAGTTAGGAAAACAATGTTATTTTAAAAGATAAAGATGTTCTGAAACTTAATTTTTGCAAAAAGATGTTTTAAAAAAGGATTCTTTCACATGCTGCTACCAGGTATTCAAGTGCTACTTTTCCTTCAAGCATTCCGCTGAAGCTGTATTTAAACTTGAGATCAAGAAAGAGTAAAAATAATTGGTCTATAAAGCATCTGGTTGGTTTCTGTTTGTACTATAATTAGTATAGTCACAATGTGATTGGCATTTCTTAGATACACGCATGATATTTTAAAGCAGGATATGATTGCTGGATGGGGTTGCTGATTCCCAAAATGATATTGATTTAATCTAAAGTGCAAAGAGACTGCCAAAGACTACTAACTTGAAAATTGTATGGAAGCAAGATTAGTTAAGACCCAAGATCTGCAAACAGCCTGGATTATTTCAGGGTGTCAACTACAAGAACCATTTAACCATATTTATTGTGGCTTGTTGATCCAATCCAACGACTTTACCTTACCCATTTTAGGCTAAATGTTATTCATCTTAAGCAGAGACGTTTTAAGGCATGGGCAAAGTGGGCTCTGGCCCAGGGCCCCAGCCTTTCAGGGAGCCCCTTGATAGACCCAACTCTGTTCTACAGATAGTCTTGCCCCGATGACCTTTAATAATTCTTAAACTGGTTGTTTTAATTATTGTTTTCCTTTATTTTATTTCTAATGTGGCTGATGTGTTATTGTCTATTACAGATATTTTGCAGAGAAATGTTGTGTTTATGTTACATGC
Organism: Calotriton arnoldi; assembly: GCA_963921515.1. Classification (NCBI taxonomy): domain Eukaryota; kingdom Metazoa; phylum Chordata; class Amphibia; order Caudata; family Salamandridae; genus Calotriton; species Calotriton arnoldi. Next base: position 4,370,744 of record CAWUFW010000238.1, on the reverse strand, counting down.
AACATCTATAAAAAAAAGTTTCTTTTGGATCAAAACAGGACTTCGCATATGAGAAATGGGAGGGTGTCACAGAGATTATTTGCAGTAATATTAGTGAGCAGCTGCTGTGTTACAGTATTGAAAACAAACATCACTATTTCTGAATATTAGATGTAAACACATTTAGAATTTGAACGAGGGTGCCTGTGCAAAGTCAGTGTCCTAGCTAAAGAGGGCATGAAAGAGCAGAAATTGAATCATAAATTCAAAACTGTTCCGAACAGGGGCCCCCAAAATAGGTTTGGTCCAAGGCCCCCAAAATCCTTAAGATGTCCCTGATCTTAAGGTGGCATTCCCTGTGCAAAATGCCTGGCAGCATGATCTTCCCCCATGGCATTCCAATAATGCAACAAAACAAAGTACTTGACACTTTACATTGTTCTGTTCACTGTATTCTGCTCCGTGCTCATTTTACCCCATCCCTGTACTGCACAAATCCAACATCAGACTATACCAACTAGGACTGGAATTCCTGCAGAGTTCATCCACTCTGGAGATATGTTATGAAGTTTTAAATTACATTAAAATGGCTTTGATTATTAGGGAACGTTATGAAGAAATAAATATTTGAAAAATGTGCTTTTAAATCGGTGTTTAGATTCAATTTTAAATCCTGTTTGTATGATCTTTCTGTACAAAATAGAGTCCCAAAGCACCTGTCACTTTATGCCATTGTGTAAATTAATACCCTCTGCATAGCATATTAGAGACCCACTTTCCAGTTTTATCATTTGTAAAATCTTCTTAAAGATCTATTTTACTATTTATAATATTTTTAGAGGTTTTACAAAAATTCTTTTTGCATGATCTCTCTGTACGAAATAGTGTCCCAAAGCACCTGTCATTTTACACCGCTTTGTATATTATAAAAGATATCCTCTGCATATATATCAGTATATTAAAGTTCTACCTGCCAGTTTTCTTACCTGTAAAACCTTTTTAGAGACCTATTATGTAGTTTTTACTATTTTTATTATTTTCACAGGTTTTTTTCCTTATTAATTAGGGCAAATCATGAAGAGACATTTTAGAAAATATTATGAGGAGAACTCTGTCCAATTGTCATTTATGTGTATAGAACAAATTCTACGGAATATGCTTTGTATTTTATGCCTTTTATGGCATTGGCCAAATAAAGCTTACTGAACAGAACTGATATTTTTTTTGGGAGGAAAACCCATACTTTGTCTCTGGTGCATCTTCTTTGTCCATGACTAGTGAATGCTGCCAATATCTGGGTGGATTACTTGGTGGGACCTGGTCCTCTGTTATTAGTCAGTTAACTTGCCTTTCCTCAAGCTGACTGTGGCAGTCATCCCAGTGTTTCCAAAGTATGTCCTTTGTTGTGTCTGGTTTAAATCATTCCAGTCCTTGGTAGCTGCTTGTGTGGGACCCTCTCAATAGAAGATAACTGTGACAAGGGAAGCAGTCCATTAATCCAACTTTTTGTTTTTTCCAGTAGTCAAGCCATTCCGTTTTATTCAGGAGGTGAGGTTTTCTAGAAGTAAATAGCAGTCTTATGATAAAATATGAGTTCATGTTTGATGTAACAACACCATATTGTTGTATTCCTCTTAGGGTGTCCATAAACGGGCTTTCCAGTATCATGTCCTTATATAGGCATAAAATCCCAGTCCTTATTTAGGCATTAAACCGTGCACTCCAAATACAGGCATGGTCTCCGACATCCGTCCACCCTAACGTCACAACGAGTTCATGAAGAACAGACCCTTAGGCTGCGGGAGTTTCCCTAGCACAGGACTATTGATTTCTTCAAGGACTCATATATTATGCATGAACCATTATTCCTTAGGGGTTCATTCATGACGTCTTCCGCTGTCCGACTCACGTCAATGCTAACATTCTTAGGTACTTCTCAGGTATAAATATACCTTCCCTAGCCCCTGTAAATCAGAGGAGACCTCGACTTCAGAGGAGCCCGTTTCCCGGCCTGACGCACTGAGAAGACACTGTCATCCCTGCACGCAGAGAGTCCAGCTTCCAGTGATCTGACTTCCCTCGCGGGGTGTTGGAGTTCGAGTCTGGCAAGAGATTCCTATCTCTCTCATTCTAAAGGTATGGAGCTGACTAGAACCTAGAGGGACTCTTGGCATACTAGGCATACTAGGCTTAACATACTCTTAGTATACCATAGTAAGGAATACTTCACCTACTTCATACCTCTCCCTACACCTAGGTTAGGTTAGTTACATTGGGGTAGAACTAACTTAGAAACGCATCGTATGAGTACTCGCATTTTTAGTCTGTGTAATTTATGTAAATGCATATATACTAAAAGATAATGCTATCACAGTATTATTTATTTCTACTGCTCACACTGTACATTATTTATCTCGCATACTGTCTTGTGATCGTAACAGCACATTTTACTTACACCAGAAACAAGACTGTTCAATAAATCTTTTATTGAAACGCCCGTCTATTCTTTCTGTGTAACTTTGAGGAAAACTAAGCATGCACGATTGAGCTGAGTGAAATAGCTATCTATTGTTTCCACGACTCTGGGACACGTTCTGATTCTAAAGGGAAACAAAGTGGTCATGTTTTGCGGCTGCCAGAAACTACTCCCTTCTTGTCGTCAAGGAGTTTCTAGTGGCCTCTGAGCTAGCTGGCACAAGTAATTAAGTTTAATATACTCGATAGGGACATACTGACCTTAGTCCTATGTCAAACCTATAGGATATATTATTCCAATGCGCAGAGCCTATTAGGGAAATAGGAGCTCCACTACATGGCGCCCAACGGTTTGGTAAGGCGGTAATTCAACGTTAGATACTGAGTAACTCAGCCGTGCTTTTTTCTCTCAGAGACCCCTACCGATATACTCCAAAAGACGTCTGGAGTGGGCAGGGTTAAGTATCCACCATGGCTACATAGGGCAGTACCCTATATATTAGCTGTTTGGTTTGCTCAACGTTGAAGGATACAGTGTTCCAAAATATTGTGCACCTTATCTTTGTTTCCTTGAAACTTGTTCTACATTTTTCAAAAAACAAAATGCCTGACTCCGACACTGAGACCGGAAACGGTGGAGCTGCGGCTGATCCAGCCCAAGCAGCAGTTTTTAACTTTACAGGTTTTATTGAAACCGAGGAGGGTGTTATAGACATCACTCCAAACTTGAGAAGAGCCATCACTCTAAAACTCATAAAACACGGCCTACCACCAAGAGGAGGTAGAGCAGTTTTCGTGATAGAGGCACACAAATCCTTTCAGACAGAGGTATTCTATTCATGGGTAATATTTCCTGAATCCAATCCAGTAACACACATGTTTCACTTCTACAAAGAAGATGATCCACCAGAGGAATACATTCCTTTCGAGGATATTGAAATTCCATTAACATACCAGAAGCATCAGCTCTGGTTTAAAGGCGCCCTAAAACATCACAAAAACATTACCAGGCTCGGTCCACTAGGTAGACCAGGAGCAACATGGCCGATTCTAGCCGGCTACACACCTCATCCTGACATTGAAGAAATGTCAGACGAGGAACTACTTACTCAACTACAAGAATTAATAAAAATCTACAGACAATTAGTCCAATATGTCATGCGGACTTTCACAGTCCAGCAACCACTGACACTTCCAAATCAAACCCCTCAACCGGGGAATACACTAAAAATTACACCACAGACTGTATGCAGTCATGGGTAAAATGCCCACAAAACGTGAGCAAATTCCATTTTGGATAGCTCAAAAAATTAATCAAATCGAAGCAGTATTTCCTAATACTAGCCCGTATGAGAAACACAGAATACTGAAAATCAGTTTACCGATGGGGATCACACCACAACTGGAAGACTGCACCACCAGGGGCTCAGTCTTTGCTGCCATCTACACTAAAACACATGGCATTCCGTCAATTGCGGTAATACCTGATGTCCTGAAACAAATTCAAAAAGAATACGGGGCAGAGCCTGCTTTAAATTTAGGTATGAAATTACTGAAAAATTTCGACCAGGTCTCAACAATAATATTATCTAATATTAAAGGGGAGGCAGCAGCAGTGGCGATCCGCCAAAAGTTAAGGGAATTTGATGTTACAGAACATCAAACTGAGCTACCCAGAATAATAGAACAATCTTATGCAGAATTAGGCAGAGATAGTTTGGGTGGAAGACCAGTGAAGCCAAAGCTATCTGAAAGTCCTGAGAAGGACTCAATTAAACAAACTCCTACATCTTCTAAAAAGAAATGGGAGACTAATAAACAAAATTCAAACGAGAAACGTTCTCAATCCCGAGGTAGGTCTCCTCAAAAGGAGCCCTCTGAAAGGAGGTATAGCCTCAGGAATAGGGATAATTTGAGAAAGCCTGACAGGTATCAAGATACTGATACACGTTCCTCTCGTCCCTTTCAGATCTCATAACAGACTTCGGAAAGAAGAGGACGATCGGAACATAGAGAAGAACGCGTGAAATTGAAAGACGAAAAACACGCTCCAAAAACTAAAGCAAAACCTCAATTCTCCAAAAAGAAAGTAGCAGGTCTAAAGATCAGACATGCCAAGAATACTGAGAACACAACTCAAGAACGGAGAATGGGCTCAGACAATGCTGGACAGTGCAGCAGAAGTCACAATAGCTCGCCAGAACCTCAAGGAACTTCTGGAGATAGTGGACTTGAATGAGTACATTACAGTAGAGACTGTAGACACCAGGTTTAGTACTCCACAAAAGTTATATGAAATAACACTCCGGATGGAGGGAGACATACCTAGACAGGTGAAAGCACTTTTTTGGGAAAGACTATCCAGGGGCTATGACATACTTCTAGCAGAAAAAGACTGGCCACCACAATTTATCAGAGAGTGCCCACATGGCGAGGACATTATTATGCCTGCCTTCTCCAACCATATTCCAATTCACCTAAAATATACATATGCCAGGAAATGGGCAGTGGCCCAGGCCCCATCATTATATAAAAATCATGTAGGATGGGATGAGGACTCACTTCACCATAAAATACATCTAAAACATGAACCAACTGCACAAAGGCAGTATCCAATAAAGCAAGAAGCTAAAAAACAGGTCAGGGAGATCTTAGATCAACTTGAATACCAAGGGGTGATTGAAACATGCACCTCCTCAATTAACAATCCTTTGTTTCCTGTCTCCAAACCAGACAACACATATCGTCTAGTTTTGGATTACAGACACTTAAACACTTGTTCTAAAACATTTTCAGTGCAAAATGCACATAGCACAGCATTAATGAATAACATTGTGCGTAAAAAATATAAAACCACATTAGACATCTCAAATGGTTTCTTTTGTCAAAACATAGCACCTGAAAGCAGGTACTTAACAGCATTCTCCATAATGGGGACCCAGCGTCACTTTTGTCGACTCCCACAAGGGTTCAAGAACAGCCCAGGTTTATTCTCAGCGAGGGTAACGGAGTTACTACAAATTTATGACAATGAGGCATTGTCCTATGTCGATGACATCTATCTGACAGACGATGACCTGGACAAACACTTGAACAGGGTGAGCACCATTATACTGGGTTTCGCCTCTGAGGGCTACAAGTTCAACTTTAAAAAGTCCCGAATTGCCCATCTCAATGTCCTATTTCTAGGATATGAGCTTTCAAGTGAAGGCAAGAGCTTGGCAGCTAACTTTCTAGAGAAATGTGCGTTGCTCCAACCTCCAAAAACGCTGAAAAACTTACAATCCATCCTGGGTTTCCTAAACTTTGGAAGAACATACATTCTAAATTACGCAGAAAGGGTTAAACCTCTCTACGCATTAATAAAGCCTGATTTTTCGATCAAAAACTGGACACAGGAACACACAGAAATCTTGCGTTCACTACAGGCTAACATGTTAGCAACAAATCACTTACAATCACGTGTAAGTCAACGAAATGTGGTGATCCGAATAATTTCGGGTCAATGCGGATTCACCTACTTAACCTTCAATGAGGGTGAGAAAATACCAATCGCATACAAATCTCATTTGTACACACAAGCGGAAATGCGCTTCAGTTCAACTGAAAAAATTCTGACAGCAGTTCAAACGGCTGTAGCAAAAGAAAGAGCCTTAGCCCAAGGGAAACGCATTATTGTCGTAACCCCGGTACCAGCTTTAGAAGCGGTCACAAAAGCAAGCATTCCAAATGCTAAAGCATTACATCCAAGATGGATACAATGGGTTAATTCTCTTGCTGCAACAGATGTTGAATATGTTTTTGATCCAGATTTAAAAACACAAGCATTCCTGCAATATGAACAAGAATGTCTTCTGCCAACTGAAATTCTGCCTCTCGATCAGTACGAATTCATAATTTACACTGACGGATCCGCACAGCCCGCAACAGGGAGTAAGCAAGCTTACAGTGCAGCATGTGCGATCGTTAAAGGTCGCTTGCGAAATGGCATCTTCAGACCTATGGTCACAAAAACTCAGTCTCTAGAAGATTGTACAGCTCAGCGAGCTGAACTACAAGCATTTAAACTGGCACTTGAAAGTACAGATCGAGAATTCCCCACACTAATAGTGTGCGATTCCTTTTACTGTGTTCAGTCGTATAAAGACTATATACAAAACTGGCTTGAAAATGGTTTCAAAGATGCAAAAGGTGGCACAATAAAGCATAAAACGCTTTGGGAACAAGTAGTTCAGTTGAAAAACGAACTACCAAAGGCTCACGTGATCCACACACTGAGTCATCAACGTAATGGCGTTCACGTTGCAGGGAATTCATTGGCTGACGAAGCCGCAAAGGGGGCTGTTCAGACGGCTTCCGTAGCTGTGATCACTCGTTCAAAAACGAAAATAGACGGTGAGATAATGTTGGCTGTCAATGCTTCAAGCAAGGGCAGCAGTGCAGCGTTACCAATAAAGTTTCCACTCAAGTACTCTTATGTAATAGATGCAAACAACGTTCCTTTTGCTCGAATCCCTGGAGTGGGGGATAGGGTAATTCCAAACAAGGAACGCAGATTAGGACTAATCCTAGCAGCACCCGAAGGGATAGCTTCTGCACATGCAGGTGTTTCTGCAACAGTATCTATACTCAAGCTAAGATATTGGTGGCCTGGCATTCGGAAACAAACTAAGAATTATGTTTTAGAATGTGATATTTGCCAACAGATGAAAGTCTCAACAGTGAAACGTCCTGCGCAGACACCCCTGTTAATTTCAGACAAACCATTAGCTTGTGTTTACCTGGACCACTGCGGTCCCTTGCAAAGGGACGGTAACTATAAATATATCATGGTTGCAGTGGATTCATGCTCTAGGTTCCTATGGATATGGCCTCAGCGCTCGGCTGACGCTCGAACTGTTAAAAAAGATTTGCGAGTCTTTATCGGCACATATGCAATAGGCACGCTACATTCTGACCAGGGCGCTACGTTTAGTGCTCGGGCTTACAAAGAAGCCATGGCCAGTCTGGGCGTTGCATTGCGGTACTCCTCTCCATTCCATCCTGAGGGAAATTCGGTTGTGGAAAGGAAAAACCAGGACATAAAGCAGTCTATAACAGCTAGGGTATTAGGTTCGGGTGATGGGTGGGTCAAACACCTTAATGGGGTCCAACGCTCATTGAACAATCTGCCAAGAAGTTCTCTAGGGGGGGTCACTCCATATGAGGTCCTCTTTGGGACAAGAATGTGGGTACCAGACCTTGAACACGTAGGCACAGTGGTGGAAAATAAACCGTTTGATATCAAAGATCGTTTGGCTGTTTTACAGGAACTGAATGAGTTAAGAACGAAACAAAGCAACGTATTCCTACAGCCAACCACCACTGGGGAAAAATCGGCGGTCCCAGCAAGGCCTGTCTGGATTCCAAAAGTTGGGGATCTAGTCAGAGAAAAATTGCGGACAAGAAGGAATTTGGACCTTCTTACAGACAACCAGTACCTGTCCAAGCAGTTCAAGGAACAAGAACAGTACTTCTGCCGCCCCTTGCTGGAAGAAAGGAGAAAAGATTTGTGTCCATCGACCTGATCAAACCACAGTATGTGGCCAATACTAAACAGTAGGCCTCGTGGACTCCGACCTAGTAGCAGACGCACTCCTCTCGCTACTATCCAAGAGGTTCAGACTGAAAGACTGATAACTATCGAGAATTCAGCTGTAACAGATGAAGGACTGAGCAACAATGCAATGGAACTCATCCCTCTTGAAAACCAAGTAACAGTTCGTCCAAATACGCCTGTCTACACCAATGTAGCAGGTGATGAACTGGTTCCAGTGATTTCTACAAATCCTGATGCAATTCCAACAATTGATAGAAATGCTTCTGGCTATTTCATTAACTTTGATACGTTCTCAGAAGATCCGAGTGAACTTGAAACGACGCCAGCATCATTCAAACTCAAGCAGCAAGTACAAGACTTTCTTCACTTTCTGAAAAAGACTTATTTGGTTTCTCCATGGATTGAACACTGGATTATATCTGGACTATTTGTTTTCCTGCTCTGGCTAGCTTTGGTTACAACTGTGAGCGTGCTTATAAGTGGCAGATACATCCATGTGAACACTGAAGGAAAAGATGTGAACGTACTTTTGAAACCTCATAAATCTTCCCATCGTGAAGCAAGAGACTTGACATCAGTGAACATCACAGCTGTTCCTATAAAGGATGGTATAGTGTGGGACAAAACAGATTTTGACATCTTCGTCCTGACGGAACAATTGAACATTCCACATTTGTTTAAAATTTCACTAAGTGATCTAATTACGTCCAGTACCTATTCAGATGATTGGGACTTTGAGACTGTTAACGACATAATGTATGACCTAGAAAAATCTGCTGCATTTTCTAAAAATGAATATTTAGAGGGTTCATCAGACTATGAACAACTGTATTGTTATAACCACTATGGTCATCATTATTTGCATAAATCTGCATATCCAAGAAATGTGTTTATGTTTAACCAATGGGAACATTGTCCTACACCACCAAAAGGTAGTTCAAAAACATTTGCTAGTAAGTTTCCATATTTTTCAGGTTACAATACATCTGACCCAGAAACATTTTACTTTAGAAATGTAAACAAAACAGGACTGAAAATTATGTTAACTAATACAAAACAGATTTACTCTGCAGCATTTATTGCCCAACAGTCTAGACAAGGTTTCGACTTATGGAAAGACACAATAGACACAAAAACTGTCTGGGGTACTAAAGATTGGCAAGTGCAGGGGATAGAAGCGTTATTTAGAGCCTGTATCATCCCTGAACAAATAATGTTCTTGAATGAAACCATCCAACAAACATCTTGTCTTGGATTAGCCAAGATCAAAGAGATGAACACACCTTCTGTACCAACACCTGCAAGTGATAACGATACACAGGCAGTGGTGACAGTTGACAATATACTACAACTCAACAGATCTAATCCTGATTGGAAAAAATGGTTGATCTGGCCCACAGACACGAATAACTGTCAGGAAAGATTCCTGAATAAAACTCAGAGCTTTACTATTAATAGGCCAGACCCAAGATATGTCCAAAAACAGCATCCGGGGGTAGTAACAACATACAGTGTAGGAAAATTATGCCTCGATTGACTGCATAAGTCTACACTACAGGATGTGAAACAACACTTATCCTTACTTAAAAAGGACGCAGACCTTAGGGACTTCTTGCTTGGACCAAGAAGACCGCGTCAAAAACGTTTCATATATGCCAGCATTTATGCTGCCTATAATGAAGCATGGAAAGTGTCACAGATGGAGGCCGCAGAACGAATACGTGAACTTGATCGTATTAATTTAGAGAAAACACTCTCTGTGGTCGACAATGGGTTAACAACTTTGTCCTCCAGAATATAGTCATTAGATGGCATTGTATCCTCTGCTATCGACATACTAGAACAAGATTTGGCGATGTTACATCAAGGTCAGTCTCAATTACGTTCTATTGTGTTATTGAGCTGGACGCTGCAATCTTTGCGAGCGGGCTATGTGCCTTGGCGTTTTATCAACACGTCAGCTCTGTTTGCGGAATACAATCTAACTGATAAACAGATCGAATTGGCACAAAGAGGAGCAAGGTATACAGTGCTGAGCATTGAAAAACTGGAAAAGTTACCATTCACAGAGGCAGAAAAACTAGCTACAGAATGGCTTATTCATGGCAAAATAACATTACCTGTGACTACTTTTCAGTTTCAGTATTGCCTCAGACAAATGCAAGCAGGCAAATATGAAAGGTTGGGTAAGGAATACATTAAGACATCTTGGGATTTACCGTATACATATAGATGTTGGAGTGGGGATCGTGAAGTGTTTTTGAGCGGTACATACTGTAAACGTGCACTGAGCGGTTCACTTATATGTCAGGACATTTCTTTACACGGGGCTTGCAATGGTTCTGTGGCAAATTTGTCTTGCCATCAGCAGGGTACACCAGCTGCTGTGATTAATCCAGTGTTTGGACAACTTTCTAATGGGAGTTACCTCATGTTGAATGATCAGAGTTGCTGCAGCATGTTGCCGGGCATCCCATATCTAGTAACGGTCAACTCCAGGGTCACTTGCTGTATGCAAGTATTGTTTGCCCCAATAGACACAGTCAGGGAGTCGCCTCTATGGCCTTCGCTGAACGTCTCTTTTATAAGATTTGATACTTTGAGCAGAATGAAAGCCATGCTTTTACAGCAAACAGTGCCTTTGACCTCGGCCAAAGAAACCTATGATCTACAAGTAGCAAGGACTTCGGCTGAGATACAGACTTTAATACGTACAAACTGCCCTATACATTTCGTGGAAATGATAGGACGTATCTTCAATATGTCTGATACAACAGGAATTGTACATGTATTTAAGAGCATCTGCTCCGGTCTGTTAGCACCTTTCCAGGCAATGCTCGGAATCATCCCGAACTTTGCACATTCGGTGTTTGGTGGCATACCATTAATTCTAGCACTTGTTGCCGGAATTCTATTTCTCTACCTGCTATTGCGCTATGGCCAGCCTATTCGCAGACATCACACCGAGCGAAATGGAGAAAGCTCTCCTTGAACGAAAGTGCCGTGAGCGAATAGTACAGCTATTGGGCATGACTCATCTACGGGACCTGAATACCACGTGGGTCCTGTCATTCAGACCAATCTGGCAAGATTGCATCTTACCTGTTCTACGATGCCTGCTATGCGGTGAAGAATGCGTGTTAGACACTTGTCTCACATTTCCATCAGCAACGCCAACGGACGTCGATACTCTGCTGGTCCCGATAACGGCCCATGCTCTGTGTTGTAACAATTTGGCCTTCATACTTCAAAAACTTAGAACTCATCCAAAATTGAACTTTTTCACATTTTTTTCGAACTAAAATGGCACTTCAATCTGCTTAAAGTAGAACTAGCCTTATAGTACAGACTTCGCTGTACTTCCACGGACACTTAGTCATCTTGTGTGTCTAAAACAGTTCATTAATTTTCAAGACAAGAAATGATTTTGATTTTTGAACAACTTATCGATCATTTTTGTCACATGTAAATATTATTGCTTATTTTCATTCAAATTGCATTTAATTTCGAACTTTATGCCTGAAATGAAAAACATTGCTTAATATGTACAGTACCTTTTGCATTTGTACTATGTTTTTTAATGCTTTCAAGACATATTTTTTAAATATGCGGTACTCCATTTAATGTTTAGCATTTTAAATGTTTAGCATTTTAGTATTATCGTACACACGAAAGTGGAGTGGGTGTTGTATTCCTCTTAGGGTGTCCATAAACGGGCTTTCCAGTATCATGTCCTTATATAGGCATAAAATCCCAGTCCTTATTTAGGCATTAAACCGTGCACTCCAAATACAGGCATGGTCTCCGACATCCGTCCACCCTAACGTCACAACGAGTTCATAAAGAACAGACCCTTAGGCTGCTGGAGTTTCCCTAGCACAGGACTATTGATTTCTTCAAGGACTCATATATTATGCATGAACCATTATTCCTTAGGGGTTCATTCATGACGTCTTCCGCTGTCCGACTCACGTCAATGCTAACATTCTTAGGTACTTCTCAGGTATAAATATACCTTCCCTAGCCCCTGTAAATCAGAGGAGACCTCGACTTCAGAGGAGCCCGTTTCCCGGCCTGACGCACTGAGAAGACGCTGTCATCCCTGCACGCAGAGAGTCCAGCTTCCAGTGATCTGACTTCCCTCGCGGGGTGTTGGAGTTCGAGTCTGGCAAGAGATTCCTACCTCTCTCATTCTAAAGGTATGGAGCTGACTAGAACCTAGAGGGACTCTTGGCATACTAGGCATACTAGGCTTAACATACTCTTAGTATACCATAGTAAGGAATACTTCACCTACTTCATACCTCTCCCTACACCTAGGTTAGGTTAGGTACATTGGGGTAGAACTAGCTTAGAAACGCATCGTATGAGTACTCGCATTTTTAGTCTGTGTCATTTATGTAAATGCATATATACTAAAAGATAATGCTATCGCAGTATTATTTATTTCTACTGCTCACACTGTACATTATTTATCTCGCATACTGTCTTGTGATCGTAACAGCACATTTTACTTACACCAGAAACAAGACTGTTCAGTAAATCTTTTATTGAAACGCCCGTCTATTCTTTCTGTGTAACTTTGAGGAAAACTAAGCATGCACGATTGAGCTGAGTGAAATAGTTATCTATTGTTTACACGACTCTGGGACATGTTCTGATTCTAAAGGGAAACAAAGTGGTCATGTTTTGCGGCTGCCAGAAACTACTCCCTTCTTGTCGTCAAGGAGTTTCTAGTGGCCTCTGAGCTAGCTGGCACAAGTAATTAAGTTTAATATACTCGATAGGGACATACTGACCTTAGTCCTATGTCAAACCTATAGGATATATTATTCCAATGCGCAGAGCCTATTAGGGAAATAGGAGCTACACTACAATATCAAATATAACAAAATTATGCAAGCTACTTCCTCATATTAACACAAAATCTAAATTACACTCAAAACCTGAACCTCGTGATAGAAATGGAAAACAAGTGTCATTCACAGTCAAAGGGATAATTGATTATGACTCACCCAGAATCTGAATTTTACGAACCGAACTATGAGTGCCTTGTCGGTTCGCAAAGTTCTTTACTCGTCACAAAAAACTGGTCACAAATGGCAACCAATTTTTTGCGACCAGAAATACATACATCTGGTCCCAACTTATAACATATGACTGAAAATCTACACTGAAGATGCAGAATGGAAAAACAAATATGAAGAAAGATGCTATTTACATTTTGAAAAATAGTATGCCTTGATATTTCATGACCAGATTTTTTAAAACTACCTTTAGTACCTGCTGCTCTTTTACCAGTTGTTTCTTGTGGAGGGTGTTCTCGACATGCCTGTGGATGCTAAGACTTGCCTGGCAAAGAGCAAAAGTTGGAAATTTAGAAAAATCTTTCAAAACCTCTGGGGGGCTTATTTACAAGCCCCTTGCGCCACTTTTGCGTTACTTTTCACATGTTAAAAATGATGCAAAAGTGGCTCAAGGGGCTTGTAAATCTGCACCTGGATATTTAGCCAGTGGATGTGAAACTGTGCTGAGAAATCCACTCTTTTTTTTGCAGATGTTCTCAGGGGAAGCACCCCACCTGCTCTCAGGGAAAGCACCCCACCAAACTATTCAAGAAGAACTATGGTTCACTCGCTTCACTAGCTAGCTTGATTCTGTTGGAGGTAGGTTTTCATGCACTACCACTTTGAAAGTTGACCAGCCACCACTGATCTACACACAAAGAAGTTAACCTATTGTGAGCACAGCGCTACTCATAAATAGCGCCATACAGTGGTTAATTTGTGATAGAATAAGTGCCTCTCGTCAGGAGGCAGTTGCACCAGCCCATTGCTCCAATTAACGCCGACTATAACAGAACCAACTAGTAACTATGAAATCCTACAAGTTGGGGAGACAATGTGGCACCGGAAACAACCGGCTCAAATTAAGCACTGGTTAAGCCTCAACCTGGAACTAAAGGTCCACTACTCAAGTGCAGCTTGTACTTGAGTTTGCACCTAGGATCTGCACGGTGTAAATCCCATCCCGCTGCAACACTGGATACCTACCAAAAGCCCACGAGCTACTTGTTAGAGAAGCTTGCACTAGTCTCTAGTTTATGCCGCTCTGGCTATGTCTCTGCCTTGTTCCTTTCACAGCGAGTGAAGCAGCGTGTGCAATTTAAAAAGCTTTGGTGCCTCAAACCATAGGACTGGCCATGTGTTTCTGGCCATTGCCCGATTCCTTGCTTCATGGAAAGGTCCCTGAGCTCTGAGGGTTTATTACTCGTTGTTAGACTTGGCCCTTTTTGCAGGGTCATCCCTGAACTTTTTGCCTTCCTCCTAGCCTTTTTTCTGACATGTGTTCGTGGTTTCAGGACTCTGTGCACTTTAGCACTGCTGTCCAGTGTAAAGTGTGTGTGCTCTCTGTGGTAAACATGGTAAGATTGGTCTCCACCTGTTTGGCGTATTTAATTTACCTATCAGTCCCCAGTAAAGTGGTATCTCATATACCAGGGGCCAGTAAATTAAATGCTACTGGTGGGCTTGCAGCGCTGCTTGCGCCACCCACCTAAGTAGCCTTTCCAACCTGTCTCAGGCCTCTGCCATTGCAGGGCCTGTGCGCGCAGTGTTACTGCATCTGTGACGTGGCACCTAAAGGGTGTGCAATGTCTGTGACCCCCCTTTTACTGCATGTCAGTCACCTCTAAGGTAGGCCCTAGCTAGCCCTATGGGCAGGGTGCATTGTAGGTAAAAGGTAGGACATGTACCTTAAGTGTGTGACATGTCCTGGTAGTGACAAACAGCCATTTTGGTTTCTCACTACTGTGAAGCTGCCCTCCCATAGGAATGCATTGGGGATTCCCTGATAAGTGTTTCAGTGGTAATTCCTGACATGAGAGGGGCAGCGTGATCAAGTTTGGTATGTTTGGAATAGTAATAATAAATGCTGCGCAATGGTGTGCAGAGGTTTATTATCACTATTTTAGAAATGCCACTTTTAGAAGTTGGCATTTCTGTGTGCTAGGTGTCTGCCTGCCTGATGTGTATTGCATGTCTGGCTCTGGAGTGACAGGGGCTGGTGAGGTGTGTGACTCCAGGGAGGGCAGGGTGAGTCAGCGCCAGGCTGAATAGGAGATCTGCATTTGAAGTAGTGGGAGGAGTAGTCCCCTGACCCTGAATAGGTCTGTGCCTGCCTGGGTGAATGCTGGCTCCGCCCCCCTGTGGTGTGTCTGAGGACCAAGCACCCAACTGACAAAGGAGGGTGGAAGCCTGGTAAACAGAGTGCTTCAACAGCCCCCCAGAAGCAGTTGAGGCTGGTTCTCCAAGCCCTATGCCAGGGCAGAACAAAGGTAATTGCAGTATAAATATTGGGGCTGTGACCCCATGTGAGTGTGCTTTCTGGTGCTTACTTGCGGCCAGCAGGCTGCCAGCCTGCCAGGAAGAACCGCCGCTGGGGATGGACTTGCTGCCCTGTTATGCAGCTGAGGGGTCTGCTGGCCTTGAAGCCCCAGAGTGGTGGCCTGCCTGCTGTTTTCGTTGCCCAGCTTTGCCCATCTAAAAAGCTCCAGGACGAGAGGAGCGCTGGGCTGCCAGAGCGTCCTGAGGGAATCCCGGCGTGGGGATTCCCCTGCACTTCGTAAGAGTAAGGCGCAGTATCGGCTCGTGGTGGGAGTGCTGCGGGGCAGTGGGGCAGGGCGGGGAAGGAGCAGGGTGGGGGTAGTAAACTACGGCATACGGCCGAACAGAGATAAGTAAACAAATAAATAAATAAAACAAATTTCATTGCTCGCGCTGCATTGCCAAATGCGATGCAGCGTCCGCAACAAAATTTGTTTTATTTATTTATTTGTTTACTTACCTCTGTTCAGCCGTATGCCGTAGTTTACTACCCCCCACCCTGCTCCTCCCCCGCCCCGCCGCACCACCCCGCAGCACCCCCACCACGAGCCGCTACTGGTAAGGCGGGAGCCTACCCCGCATTTTTGTGCACTTCCAAGTGGAGTTATCACTCCGTGGCGAGTGATATGCCGGGCAGGGCTCCCGTATGCCAGGGAGAACCCCGCGTTTTGCCCAGGAAGAGGAGCGGGAGCCCACCCCGCATCTTTGTCGGCTGAATGAGGCCGCTGCACCACGAGCGGCGACCAGGAAGACAGGCGGACTGCCTGGTTGTAGGCGGGGCCAGGAAGAGGAAGTGCCGGCCGGAAGACAGGCAGAGTTTTGCCTGAAGGAGGGCGGGAGCCTACCCCGCCTCCGTGAGTGCAAGCGGAGAGGGCCACAGAGCTTACAGTCCAGCGGGAGCCCACCCCGCGTGCGTCTGACCTGGGAGCGGATGAGACCGGCACTGAAGGGGACCAGAGCCTCTTTGGCTCCCTGCTGACATCCTGCGCCAGTCCCAGGAGCCAAAGAGGAAGACTGGAGGAGTCTACCAAGAGCCCGGTGAGTGAGGGCTGAGCTGGAGCCTTGTTGGTGCTCCTGGGGCACAGTTGGTGCCAGTGCTTGCTGCTTTCTTCAGCTGCACAGCGAGAGCGCGGGCAGCTGCAATGACTGGGTGATTCCTTGCTGGGCCAGTTTGGAGGGCTCATTTGTTAAGGGAGTATTTTTGCAAGAGGTGCCCCTTGTGGGAGGGGCTCCCGAGGCACTTTTTGGTGCCGGTCTTCCCAGCTGCACCGTGAGGTTGCGGGCAGCTGCAACATGGGGGCAATTTTGTTGCAAGAGTCCCGGAGTGGGGCTCTCAAGGCACTGTAGTGCCAAGGCTGATTTGTGTCATTTTTTAATTGTGTACTCTTGCTTCAGCTCAGACACCTAGGTTTCTTGTTTTGCACTGTGGGTTGTGTATCTTGCCAAGATGGGGTTAATCTATAATGAGGATGACCTATTGGAGTACACCCGGGAGGAGTTAGAGGAATTTTGCAGAAAGAGGAGGATACCAATAATAGGCAACTTCCGCAGAAAACTGTTCTTTTATGAAGCACTCCTTAGGGGAGAACCCTTAGAGTGCCACGGGGACCTTTCTGATTATCCCACTGCATACCTAGGTGGTGGTTTTGTAGGAGGGCCTGGAGAGTCTGGAGAGGAGGAAGAAAATGACAGGGCAGGGACGCCAGTAGGTAGTCAGGACCCCATAGATAGGGAGTCCCTTGCTGGGTCCAGTGCCGGGGGCAGTGCCCCATCCCTTTCCCTGTCTTCAGAGGAGTGGGTAGATAGGAGGGAAGAAAGGGAGCACCAGCTGGAGTTAGAGAAGCTCAAATTGGAGCATGCCAAGCTGGGTGCAGAGCTAGGGCAGCTAGCTGTGGAGGAGAAAAAGCTAGAGACTGAAAGGGTCAGAGCACAGGAGAGGATGGCGGAGGCAGAGAGGGCCTTCGCCAGGGAGAAACTAGCTCTTGAGGATATGTCCCCTGAGTGCAGTTTTAGGGGTCGATTCCGATCTGGGTTGGAAAGCCCTCCGACCGAGCCGGATCCGGAGTGTTTTCCGACCGAGCCATACCCCTGGAGTCCGACCGAGCGAGTACGATGCTGCCGCATGCTGACGGACTCGGCTCGGTTGGATTCCCATTGAAGTCAATGGGAGCCGGTCGTACGACGCGTGCATGGCCTCGCATCAGCTGAATAGGTACGTCTCGCAAAAGGGCGCCCCCTGCAGTGGGTACGCGTTGGTGCCATCCGCACTGTACATGCATGTGAAGGGGGGACCCTTGGTTCCCCCCCCTGTGTTCGACTCGTTAGGCTACGGGTGAAGGGGGTCCGGCACGGACCCCCGAAGTCCGCTTCCCAGAGCTTTTTCGTCCCGGAGACTCCGACTCGATCCGGCTGTCTGAATCGTGCATTGTACTGGCTCGGTTGGAAATCGACTCCATTGCGCGGTACGGTTCGTCTGCGACCGAGTCGTACGGAGCAGTTCGGACCCGGAAATGAGTCGGTCGGCGATTTCGCATTCTTCGCATCGTACTTGCTCGCTCGTACAGCTGTACGAGTCGGTCGGAGAACACGCGTACGGCTTGTACTTTTTCCGGACAGATCGTGTTCGGAGCCCTACCGACCGAGATCGGAATCGACCCCTTAGTTGTCTGGATTCACCAGTGAGGGTGGGGTCCAGTAGTGGCAGCAATATGGAGTCCGGTGCAGGAAGTCCCACTCCCAGATCCCAGAGTATGGTGCTTGGTTCCCAGGAAGAGGGGTACAGGTTGAGGTCCAGGGGCAGTAGAAAACTGTCTCACCAGTCTTGGGGGGGAGTTTGTGGATGAATGTTGTGATGCACTGGAAGATTGGGTGATGGGTAGCATGGCAAATGATTTGAAGGGCTGTTCAATCTGGTTGTCAGAGAGCACATGTTCAGTAATTGTTTTCCGGGGTTACGCCAACACCTGTTGGAGTGTGGGTTCTCTGATCCCAGGGAGCTTGCATGGAAGGCAGACCTCTGGGTGGTTGCCAGAGGGTCTGAAGAGGCATTGGGGAGTGACCCTAAGAGGAGTGGCTCAGGTATTTCCCAGCCCAGAGTGGTGGGAGAGGTTCAGAGTAGCCCAGCTAGGTCCCGGTGTAGTGGGAGGGGTGTCGGGACTCACGTCCTGTCTCTGCGGAGAAGGAGTGAGAATGGGATGCGTCCCAAGGTGCCCAAAACTCAGGCTCAGGGCCTGGAGGGTTCCTTAAGGGAACACCAGGTAGGGAGCCTAGGCTGTACTGGTAGGCCGTCCGTTGAGGGGGATCTCCTAGTGTCAGGAGAACGTGGAGCGTCTGTAAGCAGAGCTCCAGCGGTTCTGGTGGCTGACGATGCCGCTCCTAAGTGGAGGGTGCAGAAGTCCAGATGAAGGGGTTAGAGGCGGATGCATTCCCCAGTGGGAGAACCAGTGGGTCAGGGGCCAGCCAGAAGGGCTGAGCCTCCTAGGAGTGACCATGGTGACACCACTTCTGTCCTGGGGGATCTTCGCGCACTGTCAGATGGACAGGGGTCGGGAGATCTGCGCCACGCAGACTGTCACACAACACATGAGTCGTGTGTTACCTTCGGGGGGCATGCGTGCTCCCCAGGAAGTCCTGGTGTGCCAGGCGGGTGCTCAGCCACAGGGTTTAGTCCCTGGGTTGGGAGGCCAGGTTCAGGTTCTGCCTGGATACCTACCAAAAGCCCACGAGCTACTTGTTAGAGAAGCTTGCACTAGTCTCTAGTTTATGCCGCTCTGGCTATGTCTCTGCCTTGTTCCTTTCACAGCGAGTGAAGCAGCGTGTGCAATTTAAAAAGCTTTTTGTGCACCTCCAAGTGGAGTCATCACTCCGTGGCGAGTGATATGCCGGGCAGGGCTCCCGTATGCCAGGGAGAGCCCCGCGTTTTGCCCAGGAAGAGGAGCGGGAGCCTACCCCACATCTTTGCAGGCTGAACGAGGCCGCCGCACCACGAGCGGTGACCCGAAAGACAGGCGGACTGCCTGGTTGTAGGCGGGGCCAGGAAGAGGAAGTGCTGGCCGGAAGACAGGCAGAGTTTTGCCTGAAGGAGGGCGGGAGCCTACCCCGCCTCCTTGAGCGCAAGCGGAGAGGGCCACAGAGCTTACAGTCCAGCGGGAGCCCACCCCGCGTGCGTCTTACCTGGGAGCAGACGAGCCAGCGCTGAAGAGGACCAGAGTCTCTTTGGCTCCCTGCTGACGTCCTGCGCCGGTCCCAGGAGCCAAAGAGGAACACCGGAGGAGTCTACCAAGAGCCCGGTGAGTGAGGGCTGAGCTGGAGCCTTGTTGGTTCTCCCGGGGGACAGTTGGTGCCAGTGCTTGCTGCTTTCCTCAGCTGCACAGCGAGAGCGCGGGCAGCTGCAACGGCTGGGTGATTCCTTGTTGGGCCAGTTTGGAGGCCTCATTTGATAAGGGAGCATTTTTACAAGAGGAGCCCCGGGGAGGAGGGGCTCCCAAGGCACTTTTTGGTGCTGGTCTTCCCAACTGCACCGTGAGGTTGCGGGCAGCTGCAACGTGGGGGCAATTTTGTTGTAAGAGTCCCGGAGTGGGGCTCTCAAGGCACTGTAGTGCCAAGGCTGATTTGTCTAAGCTGCACCGCGAGAGCGCGGGCAGCTGCAACGACGGGGGGTATTTCTTTTTGGGGCAACAAAGGAACAAGGGTGAGTTGCACCCTAGCCGCATTTAGCACCCTAACTTTTGGGACAGAGGGCATTTGGGCCCCAGAGAAGGGCAGTTGGCCTGGGGTCATTTGGTGTCCTGCTGTGGCGTAAGGCCCCCAGGAGATGTGTGCACCTCCCTAGTGTTACTGGGGTGCACTGCTGGGTATTAGGATGTATGCCCAAGGTGATACCTAGTGCTATTGCATAATGTGTTTATGCCAAATGTAATGCATAATGTGTTTATGCCTATGGTGATGCCTAATGTGTTTAGGTTGCTTGTGATAATGCTGAGTTCATTATTTTACCAGGAGTTACTGGTTGTGTTATTACTTCTGCTTTCTAATGGTTCTGACAGCGGCCCGATTGGCCCTGTCATGTATATAATTCCCTGTAAATTACTACTTGGTGCCAGTTGGCACAGTGTATATGTGTGGTTATGATCTAATGTCTTTATGATAATACAAAGGCTATTTTTTATATAACCTTGTGTGGAATTTCTTTTGTGGTGCGCCTAGTGTTGCTGTTGTGCGTGTGTTGCGCTTTACACATTGCCTCTGGGATAAGCCTGACTGCTCGTGCCAAGCTACCAAGGGGGGAGCAGGGGTTTTCTTCAGCGGGTAACTCCCTTGCCCGGACTATAGTGGTGGTTTCTGCCTGGCTGGGGTGCTAGCCCTAGCCAACCAGAAATCCCATTTCTAACACTCGTCTTAAGTGGGCCTGATATAGCGACAGGTCTTTAAGGGTTTTGGACCCCTACCTCTGGCACTGGCTATTACTTGCCACGTCATGAACTTTGCCCAGTGCATGGTTGCTCTTTTACTGCCATCAGTGCTCCTAGCTTAAAGGCTCTGTCCGCGAATAGCGCTTTAGAAAAACCATAAATAATGGGCAGTAGTGTTCTGCCGCCAAAATTAGAGTAGAGGAAAAAGGATGTGGGTAACTGCCAGAGCTGACGACTTTGGAGCTGGGCGTCCGAGGGGGATCAGGTTGAGTCTCGGCGTCGGCTCAACATCCTTGGATTATGGGCAAATCTTAATCCACCCGTGCCTCGACAACCAAAAATGAATGTGTTCATGTAAAAGCGCTCCAATACCTTTGGATCAA
This sequence comes from Calotriton arnoldi, assembly GCA_963921515.1. NCBI lineage: Eukaryota > Metazoa > Chordata > Amphibia > Caudata > Salamandridae > Calotriton > Calotriton arnoldi. The sequence goes on along the minus strand of CAWUFW010000238.1, from coordinate 4,349,512 downwards.
GTTCGCGCTATATAAAAAAATATAAAAACACATGCACTTTGACCTCTAATACCACCCAGGAACTGACCCCTGCTGAAAGGTATCTCTGCCACTTTTTTAGAACAATCTTGTAAACAGTGATTAATAATGGGATTCGTGAAGATTCTGGGCACAGACATACATGTTCGCATGTATGCCCAGTTAAACATATAAAGCGCTGGTGTTTTAAGCAATTGAACGAATTGTTGCCTCATTAGGCGCCGCAGGCTCCGTAAATAGTGACATTGCCACACTCTGCTAACTCTGCACAGAGCGGACCTTCGGGACCTCGGGACATCCAGCAAAACAAACACAGACAAAACGTGGCTGGTAGCGAACATCACTGAAGGCTTGAAACTAAACGTGCACAATGAATGAAGTCAAGTTAAACATCACCCACAAACTAAGTGAAAGAGGCCATGCAGAAACAGATGGAATAGCTTGCCGCCCAACATGTCTGTGTGACATCAGGAACCAGTGACCACCACTGCACCGCTGCATGCACAAATAACCACGAGGCTTGATGATGACGGTAGGATAGAAATAAACTTTCAACTGCCGCATACCGCCATATTGCAATGCACACCGAGGAGAAGTAAAGTCAAGACATGATGAAAGGCATGGAAAAACAGCATATTTATATGAATCAACAATAGGGGTTAAGTTAAAGGCCCTGCCCTTTCAGCCTCCTCCTGGCCCGGGGTATTGTACTTGAGCAGGGTGCCTGCGCCGGAGGCATGATTGCTCAGGGCAGGCCTCCGACCCGGTTCACTTCACACTTCATACCAAGTAAGTCTGGGGCATATTCCCAAGGACTTATCGCTGAGTTAGCGGCACTTTATCGCAGCCAAAGTGGCGATAAATATATCGCACCATTCACAAGCAGGTGCTAACAGCCGACATCACCAGTTTTCCTGTGATATCAGCCGCAAAAAACATCGCCACAAATGACACCGGCAACTAACGCTAATGATATGCAGAGTAGGCGATCCCTTGCAAAAAGCCGCGAAAACACCACTTCGCAACATTCTCAACGACCAGCCAGATCGGCGATAAGATTAAAAAACATGCGATAAGGCGCGTTAGCAGCAGGGATTTAACACCTGCTCTTACCTGGTGTTAAGTCGGACGACAACCTGCACCATGAAAGGGAGCCCAGCCCATAGCCACACCAGAAGAACAACAGATGCCATGGAGCTACTGATCATGCAGCTTGGAGCCCCAAGAGGGCCACAACACCCACCGCCACCACACCCAGGCCCCCCATCCTCCCCAGGACCCACCCCCCGGACTACCACACCGGCAGTGCGGTATGTGACGTGCTAGGCCCCTTTGATTGGCAGGATCACATGTCCTGTGACGCCTGTGCTGGATGGGTGTGTTGTGGGTCTGAACGAGCCCTCAGGGAGTAGCCGTGACATGCTGACGACTAGACCAGTGATCAGCAGATCACTACAGGGACGACCTGGGACACTTAGCGTTGTCATCCCCCCCTGTAAGCGTAAGCGGAGTGGACTGTCCTGGCGTATGGCAGGCCAGCGTAGGGGTGGGAACAATGAACCCGGGGCTCTGGGCGTGCTCCAGTTCTGGGCTGGACATGGAAGTAACTGATGCGTGTGTCCCTGTTGTAGTGACTACGCCACCCGGACCGCAATCGGCACTGTTGCACCCTGTCACTCAAGTTCCACGACATGAGCAACATGGATGTCAGGGGGAATCTCTCACCCTACATCCAACCATACTCACATACGTGAATGAACAAAGGCATGACACATCTGTGCGATTCTGAATGTTTAATTCACATCCAGTGGAGTGTTGCAGCTGGAGCAGTACAGGGCCATGCAAACCCCACTTCACATTATTGGCCCGTGGCAGGCCAGCCAGAGTTCTTCAAGGAATGACAAGTACATCGGAAGGGGAAGAGTTCAGACCGCAGTCTGATCGCTGTGTCATTGGTAACCAAACAGAATATGGCAGTCCATGTCGAGGTCCAAGTTGAGTGTTGTAGAGTGTATCGGGGGACAGTGGAAGGTGATGATGCAAAGGGCAGGACCAAGCAGAAACCCGCCATTTTGCGGAGATGAATGCTACTGCCTCCTCCTTACCAGTAAGGTTGGTTCACCCGCATCTTCATCCTCTGATGGCACATGTGCCTCACACGTGGGTGGTGGTGGATTGCCTGCTGCACTGTGAGGCACTGAGACATCAGGGGACAAAGATGTGGATGAAGAAGCTGCAGCAGCACTCATCTGAGCAAGGCCTTGAGGCAGCAATGCCATGACGATGTGCTGCACGGCATTGAAGGCCCCAGCCACATCCTGCTGGTGTGCAGCCATAGCAGCCATCCTGTCTGCCGCCATCCGCACCATGGTCTCCATGTGCCCCAGCATCTGTCCCAACTCCCGGCAGACATCGCTGGAGCCACTCTGACTGGACAGTTGTTTTTGTCTCAGTATCATGACTCCAGCGATGTCAGCCATGAATCGCTGGAGAGCATGGAGCGGACTGTGGGTGTCCGTTAGGGACTAAAAGTGGTCCCTGATGGGAATCAGACACCCATGTATGGCATCAAGTTTGGCTGCCATGAGGTCGAACCCCACCCGCACCTGATCAGCCACCTTCTCCTGGCACTCCAACACACGGCGTTGGAAGGCCATGTGTTGTTCGTGGGGGTCCTGGGAGTCAGCCGTGGTGGTAGGTGCTTCCTGCTGTGTGGTCTGTGCAGGGGGTGGGGTTCCCTCGATGCAGCTGGGCTGCCCTGCTCCTGGGCTCGGGGTCCTGAGAGTGTCCATGAGCTGTTGGAGGGCGTCGGGGTCGATGGTGGTGTGGTCCTCTTCGTCATCAGTGAAGAGAGGTTGGGTCTGTTCTGCAGGAGGTGTTGGTTCTCCCTCTGCAATGTGGAGGGTAGATGCAGTTTAACATTGTGTTCAGAAGTATGTTGACGCATTGTACAAATTTACATACAGACTGCATGACAATGTACATTGTGACTGTTTGGGAGGAGCTGCCTATTTGATGTGGGACAATGGACATTTCGACAACATCACGGATGTGTGTTTGTACTTGTACATGTTTATCCCACGTTTCCCTGCTATGCCAAATGTGATTGGCCAGTTTCTACACACAAGTGGCACCACTTGGGTCCTCTGTTCTGTTGTGAACGTGTTGCAGTTCATACCACATTGTTGTCAATGTTGATGTGCTCTGAATATTATGTGTGTGTGCTGCATTTTGGGAGAGTCGCCCCTGCAGCTCTGATGTGGCTGGCCCTTATCCCTTTCAGGCGGTGTGCCTTGACTTCTGTGCTTCTACAGTGCTGAGATGTTGCATACTTGGGTAAATTGGGCTCTTGGTGGGAGTTGGGACTGTGGGGCATGGTTTTTCCGCAGGTGTGTTGTTGAGGTCAGGGGTTGTTTGTGCAGGTGGATGTGTAAGAGTGTGACCTGCTCCTTTATGGATGTGGTCCACACTCAGCCACCTCAGTGTTGTGGCGTGCAACATGTCATGGTATATTGACTGCAGCCATGCTAATCGTCATGCAGTGTCACTTGCATTGTCAGTGTGGCTCACTGACACGCCGCTTTGCTGGGTTAAGCACAAGTGCATGGGTTTGTTGTGAGATTAGTGATGTGTGGGGAGCGCCCCCTCTGTGCACATTGTGGACGGGGGCCCAATTGCTGTTTCTATGTGTGCTGCAGTATGCCAAGGAGATCAGGGGCATGACCCTGAGTCATTGTGGGTGTGCAGTGTGCTATTCTTGATTGTGCATGTGTGCCATTGTGCCCATCTCCCCCCGTTCCCCCAGTCCCTGGTGGTTACTCACCCTGTTGCTGTTGTGTCCGGTCATGTTGAGCAGTGTCTGGTCCCCCAACTCCTGCCACCGTCTCCCCACTGATGACTGTGGACACCATTTCCTCCATGTCATCCAGCTCCTCCTGTGGCACTGGACTCCCACCTCCAGTCTGCATTGCTGCCTTCTGGTTGTTGGTGAGTTTCTGCTTGGTTTTGCACTTGACATCATTCCAGCGCCTCTTGACCTCTTCCATTGTCCTCCACAGCACTCTGACTGCATTCACCTTGTCCAGGATGGACTGCCATGTTGCATTTTTGGTTGCCAATGACACAGTGGAGGTGATGAACAGTTGTTGATGGTGTTCTACCACCTCCGTGATCAGGATCCTGTTTTCCTGCGGACTGAACTTCGTCTTCCTCTTCTTCTTGTCCTTGCCCTTCCCTGTCCCCGGGGTCCCAGGCTGGACCTCTGTGGGGCTTGTGGGGTTCTGGCTGTCCTCTGTACCTGCTCCGTCTGCCTCCATTGTGCTTCGCTGTGGTTCGGTATTTGTTTGTGATTTTTTTTTCTGCTTTTATGGTGATTTTTCCCGCCTGACGTGTGTGATTTGCAGGCCTGGCACTGCTTTTTGCTGATTGTCTTATCGCGATTGGGCCCATCGCTACTTTTTTCACATTCGGCTTTGGATTTTTATCGCCGGCCCGGTGAGTTACTCGTGGTCATTTTCCGCGTTATGACGAAACTATCGCATGTTACCGCCGTGTTGGGAATAGGACGTTAACACGGTGTTATTTTCCCGTGATAGACTGCGATGTGAGAAGTTGCGTTAAGCGAATTTGGCGATAGTTAACACACGTTCTTGAGAATATCCCCCTCTGTTTATTAGCAAGCAGCGTTGGTTTGGCTCCTTACAGTTACTGGTGGGCGGCACTGCCTTTAATAGTAGGCCTGCAGCTGCCTGCCCTCGATGTCGAGCTGAACTGCTGGTGACTCGTCAAGTGCGTGTGTGACAGGGCGTGGCATTTTGGAAAAAATCTACGCATGCTGCCGCACAGCCCCTAACCCTGCAGAACCAAATCCAGCACAATCAGTGTCCCGCCCACCGGCAACACTGAACTAAGGGCCTACGGCAAATTCGCATCATACATATCTATGGTTGGAATCTTTCTATTATTGGCCACAACACTCTTCACCGGGGACTCAGGAGAGGAACAACACTGTCAGTCTGCGGTGACACCAGTGAGTCAGTGAGGTAATTATATTTACTTTGCCACAATGCCATGCAGACCGGGAGTGTAGACCCGACCCTGAAGAATAAGTGCCGGTGCTAAGCACCGGAAAGCTCGGGCACAAATTAAGCACTGGTGCCATAGTACTTTTTAAAGGAAACACGTAGAAAGTCCTTCATTCTTTTATGTGAATTATTTTAGGTGAATTCATGATTTTATGATGTATTGCATGAAATATGTTTATGTTTAAGTAGTTAGTACCTCTCATTCTCAGAGCTTTCCAAACACATTTATTTGAAGGACTGAGCGCTGTTCATTCGTGTGGCAGTGAGCTCACGTTCCTGCATGAGTGAGTAAATATAGAAAGACTGAAGGAACAGTTCAATTTGTAGAACCTTCCTATATTTGTCTCTAGTTGACTGCTGGACTAAAAGTGGCAAAGAAAAACGAGCATTATCTCTGTGCAGGCTTGGCTGCATGCACTGATTGGTTGTGATACCACCCGGTACCTCGAAGGTGAAGAGGATGTGGTCTCACGGCTAGACTGCCGACTTTGGAGCTGGGAAACCAAGGTTTGAACACACGGGGTTGACTCTACATCGTGTGATTCTGGGCAAATCACTTAATCTCCCCGTGCCTACCAAAAAAATGAATGTGTCCTTGTGTAACGTAACTGGTGCTCATGTTAAGCGCTCCAATACCTTTGGGTCGAGTTTGCGCTATATAAAACTGCAACAAAAAAAAATCATAATACCTTGGCTTTAGTGGGAATAGAGGTGACCATGCACGGCAAGGCTGCTCTGTGACACAGCCATGTGTTACAGGGAAATAGCACTTGTGTACATCTTGAACATGACTTTGTTTCTCTGAACTCGGCAGTTCTTCTGAGCTGATTGCTAAGGACAAATTCCCAATTTGAATTAAGTACTACATGATATAAAATTGACTGTGAGAAGTGGTCCTGAAATCAAGCAGAAATCTCAGTTTTAGGAGATGGCTTTTTTATAGTCATAATTTGGTTTTATTTAGTGCTTCTTATCACACTTCTACTGTTTCTAGGAGCTTTACATAGTAGGTAAGATGGCCTGAGTAGTGTGGGGTAGGCACTCATCAACTTAAAAACTGCTGGTAAACTAGGATGAATGCAAGGGAGCAGCAGTGAAACACAAACTGATGGGGTCTCCCTGCAGAAGTCCCCCCAAGACTCCCATATCTCACCACTGTCCATAAGCTTTAGACTGAATGGGGTGCTCTGAAAGGCAGTGGGGCCCTTGCACTCCAGGGTCTGCAGTGGTTTTCTTTGCTCCCTTGTAAATGAGTGATGACGCATCAATATTTATTTTAAGCACAACATTCACAAAGTTTTCTCCCACATATGACTCACCTGAGCACACATTTTTGAAGACTGAGACAGACATAACTGTTCTGTACATATCACACAAGGGCCCCAGCTCCCTTTTTTTTTGTTATTTTGAAATATTTTGAGTTTTTGTTTGAAGATTGTCACTCACTAAGGCAAGGCCGTCTTGCGTGTCATCACACTGCTGATGTGTGGCACAAAGAAAAAACCAGTTGTAGGACTGCAAATAATTTTTCCTCAGGCTCAAAGGGTTTAGAGATTGTATTTGCATACATTGCCACCGCCCTCCATGCAGAGCTGTTCAGAATGAATACAGAAGTGGACGTTTTGGAGAAAATGGCTTCTCTCAACGTCTGTTTGCAAACTGCCCCAGGTTGCATAATACTACACATTTGAGTGACAATATGAGTATAATGATGCTATAGTGCTTTAGCTGTCGAAACTGCACATTAAACTGGAGGATACGTGTAGTTCGGGAGGATACGTGTAGGTCGGAGGAGGAGGAGGAGCAAGATGGCGGACTGACGCTGCTTGGGAGAGCAGGCACATGGAGAGGCTCCTGCGCTCCCACACTCGGCGTTTGGATGAATATATAACCGAAAAGCTGAATCGGTTTTTGAAAAATATTACAATACGGGTAACAGAAGGCAAAAGGAGAATTTTGGTGAAATCCTGTGTGAAAGAACCACTACATCTCGAAGAAACTTGAGCCGTGCTGGACTTACTGGGACTTGCCGCGGTGAAGTAAAGCAAAGCGGATGCAGGCAGCATTATGTGGCGGTATCGGGTGGCGTCTGTTTACTTCCCGAATTTCCCGCTTGGTGGGTGGCCGCTCTTCGGTGGTTTTTCCTGGCGGCCCACTTATACGGAGGGGCCTTGGAGTGATATCGGGAGTGTTAGCGGCTTCTGGCTGCAGCTTGGGCGGCGTTAAAGATATGGCTCCCCTGAAGACAACGACTAGGGGTATTCGGGCAGCAGGACGGCTGCCGGTGAATACTTCGACAGGCGCTGGATAACATAATGAGCTGGAAGAGGCAACAGGGCAGCAAAAAGACACTAGTAAAACCGCACCGAGACTTGGTAAGCCTCTCTTGCGTCTTTTGAATTCAGGGAAAGCTGCTGAACTGTTAACTGCAGGTGTAGCGGGGGAGCAGCTCACTGGTGAATTGGTTGCGGATATTATGTTGCAAGCGATTCCTGTGCAACAAAGTAATCAAGAGAATGTTTCAAATCCTCCCGGATGTACTCAAAATGTTTTCCCTGACACATTTGAGTGTTTGAATAATAATGACAAGGCATACGATAATGCAGGCAACGATGAAACCAACTTAACATGTACACCGGAGTCACCAGCTAAGTTAACAGCGGCATCGAGTGCCTCAGGGCTAACGGACGCAGCGAATAAGGATAATTTGGCAGAGGATGTTGCAACTAAATTACCACAAAATGATTTAATCGAGCTTGGTAGTACTGCCAGTATGGGTAGCAGTAGTAGAGAAAACTCAACTAATGATGATTCTTTGGGATTAATACAGGATCAAGGGGGAGTGATTGTTTTTTTAATATAACTTCTGCCTTAGCGACTGTCCCAACTGTTTCCAACTTGAGTTCTGACAATGCTGATAATGCTGGTAAACTACAGCCTGTATTCTCTACACTAGCTTCAACTGCAGATGGTAATGAGTCACGGAAGGCTCAAATTACATCTGAATTACAAGACTCTCAACAAATTCAAGTCCCTGGAAAAACTGGAACATTTTGGGAAAAGAAGGCCTCTCCAGTACTTAATTGTTCTGCTAGAAAGAAAAATACTAAACAAAAAATAGTGAGAGGAGGAAAGAAAATACATACGGTGCCGGAATTACAGCAATGCCTGGCATCAATTATACAGGCTAAAGATACTCTAGCTGATAGCCCTTTGCGTCAGTGGGTTCAAGCGAAAGGAGGAGTTAAGACTATGGTATCGCGACTATTAGGTGCTAGTCCAACAGATGATGGATGTGGTAATATAAGGGAGACAGAAATGGGGTCTGATAGCCCAGAATTAAACTCAGTAATTTCCTTTGTCGACAACCTATTCTGCTTCCTACTGACCCTGCTGACCCTGTTGGCCCGTCAATGGCATCTCAAGAGCCGCAACAGGTTGTAGCGGGACACCAATTAGGGGAGTCACAGGATCAAGATGCCCCGACCCTTGCTTTGATACTTCAAGCCCTAAGAGATCAGAGATTAGAGGCACAAGAGCATTACGCCCAAGCTAGGGTTGACAATCATAACATTCAGCAGTCATTGAAGGAGATGTCACTCAAGGTTGGGACATTGGCTGCAGATGTATTGGAATTACAGCAGAGAGTTACTAATACTGAGGAGACTACCACTAAAGCGGCTAGTTCGCTCCAGCTACATGGTGATCAAATAAAAGCTATGCAATGCAAGTTGGAAGATTTAGAAAATCGCTCATGGCGTCATAATCTAAAGCTGTTTGGAATTCCAGAAGGGCAGGAGGGATCGGATCCCAGGGCCTATATAGTTCAGCCTTTTCAGAAGGCCTTTCCAGATTTGGGGGACTGGTATTGGGACTGCCAGGTGCAAAGGGCTCATAGACTCCTATTAGTACAACAGAAAAAGAGATCTCAATATCCCAGGCCATTTTTGATCTTCTTTGGAAATTTTCTCCTTAGGCAAGTCGTTTTTTTGAAGGCTCGCCCTAGCTCTCCGGTTACAGTTGATTCTTTTTCCTTCTTCGTACGTTCGGATTTCTGTAAATTGACAATGGATAGACGCTGGAAATTACGGCAGTTGATCGATCCGCTGAAAGCTACTGGAACGCAAGTATTTCTACAGGAACCTGCTCGTTTGAAGGCTCTTCGGGAAGGTCACCCGCACTTCTTTAATACAGAACAAGAAGTAAAAGCAGCTATTGACAGTTGGTAAACAAGGGATATGAATAAGATTTGACTTGAATTATTTGCCTTCTTGTTTTCTGAGTTTTGGGTTCTTCTTTGGTTATAAATAATAAGGCTTGATTTCCTTGTGTGGGGTGAGGGCTAGACTCGGGAGCCACTGTGGTTGCACTGTCCCCAAGAAGCTGCCAATTCAGCGGCAGCTGTGGAAAGGGGATGATTTCTCCTTCAAGATGCACAGAGGGTGTTGGGGTCGCCAAGTGCGAAGGGGTTGTGGGAGGGTGTGGGGAGGGACAAAAGGGTACAAAAAAGTCAACAATGGGTTATATAGAAAATTTAGTAGTAAATCTGCAAAAAAAATATATGAAAAAGAAATGTGCCAAGGAATAGAGGATTGCTTTATGGTGGATAGTATTAAACCGGTGGAGAAATCTTTTAGTTATGGATCGAATTAAGTGTCTTGCCTGGAATGTTGCAGGTCTTAATAGTAAAATCAAGCGCCAACTTGTCTGCGAGGAATTGAAAATGTATAATCCACAATTAGTTTTGCTAACAGAGACGCATCTTTCATATAAAGATCGCAATCTTCTTAAACAGCTGGGATATGAAATTATAGTTTGTACTACACAAGGGATATCAATGAGGGGAACGGCAATATTAAAACACAAACGTTTTTCTTGTACGATATATAAAACATTGGCTGATCAGGGAGGAAGATGGGTGATTGCACAGATTGGAATTAGGGGTAAGAAATATATTTTCTGCTCACTATATGGACCCAATACTGATGATCCAACTGGTATTGATGTGTTGTATATGGAAATGTTAAATTGGGAGGGGGAGCAGGTAGTAATGGGGGATTTTAATTGTGTTATGAACTACAGTACAGATGAATCACTGACATAATACCGAAAGTCACATTATCAAACTACAAAAATATCGATGGCAAAAATATCGATGTTGTATACTTAATTAAAAAATAACACAAATATCGATACCACAATATCGTAAAGTAACTATATCGACAACACAAATATCGCACACATAGATATCGCTATTCACAATATCGACGCTTCTAAATAAATATAGAAGATGTCTAAAATATCGACTACAAAAATATAGACATCAATATTATCGGTTTTTTAATATATCGACAACTCAATAATACATCAAATAATTACTTTAAACACCATAAATACTATAAAATGCATAAACATACATGTTAAATTAAATTAAACCAAAAACAAAACTATCAAAAATATAACAACAGAAATAAATGATAACATAATAAACACACTTATAATATTAATTTACAATATATACTTGCAACATATTAAAACATTTTAATGCATCTTATATATAATTTATTCAAATATAATTAGCTTAATGTCTCCTACCTCACCCACAAAAAAAAATTACTCTTAATTAGCGTTTTCCATATAAGGAAAACAATTACCAAACCAAGAAAGCAACTAAAAATTAACCAATAGAAATACAGAAGATCGAAATAAACCAATGAAATTAAGCAAAGAATTGAAAAGACACTATATAAAAGGAAGAAAAATCATTCTTATTTTACACCTTAAACCCAAAAAATTGTGAAAGGTGAAACTCTGCTGGAGTTTGACCACAAGCAAAAACTGCATCAAATTCAATCCTACTACACTTGGAAAAAAGTAAGTAAATGACCATTTCTAAATAAACAGTCAAATTAAAATGTAACACAATTTTCAATTGCTAACTAAAATTACTAACTAATATATTTTATCTACTTATATTTCCACTACAGATATTACTGCAAAGAACAAGAAAAAGGATTTTACCTCGCAAAAACATCTAACTAACAAAGTAAGTATACTTTAAAAGGCCTTTGTAAAATCTAAGTAAAATAAAACTAAACCCCTTATGTATCCTAAACACCAAAGAAAACCCATTTCCAATTTTAGAACTTTTAAAAGCCTTAGTAAAATCTAACAAAAATGGTAATAAAGGTATAATCTATCCTAAACACCAATACCACCCCAAGTACAAATGTAAAACATCAAATAAAATATGCTGTATTTTCCTTCCACTGAAAACTACGACCAAACAGCATTTATTAAAAGAAATAACATCTCCTTTGAAAGTGAACTTAATAGCACTTGGTAAGTATATGTAAAAAAAAAATTCTTTTTAAACATATAGGGCCATATGTAGGTAATTTCTATTTACCGATTCCTAAATACCGAATTTTACCGATTCGGTATTTAAGAATCGGTAAATAGAATGTAGGTAAACATTCGGTAAATTTTACCGATTCGGTAATATTCGTTATTACCGATTCGGTATTTACCGAATCGGTAATAAGGAATACCTTCCCATTCATTCCTATGGGCCTGGAGGCCCATTGGAATGAATGGGAAGCTATTCACTATTACCGATTCGGTAAATACCGAATCGGTAATAGGGGAGCATATTCAAGGGTGGCAGGGTGTCAAATTGACACCCTGTTGCACCCTGAATCGTGCATGTGTGCACATGTGGCACACATACATGCCCTAAGGGCATGTATGTCTGCCACATGGCACTTTTAAAAAAGCACAAAATTGCTTTTTAAAAGGTATTCGGTATTTACCACCAACTTGTAGTTGGTGGTAAATAACGAATCCTTAAACCAAAAATGCACTCCCTTGAGTGCTCTCTACATAGGATTTAAGGAATCGGTAATTTACCGATTCCTTAAAATAACGAATCGGTAAATTGCCGACTCCTTAAATCCGGCCTCCTACATCGCAAAGGGCTAAATACCGGTCGGTAACAGGAAATTTACCGATTTTCGGCCGTTACCGACCGGTATTAGCCCACCTACATATGGCCCATAGACATGTATACTATCTTTATTAATATATGTTCATATATATATTTTTTATAGAATTTTCCAACTCACAATGACTGAAGGTTATTACATCTCAGAAAGGGAAATTCTTATTGTGTTACATAGGGTATGTGTACACCCAAGAGTAGCAAACTGGCCTGAAAGTGAATTGGAAATGTTCAAAATATTATTCCAATAAATGTTATGGTCGTGCTACTACCAGGGAAACAACTGTATTATACACTCGAGAACATAACCATCCGCCTAATGTTTCTGAAATTGAAGTGAGAGCAACCCTTGACAATATAAAAGAATTAAGTACTAGCTCACAAACACCTACAAGTGTTATACTTAAAGAAATTTTGCCTAAAGTACCCAAAGAAGCAAGAGGTCAATTACCATCCATTAGTTCAATAAAAAGAACTATAGCTAGAACCAAAAAAGCAACAACAACCACAATACCAACTCCTAAAAATTTTGAAGAGGTCATAATTCCCCCCGAGCTAGGTATAACACACAGTGATGAACCTTTTATTTTCTACGACAATAAAAGCAAAGATAAAATAATTATTATGTTTGGTACAGCAAACAATATAACTAAACTTCAACAATGCCAAACATGGATGATGGATGGGACATTTACAATATGCCCCAAACCATTTTACCAACTTTATAGTATCCATGGCCAATATCATAACAGTTGCATTCCCTTTATTTATGCATTATTACCAAATAAACAGAATGCAACATATACTGAAATGTTAAGTAAAATAAAGCAAGAAACAAACAACTTTTTTCCTCAAAGAATAATAATCGACTTTGAGCAAGCTATGATAAATACTATCCTTAAATTGTACCCCCACACATCTATACAAGGATGTTACTTCCATTTTAATCAATGTTTATGGAGACATCTACAAAAATCTGCTCTTAGTGTAGAATATGCTACAAATATTAGCTTTGCATACCAAATTAAAAATCTAATTGCCCTGGCCTATGTGCCAGTGACAGATGTGGCTGAGCATTATAACCTTCTAATTGAAAGTCCATTTTACCAACAAAATGAACAAAAATTATCTCCCCTCCTAGACTATTTTGAGGATACCTGGGTGGGGAGATTACACAGATCAGGCTATAGACGACAACCTAAATTTCAAATTCCTTGGTGGAATGTGTACCTAACTACACTTAACCAAGAAGCTAAAACAAACAACGCAGTTGAGGGTTGGCATAATGCCTTCCTATCTTCTACAGGACGAAGCACTCCTACCCTACATAAACTATTACTAGCTATACAAAAAGAACAAAGCTTCCAAGAACTCAGAATGCAACAATCTGTTATCCAATTAAAACCAAAACTATGTAGACAAACTAATCAAATGTATCAGTATCTCCAACAGCAAGTTCAGCTATACCCTTCCACAAAAGGCCTAGAGTACTTAAATATGATAGCCAAAACTCTACTATAAAACACACAAACAATTTAATTATACAAATCTGAAGAAACAATTTTTTGGAATAAAAGCAGTGCATTTTTGTAAGTAATAAAATTAATTAATTTGTCTAATATTTTTATAAATAAATATAGACATAAATATAGACAATTTAATTAAACAGTAAAGCAAATAAACAGCAAATGCAATTAAATTAAAATCATTTCCCTCCCACAAATAAATAATTTAAAAACACTTACCATTCCCGTTACTGTAATACGAAAATTCCACATCTTCCAAACTAATCCAGGTAGACCACAATCCATAGATATTAAAAAGTAACCCCAATAAAATGTAAAAATAAAACTGTTTTAAAAAATTAATCCTCCAGGTAAAAATCGACAATCCAGTAACCATAAAAAACCCGAAAAATATTTGAAAACTAAGAACCGCTCCGTGAAAACCGAAAAATTAAGGAAGTATGAAATAATTATTAGTTAAAATAACTAACCCTATGGGGCCCATTACGATAACCGGCGGTAAAAAATCCGCCATCTACTATAGCCTGAAAAAACCGCCCGCCTGCACCATGGGAATACCGATCGAGCAATTATGAAGTTGCGAAGCAACCTCCGCCCACGGCGGTAAAAACACACAAAATTCCGCCCGTCCATGTTAGAGTAGAAGATTATCCGTCCGCCACGGACGCAATCCCGCCCGACAACCCGAATCCGCCCGCTCTGACGACAGAGACACCGGCCGTGAAATCAGGATCTCACCGACATGAGCGCGGAAAAACTACATATTTCCCGCCCGCCACGGTTAACAACAGAGATGAATAACTGACACAGTGGAAGGTCTGGCGGCCACGTCCGTGCACGGAAATCATTGGCGGACCAAAGAAAGACACACAACATGGCCAACAAGTCCACACAGCAAACTACGCCAAAATACCCAAACACAGAACACATCCCAAAGACACATCCCCCTGGCAAATCCAAAAAATTACAAATACCAGGACACCAGGCACAACACACCTGAAAACGACAGCCCATCATGACACACCCACATAGGTGAGTACAAAAGCAGCCCCTTCACAGACCACAATCCCTTGCACTACTACAAAGCGAAGACAACAGCAGAGAACCCAGAGAGCCACAAAGGAAAGCAGCATACCACACGCACGCACACATCACACTCATGGGGGCATGTGTACAGTCAGCCAGCACCACAACTCCCACCAGGTCCCCTTGTACCCCAGATGCGCCGGAGGAAGCACTCCCCACACCCACACTCATGTGTCAGCCATAGCTGCACTAACCAACAAGTAACAGGTAAGTAGCCTTACCACAAAGTCCGTGTATCGGAGGGGGGACTGCAGAAGTACAACTCCCACGAGGCCCCTAGTCCTACAGTGCAGCAAGATGGAGCACTCCCCACACCCATGTGTCAGCCATTGCAGTGCACACCTTCACCCGACAGGTAGATATGTTTCCCTACATGGAGGGGTGTCTGTGGGTGGTAAGCCATCACCACAACTCACAACACGGCCCCCACAGACCAGCAAGATGGAGCACCCCTCCCTCTCATAACCATGTGGTAGCCATTGCATTGCTCCCTCCAAACCAACAAGTAGGTAGACTACTGTACAGGGCGGGGTGTCTGTAGGCATGAGGACTGTACTACGACTAACATTTGGGAAATGTCACGTAGCAGAGGAACAGGTAGCACTGCTCCCTGTCATAATCATGTGACTAATGTGCACACGGACATGAATTACAGAGTCATAGCCCACATGAGCCATCTCAAATACAGTAACACGTAAGGAGTCACGTCTGCATGCACAAGTCTCACTGGAGTACTGACCCACACGGCGTGCACTGTGCCAGTCATCAACACCATCGAAGTCTTGGAACACCATGTAGTCGTGTCTGCTTGTTCCGTTGACATTGTACAACATCACCCATGTAAGTCTATCTTGTCTCAATATAACATAGTGGAACCCCAGTAATGTCACATACACCACTGGACCCATGAACCACACAGCTACACAATGCACATTCAAAATCTCATCCATCTCATCTTTCAGCCCCAGTGTCATGAAAGGTGTATCATCTAAACAGTTGTCCCATATACAGTAGTTCAGCAAAGATTCCTGCCGATGACCAAAAATGTGTCTGCAGTGTCTGAAGCGCACGTCACACTGTGATTTACAACATAACCAATATAGTCAACACCCCAAGAGCACAGCATTGCTGCACATGGCTGAGGGTAGCACGCACACCAAGGAATTGTCCCATCTGCAATACGTTGTGTGGCACACAACCATTACTCACTCACTACAATGCTTGCAGTGTAATGTCCCTAAATGATAACAGTGAGCAGATATGCTGGGTATGTCAGACATACACACACCTTCAATCAATCAATCAATCAATCATGTCACTTATAAAGCGCACTACATACCCGCGAGGGTCTCAAGGCGCTGGGGGAAGAGGGGGGTGGTGCTGCTACTGATCGAAGAGCCAGGTCTTGAGGAGTCTTCTGAAGGCCAGTAGGTCTTGGGTCTGTCGGAGGTTGGTGGGGAGGGTGTTCCAGGTCTTGGCGGCGAGGTGGGAGAAGGATCTGCCGCCGGCGGTCGTTTTCCGGATGCGGGGGACTGTGGCGAGGGTGAGGCTGGTCGAGCGGAGCTGGCGGGTGGGGGTGTAGAAGCTGAGTCGTCTGTTGAGGTAGGCTGGTCCGGAGTTGTGGAGTGCTTTGTGTGCGTGGGTGAGGAGCTTGAAGGTTATCCTCTTGTTGACAGGGAGCCAGTGCAGGTCTCTCAGGTGGGGTGTGATGTGGCTGCGTCGGGGGATGTCGAGGATAAGACGTGCAGAGGCGTTCTGGATGCGTTGCAGCCGTCTCAGGAGCGTACCCGTCGTTCCTGCGTAGAGGGCGTTTCCGTAGTCCAGCCTGCTGGTGACGAGGGCCTGGGTGACTGTTTTTCTTGTTTCGGTGGGGATCCACTTGAAGATCCTGCGGAGCATTCGGAGGATGTTGAAGCAGGATGAGGAAACGGCGTTGACCTGCTTAGTCATGGAGAGGGTGGGGTCGAGGATGACCCCTAGGTTGCGTACGTGGTCGGTGGGTGGCGGGGCTGTTCCCAGTGATGTTGGCCACCAGGAGTCGTCCCAGGCTGAAGGGTTGGAACCAAGGATGAGGACCTCCGTCTTGTCTCTGCAGTGTCGTGTGGCCAAAACACATGTCCCCTTCTGCACCCATATGTCACAGTATGTACCACAAAACCATATTTCATATCAAAAGCGTTGATGGAGCTGTACTCCTTATCCCATCTGCATTTCTAAGCGTTTCATTTGAACCCCAAAACCATATTACACCTCAAAAGCGTTGAAGGGGCTGTACCCCTTTTGCCATCTGCGTTTCTAAGCGTTTCATTTGAACCTCAAAACCATATTTCACCTCAAAAGCGTTGATGGGGCTGTACCCCTTTTGCCATCTGCGTTTCTAATTGTTTCATTTGAACCCCAAAAACATATTTCATCTCCAAAGCGTTCATGGGGCTGTACCCCGTTTCCACCAAAGCCACAAAATGTAGGGGTACTGCAACACACACCGATTGGCATTCCAAATCCGTCCCATGCCATATGCACCCATCACACTATTCCATTGCCTTGATCACGCACACACATTGTAGAGCCATACACACGCATCTGGGAAATCAGTGCACAACTGTGCACCAACTGTGAATGTCAGACATCTAACACAAACCTTGCAAGGTGCAACACAATAACCTTTTGTCTCCACCCCACAGGTGACGAACAGCATGATGCTGGAGAGGGAGACAACAGCCATCACAGCCAGTCCACAAGCCCTCCACCTGGACTCACGGATGTGGAAGACCTGGACACCTCTTCGGACGAGGACTCCTGACCAGGCACATCTGGTGTGGCAGGGCGCAACCGCTCCCCAGGACCCCTCCTACCCACCAACCCATCTCCCAGGGCTGGTGACTAGTCCCAGGCCCCTGCTGCCACGGTCATTGCGACCACCACCACCGCCGCAACCACCACCACCACCACCGCCAGGGCCTCCCTGACCACTCACCCTGCGCAAGGGGTGGTACGCACGTCAACATCGACCCTGGGAGCCACAACGTGGCCCCGGGTGACCAATGTGGCGAGTGGGCAGGTCGGTGGCAGCAGTTCAGGTGGGAGGAGCAGGGTCAGGCCAACGCCATCAGAGCCTGGGAGCCAAGCCCTGCCGCAAATCGCCAGAGTCCTTGGGGCCTATGAAGAGGCCATGGGACAATGGGCCTGGTCAGCTGCCGATATGCGTGAAGTCCTTGGGGTGTTGAGGTCCATGGATGCCCATATGGGCCAATTCGTGACCCGTATGGGCAAACTTGTCGACCTCATGGGCCAGCTAGTGGTGGCGGTGAGGGCCCAATCAAGGCCAACCACACCACCTCCGCCACCACCTGCTGGGGTGCAGGGTCATGCAACATCCAGTTCCCCTGTGTCCACAGCGAGTGGGCAATCCTCAGCCACCACCAGCAGCCCACAAACACAACCCCCCCCTCTCAAACATGGAAGGGGTTGTCTGAAGAGGAAACAGGTGTCCAGAGATGACTTTGCACGCTCCAAACGCCAGTGAGTCAGCCAGCCACGGTGGCCATCTACTGCATTCACTTGGACTACTATCCTACCCCACACTGCCATGTGAATGGCATGTGTCTGTCGGACTGTGGACCCAGAACAACATGGGTACACCTTGACCATCACGCGGACATGTCCGTCAACTCATTGTTTCAGCATGCACCACTTTTGTGATCACCTTGCCCACAATCACATGTCACCGCTTAAAACAAATACACCTGGATCACATTCTGTTTTATCTGCTCTGTGTTTAATCAAGGATGTGCATCCGTCACCATGATCAGAAATGCATCTGGAGTGTGGTATGTCGATAGGCCAGGAGAGGCTGTAGGGACCTAGGGGTGAAAAACAGAACAAGAGTCCATTGAATGTGTGTGTCACACACTCATCACACAGTACTTGTCATCAAGTTTAAGCAATGTACACACATCTCACAGAGCAACAGGGCACAATGCTACAGCCACTGTCAGTGGCATACTACCCTGGACATGGACCATTGCCACATAGCACTCAGTGAACAATAGGCCGCCATGACAATGCACACATACACCTACACAACTACAGCAACATCAGCCGTCGTACATGGTCACTCACCGTCAAGTGAAGTAGCGGGCGATGAGCTGCTGATGCTCATTCACTGCTTCCTCCTCTCCACTGTCCTCGTCACTGGACATGGCTTGGTCTGCAGGCGGGGGCCCTGGCTGATCACCGTCATCCACTATCAGGGGGATCTGCCTGCGAATCGCGAGATTGTGCAGCATGCAGCATGCCTCAACTATCTGGCACACCTTCTGTGGGGAGTATGCCAGTGCACCCCCGGTGCGGTCCAGGCATCTGAATCTGGACTTCAGGAGTCCAAAAGTCCGCTCCACCACACGTCTGGTCCTCCCATGTGCCTCATTGTATCTGACATCAGCTGGTGTCCTAGGATTACGTAGTGGGCTCAGCAGCCAAGGCCCGTTAGGATATGCAGAGTCACCTGGGTGTGAGAAACACAGAGAATTGTTGCAATTCTAACAGGATACAAGACAGCATGTCACACCCAGCACGCTACACGAGTATGCATACTCACCAACAATCCATGCACGGTCCGGTTGAAGATTGATCATCATTCGTGGGAGGATGCTGTGGCGCATGATGTGCTAGTCATGGGCGGATCCGGGAAACTTCACACACACGTGTGTGATAATCATGTCCGCCAGGCACACCATTTGCACATTCAGGGAGTGGAAATGTTTCCGGTTCCTATAGATGTGCTCCATGGCCTGTGGTGCAACAAGGCCAACATGGGTGCAATCAATTGCACCAACAACGTGGGGGATGCGTCAAAGGGCATAGAAAGCACCCTTCACTGCCGCCAAATCACGAGCCCTGGGGAATCGGATGTACTGGTTCCTGTAGAGCATCATAGCTGACAGGACATCCCGTAGCACCATGCTGAACATGGGCTGGGACATCCCACCTCCACTGCCCACCGTGTTTTGGAAAGATCCGGTTGCGAAAAAATGCAGTGCAGCCATCACCTTAGCGGTGGGGGTGAATGCTGTAGGATACACCCTGCGAGGACGAAGGTGGGCTTCCAACATTGCACATAGGTGATGCAGGGTGGGTCGGTCCAGACGGAATTTCCGTATCACCTCCACATCCTCCATGTCTGCCAGCAATTGGTAGGGGCGATGTATGTTTGGTCTCCTCCTAGGACAGATGGAAGTGGACACATGTCAAAGCAACACGCCACAGGGCATTTTCACATACACAAAACTAAAATTACTGACAAAGCAATGGAATCACAGAACAGCTGACAAGTAGGGACAGCACAGCTACAATACTCTTACACAGGTCCCCTTACCAATAGCAATAACCACTGACACAAACCATTGCTATGAGCATGCACATGGGGATTTAGGCCATAATAGCTTGAAAGGCATGATGATGATTTCAGACTGCATATGTGGGAAGCGGCAACACCACGGCAATATACCTAGCTGCTGTGCCTGACACAGCTTCCGAGGCTGGGTGAGTATGGCACACACCAACAACACAATGTACACAGGCTGAGCGGCCCAAACAAGTGGCTCCTGTTGCACAACGGGATATGAGGCAGTCAATGATGTCCCTAGTTCACCCAATGTACAGCACTGTACGTATCACACCTCCAGCACACATTGACAGGTGTACACATTGACAACTCCATGACAACACAGCTGTGTGAATGCAAATACACATCACAAGTGACACGTAACGTTGCACGTGCCAAGTGGGAGATGTACATTGAGAAATATGGCATGTGTGTGCATATGCACATCCCATGCTCCCATGCTAATGTGTACATGATGATGTGCCAACAGACATGTGGAGGCTGAGCACTGGCCGTCGATGCCTATGCACACAGCATGAAGTGGCCCTGTCTAGTGTGGACATGCTCCCACACACAAATCATGGCCACACCTGCAAATGCATGGCGCACATTAAACTGTGGATTCCACATGGCACCAGCGGACTGTACCCGCCATGGACCAGGCCCTTGAGGCCAACTCTAATGGCCCTCGTGGTTGCATCCTGTGTGTTCGACTATAGAGGTAAGCGTACCGGAATAGCTCGGAGCAGCCCATTGTGTGCATTTGAAGTAGGCAGACATGGTACACCAATTGCAGCAGCTTGGACCCACTGAAACAGCCCCAGAGGGCTATATGAGTGTGGGAGGAAGACCGGCATTACCACAGCTTCCAGGGACTGCTGCCTGGCATCCCTCAACAACACCTGCTGCTGCTGCCACCTGTCCACCTTCATGTCGACGACTCTGAAGATATGTCCAGGTCCACTCACCAGCGAGGAGCTGGAGATCCTGGATTCCGAGCTCCACGCACACTGCGCAAGGCTATTTCTTGCAAAAGTTGTGTGTGTAAGACAACTACAGTGTGTGTGGGAGTGCATGTGGGGGACACACATGTCATTGATCCGCAGCACTATGAGTCTGAGCCTGTGGGGTCCAACATGCACTGCTTACCATGCTTACTACAGGTGGAAGGGGTATGTGGGCTCTCTGGCGCTTTCCCATGCATGTCCCTCACGAGTGGTGTTACATGGCATTTTCATGTCAGACATCCAGTGACGCAGCCACTTGGCAATGCAGGACTCAGGGCAGTTATTGCTTGTGTGAATGGCTGGCTGGGTCCCTGCTGGCCTTCTCAGTCTCAGCAGACCTGGGCTGCACATTGACCGCCCAATCCTAGAAGGAAACAACACTGACTGTACAGTGGGTTACATGTGTCTTTTGTTCACAACTCTCCGGAAATGCGCAAACTCAACCCTGTCGATTGAACACTCCAGGCCTTGTGATAGGGATGTGTGTGAGAGATAGTGGCACTGAATGTGACCTCCATTGCGGGGCGAGTACGTTGAGGGCTGCGCAGTGTTGGACACAGTGAGTCCACCCACAAAGATGTGTTGCCTTGTGATCTATGTGTTGGTCCACCTGACATTGGACAGTAGATGTGGGCAGACTACACATTGCTCAATGTGCTGGCATCCTGCATGTGAATGTGATGGACAGGTACTGTGTACACACTCCCACCAGCATGCATTCACGTGTGGTGTACACATGCTGTTAGGCCATGTCCGATTACTTCTTGGCTCTGTTACACATCTCTGAGTATTTTGGATGGGTCAGCATCATGCCACTGTGATTGGTGGATGTGGGTGATGATGAGAAGTGTATGAGTGATATTCCAACCCTCTTGTGTACCATCCCTGCAGTTGGAAGTCCTCCAGCCCAAGGCCTTGTGATGAGCCATTGCATCCAAGTTGATGCCTCTGTGTATGTGTAACCGACAGTGCAGCCAATTACACAAAGGGTGTGACATCATCTGCCGGATGAGCGACTACGTGGCGGAGACGAATCGGGGATGCCCCTCGTATTGTCAGGTTAGCACGGCGCTGCATTTCACCACTAATGGTCTGCATCTTGACAGTCACACAGCCTGTGCCGGATGCACGTTTGTAGGGGCATCAGCAGCAAGCAAGTGTACAGTATTGTGGGATGGTGTCTTTTGCTGTGAGAGGCAGCATGTGTCCACAGCCTACCCATAATCTGGGTGATGTGATGTTTGTTGTGTGATGCAGTGGGTTGTAAGTTTACTCTGTGCTGGGTGCATCTGACATGCAAATGCGATTCCTGAGGGTCAAGATGTAATTTGAGCACTCTGCATTGTCAATGCATTCAGAGTCGTAGCCCTCAGGAACAACCTGTAGTAGGCTGGAGTGGCAATTCACATGTATGTTTGAGGCACTGTGCCTACTCTGATTTCGTACGGACATGTGTGTGCGATGCCTCACCTCATATTCCTGGTACTTACACATCCGGCACACTGTGCAACAGTAGTTGTGCTCCTGCGAACGACAGGTGGATGGCATGGGCTCATAACCACTGTGGACTGTCATGTTGCAGTCTGTGTGAGTGGTGTCCCATTCTGCTCCATGCAGGTATGTCCTTGGCCTAATTACGTAGTGGTCATCCTTGCCACCATCAGGACAGTGGGTGTGCACACAGCGATTTGTGGCTATGGTCGCAGGGTGACACAGGCCGGGTGTTGTGCTATGTGCACAACACATGTGCCACTTATTAGCGGCTTCATTTTCTGTACGCCAGCCATTACGTGTTGATTGTGGTGGCTGTATACAATTGCACAGGTATCATGCAACATGTGGATTTGGGAATGTTCTGTGCTGCTTCCCTTGCACATGTCTGTTTAATTGATGACAAATGAGTGAGGCCACCTCGCTCTCTCTCATGTGGCATCTCCCGTGGGTGCTGAGGGACAGGGGATGGTCAACAGTGGTGAGGCATCGGATGAAGCAGCTGCACAGGAGCTGATGGAGACAGATGTGACCAGCGTCTCGGAGGGGCCAGATGTGTGCTGGATGAATCACAGGCCGAGACGGCAATTTCAGCATCATCTGAGGACAGAGGTGATGCATCCATGTTTGCTAGCACAGGGGACGTGGACTCTGGCTCCTCTTCAGCCACGTGGAGGCCAATGCCCGCCCTCCCATCTACTTCCACTGGTGCAACACGTGTCGGCACAAGGATGAAGGATAGAGTGTCCTTCACACCAGGCACAGCTGCCCCTGCACATGTGACCCCTACTGCCCTCAGTGCTGGGTCTGTTGAGCTTGTGCGGCATCTGTGCATGGGGCAGACAGCTCTCCTCAATTACTTCATTGCCCATGACATCACCTTGCCGCAGGTGACATAGTTCATGGAGGGCCTACATGTACGCGTGGGTGGGCTACACCAGACTGTCCAATGGTTGTCCTCCCCAGTCAAGGTGGGCCTTCAACTGGGCCAATCTCAGGCTGACATTCCTGACCCTATCTCCACCCCCCTGGAAAGTGGCACATCTGACAACAGCAGGGCACGAGTCATAAAAAAAGAAGTGGTGGGACGCTGACGTCACGACAGGAAGTGACATCACGAAAGGTGGCTTGCACTGTCAGACTCATTGCCTCCCCTCGCTCACCCCTTATATGCGATTGCATCAGAGAAGCCAGCGCGTGCACCAGCAGCTCCGATCTCGCCCCAGAGAGGCCAAAGAGTGAATGTGTGGCTCCATTTGCTCCAGTTATCGAGTTTGCGGTAAAATAAGTGGGGGGACGCCGTCCACCCGCGTGGTATCCCGACTCGAGCCCTGGACAACAGTGACAATGCATGACAGTCTCCGGAGTCCGGATACACCACATGCAACACACAGAAGCTGTAGCTGCCCTAGCGGGCCAGGCCGCAAACACCATCCCAGACGAAAGGTAGACCCACCCCGGCGCGCATAGTCATTACATCCGCTGCCATTGACAAGGGACCCATAGAGTGAGATATGGGCCTCAGGGTGACGGGCTTCCGAGCCATCCCCCGCCAACGAGTGTCATGCAACTCACACATATCGCAAAACAATAGGACACTTTGCCTGCACACCAGGGCTCGAGTCGGGGTACCACGCGGGTGGACGGCGTCCCCCCACTTATTTTACCGCGAGCTCGATAACTGGAGCAAATGGAGCCACACATTCACTCTTTGGCCTCTCTGGGGCAAGATTGGAGCTGCTGCTCACGCACTGGCTTCTCTGATGCAATCGCATTTAAGGGGGGAGCGAGGTGCGGCAATGAGTCTGATGGTGCAAGCCACCTTTCGTGACGTCACTTCCTGTCGTGACATCAGTGTCCCCCCACTTCTTATTTAGGACTTGTGCCCTGCTGCTGACTGAGAATGTGTTGCCTGCGAGATGTGACCAGGAGAAGGGCGCCATGACCTCCCACCCACCAAGCTCCACTTCCATCCCCTGCCCTGGGTAGCCTGTGCAGGTGGACAATGTAGGGGTACACCTGGAGGACAGGGGATGTAAGTACCTTGGCAAGGGCCTGGCAGACGCACAGCAGTATCCAGCATGTCCCCAGAGGGAGGGCTAACGTCTACACCTGATGCAGCATTAATCGTGTGCCCGCCTGTGTGCCCACACGAGTTCACATTCATCCCCAGACAGGTAGGCTTTCCAAATACCCAACACAGTGGAAATCTACCCCTCCGGAATCTGCCCCACACAGTCTGTTTCAACACTGCATGAGTGCACCTACCCATGCCACCCACCCACCTGGGCCAAGCAGCCCTCCCGCTTCACATGCCACATGTGCGTCTTCCACAGTTGTGCTTCTCTCTCAGGGGCGGACCTCCAACTGTCCCGTAGCACACAGACAGCACTGAGTCGGACTGGCATCCTGTTTGAATGGTAGGCACCCTCACACAACTACCTGTGACACAGTGGTGGCTGTAATGGCTATTGTGACTGCCATGGCAGGGTACACTCACACACATTGCATACGCAGCTTTTCGTATCACAACTCTGCACATCGGACTGTCCACTGTCCCTGGTGTTGAACAATATTGCCGCCTGTCTATGTAATCTGTGACTGGATGCTGTTGTTCCTGTAGTCGGTTGTGTCTGTGTAGTTGCTGATTGCAGTTGTTACTGTGTGTGCATAGTTAAGTGAGGCACATGCCGTGTATGGTACCTCAACAATTGCAATATCTGGTCTCACACTCCAATGTGTTTTACACATGGCAGGGACTTCACTTCTTTCAGACTCTGCTACTTGTGTGTGTGATGACGAAGTATTTTTGTGACACGGATTGTCTGCATGTATTTGGTGGTATTTCTGGGAAAATGTATACGTGTCATGTTTGCGTGCAAGCAAAGCACAGGGTGTGAGTCTAGCCACAGGATGACAGGTAGCATGTGCAGAGTGTGCGGGTATGTGTGAGCTTACTTTCTGTGTGGCCAGCAGTGTAGGTGTATGTTAATCTTATGATGAACATTGAGCCTGGGCACATGGCTTACTTTCAATGTGTGCATTTGGGAGGTGTAGGTGTGTGTGGTGTGAAGGGTGTGACTTTGGGGTAGTGTTGGTGTGTGTGTGTGTGCTCTGGCAATGTCGACTACACACATGTGTTACCCAAGGGCATGGTGGGTGTTTGTATCCGTGTTCAGGTCTGTGAATGTGAGCACATGTGTGTATTGTATGTTGCACAGTGTACAGTGTGTGGGTGTGTCCTTGCAGTTCAGGATGACTCCTACTTGATATGTTTTGGCCATTGTGGGTCTGCAGGGTGTGTGACTGTCAAGATTGTGCCTTGTTTAATTAAGCATGTATGTGAATTTCTGCAGTTCGTACTCACTGTGCAGACCTGCCCACCCACACTGATATCGTGTGTGTGTTTTGTCATGCATTGCTGTAGCATGCTTCTTGCGTGGCTCCTAATTTTGCTTGATGAGTGTGATGTCAGACTGTGAAGGTAATTGTACACATATGTAGGACTGTGCTTTGTAGTGACCAGGCCGTCAGTGTTAATGTGATGATCTGTTGGGCCACGTCAGAGTCTGACAAGCCAAGGCCCACGACCTCTGGTATTTCACTAGGTCCACTGTGGCGGCATCTCATATGCATTGACATCCAATGACACTAGACTACATGGTCATCTCACGACTCTCGTGTACTTCACACACTCTCATCCTTTCTCATTCGTACTTGTCTTCGATAAATAATTCTACAGAGTCACATATTTGCTTCAAGGCATGTATTTGAACTTACTTCCTCTGTGATGCAGTATAGTGGACACTACTGGCAGCAAAATGCATGTGGAGGATATACTTAGCATGATTACACATACAAGAGTGGGTACAGGTAGATGTGATTAGTTGTTGATTGTGGAATGAAGGCTTCAGAGTTACAACTGCCTTGCCCTTGCTATGCTAAAGTACATTTGCTCATTACTGAAGAGCTCTAGACTTTGACACAGACAGTATTCATTTTGCCTACCAGACAGCTTGACATCATAGGCACAGTACATCTCAGTTCCATGGTACAGGATTACTACAATAGTGACTCCGACACACCTGCGTCAGAGGTGACATCAGAGCATGAGCCTACATGCATGCAGCAGCGTCTCACTGGTTGTTGCAATGTGGTGGCTACTGAACATGACACAATAACTAGGGCCATGTTGGAGTGGGTTGCATTTGTTGTCCATGCAAAAGTCCTGGCACGGAAGTAGAGACAAAGGTGAGGTGACAGTGCTCACGTAATACAGCAGACAGATAAGTGTGCACTGACAGGTGCATGTGTTCAGCTGCGCAGAATACATATTATAGCATAGTTGTTCATGCAGTATTGGCCATGTAGTTACTGTACACAAGTCCCATACCTCTGCCTCCCCCTGTTCATGCAGAGACACGGGATATGGTGAGGAACAGAGTGCATGTCCCGAGAATGTCAAATGTCATGGCAGTGGAGTTGATGGTAAGGTGTTTGTTGCAGATTAGAAGGTATAGTTGTTGTACAGCTAACTGCCCACTCTGTGCGAAAGCCAAGCATAGGTACGGTGTTGAACATCAATGTTCAATTGGGGGTATTGAGTTGGAGACCCATGAATTGACAAGTTGTCAGGTATGTGATACCTTCCAGCAGAGCATCACTCACATTGGTGGTAAACATGAATGCCATCCAATGAAGCGGATGGTGGGTAGCAACGTGTTCATCGTAAGTTGTCCCTTGTAGAAGCATGATGGGACATGTTGGATGACATTTGATGAAACTGTGATCCAGAAGACTTTGGGGCCGATTCCGATCTCGGTCGGAGGCGCACCCAATACCATTCGGTCGGGAAAAAAGCCATGCGAAAGCCTGTTTCCCGACCGATCCGTACAGCACACCGAACGAGCAAGTACGATGCGCACAACAGCAAAAATCCCGGCCGAGCCGTACTCACCCAAACCAGGTCCTGTTCTCCGACCGAGGCGAATCCGGAAACGCCGAATCGAGTCGCACGGAAGGGAAAATGCAGCCCCGTCCGGCCGGACAAGTACGATGCGCTTTCCGTACGCGCCGAACCCGTCGCTACGCACGGCACGTCAAAGCATCCGGGAGAGGCGCACATAAGCTCCGAATCGCGCCACAACACGATCCACGGCTACGAGACGAACACAGCACCGACGAGGACGACGCGAAGCGACGAGGACGAAGCCAAGCGACAAGGACGACGCGAAGCAACGAGAAGGACGAACGACACGAACCAACCATGAATCCCTTCGTCCCGATCATACCAATATTCTACATCTACTACCGGAACAGGCACGGACGCGTACGGCGCAGAAGGTAAGTCAGACACCAACCACAAAACACATACAACACGTACACGACACATCACACACATACACTGGGAATCTGAATATACTTACACCAGCAACAGCAGCACCATAGGGGCGGGATGCCCATCACCAATGCCACATATGCACACAGGGGCCTGAATGCGCGCCACCACCCCAACCCAGGGGGCTGGATGCCAACCACCACAACCACCCTTAGCCAGGGGGTGCCAGATGCCCACCACCACTACCACCCTTAGCCAGGGGGCTGGATGCCTACCACTACTACCACCCTCACCCAGGGCGGGCTGGATGCCTACCACCACCCTTAGCCAGGGGGGCTGGATGCCTACCACTACTACCACCCTTAGCCAGGGGGGCAGGATGCCCACCACTACTACCACCCCCACCCAGGGGCTGGATGCCTACCACTGCTACCACCCTCAACCAGGGGGCTGGATGCCTACCACTACTACCACCCTCACCCAGGGGGCAGGATGCCCACCACTACTACCACCCCCACCCAGGGGGCAGGATGCCTACCACTACTACCACCCTCACCCAGGGGGCAGGATGCCCACCACTACTACCACCCTTAGCCAGGGGGGCTGGATGCCTACCACCACCCTTAGCCAGGGGGCTGGATGCCTACCACTACTACCACCCTCAACCAGGGGGCAGGATGCCTACCACTACCTCCACCCTCACCCAGGGGGCAGGATGCCCACCACTACTACCACCCTTAGCCAGGGGGGCAGGATGCCCACCACTACTACCACCCCACCCAGGGGGCAGGATGCCTACCACTACTACCACCCTCAACCAGGGGGGCAGGATGCCCACCACTACTACCACCCTTAGCCAGGGGGCAGGATGCCCACCACTACTACCACCCCCACCCAGGGGGCTGGATGCCTACCACTACTACCACCCTCAACCAGGGGGCTGGATGCCTACCACTACTACCACCCTCACCCAGGGGGGCAGGATGCCCACCACTACTACCACCCCCACCCAGGGGGCAGGATGCCTACCACTACTACCACCCTCACCCAGGGGGCAGGATGCCCACCACTACTACCACCCTTAGCCAGGGGGCTGGATGCCTACCACCACCCTTAGCCAGGGGGCTGGATGCCTACCACTACTACCACCCTCAACCAGGGGGCAGGATGCCTACCACTACCTCCACCCTCACCCAGGGGGCAGGATGCCCACCACTACTACCACCCTTAGCCAGGGGGCAGGATGCCCACCACTACTACCACCCCCACCCAGGGGGCAGGATGCCTACCACTACTACCACCCTCACCCAGGGGGCAGGATGCCCACCACTACTACCACCCTTAGCCAGGGGGGCTGGATGCCTACCACCACCCTTAGCCAGGGGGCTGGATGCCTACCACTACTACCACCCTCAACCAGGGGGGCAGGATGCCTACCACTACCTCCACCCTCACCCAGGGGGGCAGGATGCCCACCACTACTACCACCCTTAGCCAGGGGGCAGGATGCCCACCACTACTACCACCCCCACCCAGGGGGCAGGATGCCTACCACTACTACCACCCTCACCCAGGGGGCATGATGCCCACCACTACTACCACCCTTAGCCAGGGGGCTGGATGCCTACCACCACCCTTAGCCAGGGGGGCTGGATGCCTACCACTACTACCACCCCTCAACCAGGGGGCAGGATGCCTACCACTACTACCACCCTCACCCAGGGGGCAGGATGCCCACCACTACTACCACCCTTAGCCAGGGGGCAGGATGCCCACCACTACTACCACCCCCACCCAGGGGGCAGGATGCCTACCACTACTACCACCCTCACCCAGGGGGCAGGATGCCCACCACTACTACCACCCTTAGCCAGGGGGCAGGATGCCCACCACTACTACCACCCCCACCCAGGGGGCAGGATGCCCACCACTACTACCACCCTTAGCCAGGGGGCAGGATGCCTACCACTACTACCACCCTCACCCAGGGGGGCAGGATGCCCACCACTACTACCACCCTTAGCCAGGGGGCAGGATGCCCACCACTACTACCACCCCCACCTAGGGGGCAGGATGCCTACCACTACTACCACCCTCACCCAGGGGGCAGGATGCCCACCACTACTACCACCCTTAGCCAGGGGGCAGGATGCCCACCACTACTACCACCCTCACCCAGGGGGCAGGATGCCCACCACTACTACCACCCTTAGCCAGGGGGCAGGATGCCTACCACTACTACCACCCTCACCCAGGGGGGCAGGATGCCCACCACTACTACCACCCTTAGCCAGGGGGCAGGATGCCTACCACTACTACCACCCTCACCCAGGGGGCAGGATGCCCACCACTACTACCACCCTCACCCAGGGGGCAGGATGCCCACCACTACTACCACCCTTAGCCAGGGGGCAGGATGCCTACCACTACTACCACCCTCACCCAGGGGGGCAGGATGACCACCACTACTACCACCCTTAGCCAGGGGGCAGGATGCCCACCACTACTACCACCCCCACCCAGGGGGCAGGATGCCTACCACTACTACCACCCTCACCCAGGGGGGCAGGATGCCCACCACTACTACCACCCTTAGCCAGGGGGCAGGATGCCCACCACTACTACCACCCTCACCCAGGGGGCAGGATGCCCACCACTACTACCACCCTTAGCCAGGGGGGCAGGATGCCCACCACTACTACCACCCTTAGCCAGGGGGCAGGATGCCCACCACTACTACCACCCCCACCCAGGGGGCAGGATGCCCACCACTACTACCACCCTTAGCCAGGGGGCAGGATGCCTACCACTACTACCACCCTCACCCAGGGGGGCAGGATGCCCACCACTACTACCACCCTTAGCCAGGGGGCAGGATGCCCACCACTACTACCACCCCCACCCAGGGGGGCAGGATGCCTACCACTACTACCACCCTCACCCAGGGGGGCAGGATGCCCACCACTACTACCACCCTTAGCCAGGGGGGCAGGATGCCCACCACTACTACCACCCTCACCCAGGGGGGCAGGATGCCCACCACTACTACCACCCTTAGCCAGGGGGCAGGATGCCCACCACTACTACCACCCCCACCCAGGGGGCAGGATGCCTACCACTACTACCACCCTCAACCAGGGGGCAGGATGCCCACCACTACTACCACCCTTAGCCAGGGGGCAGGATGCCCACCACTACTACCACCCCCACCCAGGGGGCTGGATGCCTACCACTACTACCACCCTCAACCAGGGGGGCTGGATGCCTACCACTACTACCACCCTCACCCAGGGGGCAGGATGCCCACCACTACTACCACCCCACCCAGGGGGGCAGGATGCCTACCACTACTACCACCCTCACCCAGGGGGGCAGGATGCCCACCACTACTACCACCCTTAGCCAGGGGGCTGGATGCCTACCACCACCCTTAGCCAGGGGGGCTGGATGCCTACCACTACTACCACCCTCAACCAGGGGGGCAGGATGCCTACCACTACCTCCACCCTCACCCAGGGGGGCAGGATGCCCACCACTACTACCACCCTTAGCCAGGGGGCAGGATGCCCACCACTACTACCACCCCACCCAGGGGGGCAGGATGTCTACCACTACTACCACCCTCACCCAGGGGGGCAGGATGCCCACCACTACTACCACCCTTAGCCAGGGGGGCTGGATGCCTACCACCACCCTTAGCCAGGGGGGCTGGATGCCTACCACTACTACCACCCTCAACCAGGGGGGCAGGATGCCTACCACTACCTCCACCCTCACCCAGGGGGGCAGGATGCCCACCACTACTACCACCCTTAGCCAGGGGGCAGGATGCCCACCACTACTACCACCCCCACCCAGGGGGCAGGATGCCTACCACTACTACCACCCTCACCCAGGGGGGCAGGATGCCCACCACTACTACCACCCTTAGCCAGGGGGCTGGATGCCTACCACCACCCTTAGCCAGGGGGGCTGGATGCCTACCACTACTACCACCCTCAACCAGGGGGCAGGATGCCTACCACTACTACCACCCTCACCCAGGGGGGCAGGATGCCCACCACTACTACCACCCTTAGCCAGGGGGCAGGATGCCCACCACTACTACCACCCCCACCCAGGGGGCAGGATGCCTACCACTACTACCACCCTCACCCAGGGGGGCAGGATGCCCACCACTACTACCACCCTCACCCAGGGGGGCAGGATGCCCACCACTACTACCACCCTTAGCCAGGGGGCAGGATGCCCACCACTACTACCACCCCCACCCAGGGGGCAGGATGCCCACCACTACTACCACCCTTAGCCAGGGGGCAGGATGCCTACCACTACTACCACCCTCACCCAGGGGGGCAGGATGCCCACCACTACTACCACCCTTAGCCAGGGGGCAGGATGCCCACCACTACTACCACCCCCACCCAGGGGGCAGGATGCCTACCACTACTACCACCCTCACCCAGGGGGCAGGATGCCCACCACTACTACCACCCTTAGCCAGGGGGCAGGATGCCCACCACTACTACCACCCTCACCCAGGGGGCAGGATGCCCACCACTACTACCACCCTTAGCCAGGGGGCAGGATGCCTACCACTACTACCACCCTCACCCAGGGGGGCAGGATGCCCACCACTACTACCACCCTTAGCCAGGGGGCAGGATGCCTACCACTACTACCACCCTCACCCAGGGGGCAGGATGCCCACCACTACTACCACCCTCACCCAGGGGGCAGGATGCCCACCACTACTACCACCCTTAGCCAGGGGGCAGGATGCCTACCACTACTACCACCCTCACCCAGGGGGGCAGGATGCCCACCACTACTACCACCCTTAGCCAGGGGGCAGGATGCCCACCACTACTACCACCCCCACCCAGGGGGCAGGATGCCTACCACTACTACCACCCTCACCCAGGGGGCAGGATGCCCACCACTACTACCACCCTTAGCCAGGGGGGCAGGATGCCCACCACTACTACCACCCTCACCCAGGGGGCAGGATGCCCACCACTACTACCACCCTTAGCCAGGGGGCAGGATGCCCACCACTACTACCACCCTTAGCCAGGGGGCAGGATGCCCACCACTACTACCACCCTTAGCCAGGGGGCAGGATGCCCACCACTACTACCACCCCCACCCAGGGGGCAGGATGCCCACCACTACTACCACCCTTAGCCAGGGGGCAGGATGCCTACCACTACTACCACCCTCACCCAGGGGGCAGGATGCCCACCACTACTACCACCCTTAGCCAGGGGGCAGGATGCCCACCACTACTACCACCCCCACCCAGGGGGCAGGATGCCTACCACTACTACCACCCTCACCCAGGGGGGCAGGATGCCCACCACTACTACCACCCTTAGCCAGGGGGCAGGATGCCCACCACTACTACCACCCTCACCCAGGGGGGCAGGATGCCCACCACTACTACCACCCTTAGCCAGGGGGCAGGATGCCCACCACTACTACCACCCTCACCCAGGGGGGCAGGATGCCCACCACTACTACCACCCTTAGCCAGGGGGGCAGGATGCCCACCACTACTACCACCCCCACCCAGGGGGCAGGATGCCTACCACTACTACCACCCTCACCCAGGGGGGCAGGATGCCCACCACTACTACCACCCTTAGCCAGGGGGGCAGGATGCCCACCACTACTACCACCCTCACCCAGGGGGCAGGATGCCCACCACTACTACCACCCTTAGCCAGGGGGCAGGATGCCTACCACTACTACCACCCCCACTCATAGGATGGACAATGCATGACACAACAAGCACACCACAACCTAGGGAATGCAAGATTAAGACATCCCCCACCACCATGACAAGCGTGTGAGCAGGCTGTGTCAAATGCCTACAACACCGAACATGACATTGAACATACAATGTGACCCCCTAGCACATGTGCCACACATATATGTGTGTGGCACCCACAATGCAAGCAGCCCATGACCATTGTGGCAATGGGGCCTAAACCCCCATCATCACAGTGACCAAAAGGCAAGTGTGGGGTCCATAGCTGAAGCACATTTTGACCATTGTGGCAATGGGGTCTAAACCCCCATCATCACAGTGACCAAAAGGCAAGTGTGGGGTCCATAGCTGAAGCACATTTTGACCATTGTGGCAATGGGGTCTAAACCCCCATCATCACAGTGACCAAAAGGCAAGTGTGGGGTCCATAGCTGAAGCACATTTTGACCATTGTGGCAATGGGGTCTACACCCTCATCATCACAGTGACCAAAAGGTAATTGTTGACAAAGAAAGAGCTGCAACTGCCAAACTGCATGGATCATTCCTGGTCACAGAACCAAAAACTCATCTGTGGCAAAGTAGTGTATGTGTCCCATTGCAACATAAATTGGGGGAGCCAAATACTGCAGTGCAAATGAAACATTCCTTTGGCCATGTGCAGACAAACAACACCCATGGGGGCTGAGACCGTCAACAGTCATCAATGACACAATGACAGAAGTGACCATCAGAATGCAGAACCACATATTTGCACCAATGGGCACACAAATGCAGATACCCTGTGGAGACAGCAGATGTGAGGTGAACAGATACCATACCATGGCAGCAATGGGACACACAAACCATGATCACTGTGCTGACCGATGACCTAGGAGTCCCAGGGACAGCAGGGGAAACACACCAAACAACATACAGCCAATGGCACACCCAAGATATGCCAATGCAGTGGTGCAGATGCACAAACACAAACAGGCAGACCAACACTGTCATCATACACAGCAGGTGAGGGGTGGGGGTGCCATTGTCCCCAGGCAACAACACAACACATGAGGAGAGCTGAATACCAATCATACAGATGTGCATACACTGCCACACTAAGGTAACTCATGGATCCAAATCCCCTATGTGGGCAAGCAGGCATTGACAGGTGAGAGGGAGCACAAAACACACATGTCACACAGGCACGTAGGAACAACAACTGACACAGCAAGTCACAGACACACCACAGCACCACCCCCAGGGCCCCCACAATGTGGTGACCCTGGGCTGAAGAAAAATACCACTGTGATGACAAAGCTAAATGTCGTTCACACTGTGAACCACAGTCAGGTGTCCTGAGCAACTAACTACCATCACACCTACACAAGCACAAATCAATCAGCATGGCCAGTAAGCCAAGGCCAACATGGAGGCAGGGGACTAGCCGGGCAACAACTCTCATCTGCACACACTCAAGACCACACCCCTCGACCTCCAACAATGTGCAGCAGTGAAGTACACATGCACTGGTGACATTGCACATGCACCCATTACTATTCCAGGGTGGTGGGTGGGAACCAAGGTGTAGAAACACATCACACATGGACACTCAACAAGACTCCTGAATGTCTGACACACTGCACACTACGCTGTACATGGACATGACGGCAATACCACACCGACCAATGGGATCCCAGCCACAGTCACACACCAATGAAGAAGCCAAGGTCACCCACAAAGAACACACATAGACAACAACCAACATTGCAGCCCGGACCCTAAGGAGTGCCAGCAGTCACACACACAACGTGTCACAATCACTGAAAGATAACACAAACTGGAAATCACATGACAGGGGCAAACAACAAGTGCCAAAGGGAAACCTGACTGTGACCCATCTGCGTCAGCACACAAACTCTGCCCTGACAGCAAACACACCTATGGGTGACACCCTGATGACCAGTAATGTGCCATGCACCCACATCACAGAGAACACAGGGAGAAGACTTTGGGGGAACATAGCTCAAGTCAGCAAGCATCACAAACAGGTACAACACTAGGGATCACAGCATGCGCAGATGAATGGAAGTGAACACACAGACATGCACATACAACACACACCTTGGGCGCAGGCAATGTCACACGTGTACACACTGCCATGAGGGGACTCCACTCCTGTGTGAGGAAAGCTGTGCCATATGTTGCCTCAGTAGGGCCCCATCATGTCAGCTGAGCACTTGGTCACACAATCAACAATTAGCACCAAATGAGGGCTCCCATCACATCAGCCTGGTCATGGATGTGCCAACGGAATCATCAGCACAGATCCAACACACTTGTATAGCAATGTTGCACTGACTATACGGATGAGTCCCTCCCCATTGATGCCCAAACCTGCATGTCCACTGGAGATGGCAACACGGTCAGGGAAGTAGACAAATGCAACGATGGCAGGCACAACAGATGTGCAGGGGTGGAAGCCACAGATATGAAATTGCCAATGTAAGTAGGAAACCCATTGCCAAATACTGAACACATGACACCCTCAGATGCTGCTATTGATGACATGGATACACCACATGATAGGACACATTCCCCCTGGACCACATGGGTTCCTGCACAGTAACACTTCATAATCATGAGACCAGATATCACCATCACTGCAGCAAGGGCATGGTTAGCTGCACCAACAACATGTACATCTGAAGCATGAGCACTAGAGAAAAGAAAGTTGCTTTATTCAGCATATGTGTTGAGGCCAAACGAAGTCCTGAAAAAGAGCAAAGGCCAATGGCCAGTCCATTGTCAAAGTTCAAACAGGGTGACACTGGCAGATGTCACCCTACGCATGCCTGCACAATACCAGGGACAATCCACTAGGAGGGGCAACCGGGGGGCAGGCCAGGCACCGCAGGGACAGGATCAGGGCTCACCAGGGGGAGTCAGGGAAGGGGTGGTGGGTGCTGGAGAGCCACTGACAACTGCAGTGGAGGTGTCTGACATGGTGTGTGCCGGCACAACTGGGGGCATGACACAGATGTCGTGGGTGCCGGCACAACTGCAGTGGACCCTGCAGATGGGGTGGACAGGTCCGCCACTGCAGTGCCCAAGTCAGACAGGGCGGTAGTGGACTCCACTGCAGTGCCTACCTCCAGGGGAGGAGAATGGGGAACAGGCAAGGTGGGTTGGACAGAGGGGGGACACCCTCACCACATCAGTGGCACAGACAAGCGCAGCGGGGGTGTGGTGCTGGGAGAGCAAG
This sequence comes from Calotriton arnoldi, assembly GCA_963921515.1. Taxonomy (NCBI): domain Eukaryota; kingdom Metazoa; phylum Chordata; class Amphibia; order Caudata; family Salamandridae; genus Calotriton; species Calotriton arnoldi. The sequence goes on along the minus strand of CAWUFW010000238.1, from coordinate 4,312,560 downwards.
TGGCAGGGGAGAAGGCCGGAGCATCTTGGGGATGGTATATCTGTGGGTGGGGGAACCTGGGGCAGGGTGTGGTGGGGGCACCTGTGCAGTGGGGGCCTGAGGGATGGAGGACGGAGACCTTGTGCCTGAGCTGCAGGGCGGTGGCGGGGTCTTGCTCTTAGCACTCCGGGGGACTTGCGGGTGGGGGCCTCAGTCCGTCTGCGCCTGGGGGAGGGTGTCCGGGGGCGAGGGGCACTCTGCTCCGTGTGGGTGGGCTTCCTCTTCCCCGGGATGCTGGAGCAGCTTCATCGGTGGGGAAGAGGCCGAGGTCACAGAGGAAGAGCTGCTGTGACTTTGGGGTTGCAGGTGAGGCAAGGGAGGGTGCTTTGGAGGGAGAGGGAACTGAGGACTGCGCAGTGCATGTGGATGCGTGTGTGTGTTCCAGGGCCCCATCCCCTGTGAGTCTGGCTTCAGTCCCCTGAATGTGCTTGCGTGTGCGTTTTGTCATTGGCGTGTGTGTCAGTGTGCTGGATGTGTGTGTGCTGGTGTGTGCCAGTGTGTGTGTGCCTGGGATGGGTAAGGTGCTGGGGAGTGTGGATGGAGCAGAGGCAGGAGGGGTGAGGGACCGTTTGAGGAGGGACACTGCTGCCGTCAGGGAGGAGTCCATGGACCTATTGCCCCTCTGTAGGTCAGACATGCCCGATGAGATGCCCTCCATGAACGACACCAGCTGAGTCAACAGCGCGGTGTGCGCATGGAGGACACTCAGCATGGCTGTCTGCCCTACATGGAGCTGGCGAAGGAGGTACACAGACTCCTCACTCAGGGCAGCAGGGGACACAGGGGCAGGGGGTGCGGTGCCTGGCCCAAAGGAGACACGCTCCCGGACATGGGAGCCTCCACGGACCTGGGGAATGGGAGCCGATGGGAGGGAGGTGGTGGTGCTGGTGGTGGCGGGGACAGCAACACTAGCTGGGGTGTGGTGGCTGCTGACACCCGCCTCCACAAGGGAGTCATCCTCCGAGTTGCTCTGGTCCTCAGCTGAGGTGGATGCTGCTGAGGACTCCTCGGTGTGGCTCCCCTCGCCCTCCGTGCCACTGGGTCCCTCCGACCACTCCTCGGCTGCTGACCCAGTCTGGCTCTCCGGCTCCTCCTGGTCCGTGGAGCTGTCCCCTTCCGTGGCCGTGGATGTATCTGCAAACAATGGGGAAACAGACAGACATCAGTCACCTGCACATAACGCACACACCACTGTGAGCACAGCACATCACAGAGCAAGCCCTGGCATCATTAGTTGTACATTGCTAAAAGTGCACTAATTGAACAGGAGAAGTCAATTGTCAGTCTGATGCCAAGCATGGCACTCACATCCCACATGGCCTTGCACCCATCTGTCTGGTGTCTGTTGGATTGCAACACCCCAGTGTTGACACATGCACCAAGTACACAGTAGTTGGACAGTGCAGAGAACACGGTGTGGACACATCACAGCTCTTGCCACTGAGTCAGTACAGGTTTACGGATGTAAGGGATGCCCAGAGTCAAATAGGAAATGCATGTGATGCATACCAGCGACAGACACCATGATGCACCCATGTCCTGATAGCCAGCGCCACTATGGTGTGCATGTAGCACATGTCACTCCCCTGCAGGATCACCAATCAGTAGACACATGCCATGGCGGAGGCATGACTGCAAAGTCATACATCACTGTCTCAGTGATGTATGACTTTGCAGCCAGACAACAACACTCTGCACTGTGTCACAATAGTAGGTCATGGGGAATGCAAGTCCTGGAGCTGCACAAGTGCACATGTACATCCCCCCACAACACATCCTCTTAACCCTCATCTGTCCAGGTCATACCTATTGGACATATGGGAGACCTGTGACACTACCCTCTGAACCTGAGCCCCTCACACTCTGCTGTGCATGGGGAACAGCTGCCTGAACTTCACATTTACATGCCCCAGTCTGCATGGGCAGCTGATCAGACACCTATGTGTCACACAAGTATCGTCTCCTATGGTCACATCTCCAGTGGCATGCTGAGCCCCTACCAAGAAACTCCACAGCAGTCCTGGCGACTAATCCACAGCACACTGACACAGAGGCAGACACCTGAGGGGCAAATCACTGTGCACAATGTGTCCTCTGATACACGGGAGTGGGAGTACAGAGTGTATTGTATGGCCTGGAGTAGGCATGACTGTCCAGCCCCACATGAATGAGGGATGAGCCCTGGACTGTAGGCAGCTGGCTAAGTATGTGTGACACACGTCATATACATACTCCTGGGGCCCAAACATTGTTCCCACCCGCAGCATGGGTGTGTGCCAGGTACCCCAGCCACATGTGGTGGATCAGCTCAGCAATTGGACCACAGATCAAAGTAACACGCTGAATACATGTCAGAATACAGGCATTGTGTAAGCAATGGACCCACCCATGATGCCCACCACAGAGTCAGGGAAACAGATGCTGTCTCCCACCTTGAGTCAAGCAAACTGCAAGGACACAGTCCTAAGTGACAGAATTCCCTGCATGTAAGGGCCACACCTGGGTATCAGATGAGGAGTGGGCAGTGCACAATAGAGGGACATGGCTCCTGGACAACATGACTGCTGTACTGTGGCAGTTCAACCTGGCCCGAGGAGGGCACATAACATGTTAGACAGAGTACACAGTGCAGTCTTTGACTCACCCCCTCCTTGCTGCTCTCTGGCCTTCAGCTGCCCATCCAGGTCTGGAAAGACCACCGCCAGGATCCTGAGCATGTGGGGGTCAGGGTCCGTGTTCCGCCCCTCCTGCGAGGAGGCGACAGCTTCAGCTGGACCCGTGCAATCCTCCGGGTCCAGCCCCGAAGGTCCTGCCACCTCTTTTGGCAGTTGCGGATCCGGCGCTTGTAGACCCCCACGGACCGGACAGCCCGGACTATGTCCTTCCAGATCTCATGCTTCCGATGGGCAGAAGCCTGTCAGGATGACAAAGTGATAAGGACATTACTACACATGCAACATATCCGTGCATGACACAGTTGCATATACATGTCGCAATCACAGGGGCACATGGTGTACCCAGGCAGTGCACGGCTGCCCATGGACAGTTTTCCAGAAGTCACTACATGGTATCATAGCATGGGGAGTAAAACCCTGTTCAGAAGCACTGTCACTGCACCATACCTGTCCAGTGCAAGTCACTACACACTATGGGGGGTGACAACTACTCAGTGAGCCTGCTAGCCAGTGGTGTGCTGACTCTCAGCCTTGCTAGTCAGACAAAATGCACATTCAGAAAGGCAGTGCACAGAACACTCACCTGCTCCCCTGGTGTCCCATACAGCTTGCTGTACTGTGGAAGTAGGCTGTCCAGCAGGGCCTGGTTCTCTTCAAGGCTGAAGGCTGGGGCTCTCTCCACAGTACGTGCCATTGCAGGGTCCAGAGGGGCAGAGACAGCAGCAGTGCAGTGGCAGATGTCATCCTGGAGCATGTAGTGCAGGCAAGTGGGCTCTCAGGGGAACATGCAGCAATATATATGTGCTGGAGAGGCAGATACTGTCCCTTGTGTCCAAAGTGATAGGTCCAAGTCGTTTGCATCTTCTGAATCTGGCCAATCCATGGAATAGCAGCACCAAAACACGCCCACAGCATCCTTCAAATCTTCAACTTCATGACATACATGATTTTGCAACATTGTTGTGGGTGACCAACTGATTTTCCAGCAACCGACTCGTTCGAATATTCGAAAACGCGTCCGTTGCCAGGCAAGCCCATTGTCAATGGGTGCGCACCGATCGGTCCATTGCTGTTCAACGCGCACAGGGGTACAACGCGTACCCGCACACATTGAAAGCAATGGGCCGGTCGGAGGCACCGATCGGTCCATTGCTGTTCAACTCGCACAGGGGTACAACGCGTACCCGCACATTGAATGCAATGGGCCGGCCGGAGGCACCGATCGGTCCATTGCAGTACAACGCGCACAGGGGTACAACGCGTACCCGCACACATTGAATGCAATGGGCCGGCCGGAGGCACCGATCGGTCCATTGCTGTTCAACGCGCACAGGGGTACAACGCGTACCCGCACACATTGAAAGCAATGGGCCGGCCGGAGGCACCGATCGGTCCATTGCTGTTCAACGCGCACAGGGGTACAACGCTGTACCCGCACACATTGAATGCAATGGGCCGGCCGGAGGCACCGATCGGTCCATTGCAGTACAACGCGCACAGGGGTACAACGCGTACCCGCACACATTGAATGCAATGGGCCGGCCGGAGGCACCGATCGGTCCATTGCTGTTCAACGCGCACAGGGGTACAACGCGTACCCGCACACATTGAAAGCAATGGGCCGGCCGGAGGCACCGATCGGTCCATTGCTGTTCAACGCGCACAGGGGTACAACGCGTACCCGCACACATTGAATGCAATGGGCCGGCCGGAGGCACCGATCGGTCCATTGCAGTACAACGCGCACAGGGGTACAACGCGTACCCGCACACATTGAATGCAATGGGCCGGCCGGAGGCACCGATCGGTCCATTGCAGTACAACGCGCACAGGGGTACAACGCGTACCCGCACACATTGAATGCAATGGGCCGGCCGGAGGCACCGATCGGTCCATTGCTGTTCAACGCGCACAGGGGTACAACGCGTACCCGCACACATTGAAAGCAATGGGCCGGCCGGAGGCACCGATCGGTCCATTGCTGTTCAACGCGCACAGGAGTACAACGCGTACTCGCGCACATTGAATGCAATGGGCCGGGCCGGAGGCACCGATCGGTCCATTGCAGTACAACGCGCACAGAGGTACAACGCTGCACCGCGCACATTGAATGCAATGGGCCGGCCGGAGGCACCGATCGGTCCATTGCTGTTCAACGCGCACAGGGGTACAACGCGTACCCGCACACATTGAAAGCAATGGGCCGGCCGGAGGCACCGATCGGTCCATTGCTGTTCAACGCGCACAGGGGTACAACGCATACCCGCACACATTGAATGCAATGGGCCGGCCGGAGGCACCGATCGGTCCATTGCAGTACAACGCGCACAGAGGTACAACGCGTACCCGCACACATTGAATGCAATGGGCCGGCCGGAGGCACCGATCGGTCCATTGCAGTACAACGCGCACAGGGGTACAACGCGTACCCGCACACATTGAATGCAATGGGCCGGCCGGAGGCACCGATCGGTCCATTGCTGTTCAACGCGCACAGGGGTACAACGCGTACCCGCACACATTGAAAGCAATGGGCCGGCCGGAGGCACCGATCGGTCCATTGCTGTTCAACGCGCACAGGGGTACAACGCGTACCCGCACACATTGAATGCAATGGGCCGGCCGGAGGCACCGATCGGTCCATTGCAGTACAACGCGCACAGGGGTACAACGCGTACCCGCACACATTGAATGCAATGGGCCGGCCGGAGGCACCGATCGGTCCATTGCTGTTCAACGCGCACAGGGGTACAACGCGTACCCGCACACATTGAAAGCAATGGGCCGGCCGGAGGCACCGATCGGTCCATTGCTGTTCAACGCGCACAGGGGTACAACGCGTACCCGCACACATTGAATGCAATGGGCCGGCCGGAGGCACCGATCGGTCCATTGCAGTACAACGCATCACTGTACATGTGACTGGCATATGTCAGCATGCCTGTCTCAGATGGACATATGCCAGCCACAGATAGCTCCCAGGGAGTGAGGGGCACACCTACATCACGACAGCCTGTCCAAACCTTATCATAAGGCATGTAAGGCTGCATTTCCTATTGTGTGTATGTTGGTGTACATGTTGTCCTGTGGGTGTCACCTGTGGGCAGCCACCCCCAGGCTGTGCACGTGTTCATGGGGACAGGATCATGGGTGTTACGTGTACGTGACCACTGTGATGTGCAACTGTTCATATCTGTGCATGTGCCATGGTCACATTTCACAGTGGTGTTTGTGTATGTCATGTCACATACCCCGTGAGTCCCATGTGGGACGGTATGTTTGAGCCAGGGTGTCCCAGTGGCACAATAGTGATGGCCCTCCACAGTCTTTGTGCATGTAGTGTTTACAATGTCTCTGATTTCATGTGCACAATGGGAGACAGTCTCCACATCCACGTTGTGTGTGCATGGACTCTGATGTTGTGCGTGTGTGTCACAGACGTCCATGGCTCTCCTGCCATGGCAAGTGTGGCCACTACCTGTGGGGGTCATGTTTGTTTTGTTGTGGTGTACACATGATACTCCAGGTGATGCCAGTGTCCATGTGGCATTACAGGGTCCCTGGGAATGTGCCTGTCGTTGAGCTGTGGTGCCTGGGGCACATCTGTCCTCACATGTCACTGGGGGGTGACTGTGACACAGCATCATGATATCCAATGGGCCAAACAGGGACAAATTGATGCCACCTGTAGGACCGTGTTGACAGATGTTGGCCATGTATGTACCATAAATGTCGTTCCGGTACTGCACACTTCATGTAGTTGTGCCTCATGATGATGTATGTTGGGATCTTGAGTGTGTTCAATGCCGCATATGTGGGGTGACTGACGATCTTGCTTACTTCTCCTCTGCACTGCAGGGCTCCTGCTGTCCATCGGCCATTCCCAGACCTGGCAACGATGGTGGAACGGGACAGCATCCGACGGTACCGCTTCACCAGGCAGCTGATTGAGGATTTTGCAGTGCAGTTGTCCCCACATTTGCAGCCTGGCCGGCCGTATCCTACAGCGCTGACCCCCAAGGTGAAGGTGATGGCAGCCCTACACTTCTTTGCCACCGGTACCTTCCAACATACTGTGGCGTCTGCTGGTGGGATGTCACAGACCATGTTCAGCCGTGTGCTCCGCGATGTTTTGGCGGCAATGTTGCTCTTCCTGAACCGGTACATCTATTTCCCTAGACTGCGACGACTCACTGACGTGAAGAGTGACTTTTATGCCCTGGGGAGGATGCCGCATGTCATTGGCTCCATTGATGGGACACATGTGGCTTTGGTACCACCACAGGCCCAGGAGCAGGCCTACAGGAACCGCAAGCACTACCACTCGGTCAATGCACTGGTGGTGTGTCTTGCAGACATGACCATCACACACGTGTGTGCCCGTTTCCCTGGTTCAGCACACGATGCCTTTGTGATGAGGAGTAGTCGCATCCCCAGGTTGATGGCACAGATGCAGAACCAGCGTGCCTGGCTTGTCGGTGTGTACTGACTTTGTGCCATTGTGTGTGATCTGATCTGTAGTATTCCGCCCACTTTTCCAAGTCAGCTGATGTGCACTTGTCTGTCCGTAGGTGACTCGGGATACCCCAACATGCCGTGGTTGCTGACACCCCTCAGGAACCCTGTGACACCTGCCCAGATGCGCTACAATGAGGCACATGGTCGGACCAGGAGAGTGATTGAGCGGACCTTTGGTCTCCTGAAGAGCCGCTTCCGCTGCCTGGACAAGACCGGAGGGTCCCTCCCATATGCCCCTGCGAAAGTGTGCAAGATTATCATCGTCTGCTGCATGCTCCACAACCTGGCAGTGCGGAAGGAGTTGCCTCTCATCCAGGATGACGATGACCAACATCCGCCACCTGTGGAGGATCCTGGCCTGGACCACGATGCCAGTGACGATGATGATGATGATGGTGATGGTGATGTCCGCACACAGCTCATCACCAACTTCTTTAGCTGAATGTGAGTATCCTGAGGTGTCATGTGAATGATGTGAGTTGGCATGATGTGTGGGTGGTGCTCTGGTGCTGTTGGAGTGTGTCCATGGGCTACTTGACAGGATGTGTGTTGCGATGTGTGGTGACAGGTGGGCTGTACTCCCCAACAGTGTTGACATGCTAACTTGGTTCTGGGTGGGTATCTTGTAACATGTATTGTGCATGAGTTTTGCTGTTCTGTCCTGTACTGCATTGCTTTTGACTGTGTGTCATTTCTGTCCTTCACAGGGTACTTTCAGATTCGTTTGGTCAACTGTGTCCACCGACGACGTGATTGCACATCCAGGCTGGTAGCTGTTGTGTCCCTACAGGTGATGTGCGCCACACCCATGGACTTCCTTCTGTCTACAGTTGTTGACTGTGTGCCCGCTACCAGGTGGGGTTACCTTGCATCTGTAGTGGTTACGGCATGTTGCTACTGTGTAATAAACCTGTGCTTCACTTAGTGATGTGCGTTGTCTGTGGTCACACATTTGACTGCCATTTGCTTACTGCACCTGTGGGCTACTTGACTACAACTGGGAATGGGTGTGGTGTCTGTGCATTGCACCGTCTTCCCTGGCAACATCAGTGTAGGCAATGAGTCAGATGGCCTAGGTGTGTATGTGTTGTGTAGCCCTGGTGGTGTGTCTCCCTCATATGTGTCACGTTGCCTGTACTCACATGCCTGTGTTGTCCTTGCTGTTGCAGTTCGCATACACTGTGTAATTTTGCAGTTCATCATCCCCATAACAGCACCCACGTTGGAATCACGACAGAGGCAAGTATGGTGTATTAGTGTGTTTATTGTGATAATAGTGCATAGGATGGATTGTGCTGTACATGAATCTTGCAATCCCAAGTTCCTAGATGAATAGAAAGTCCAGGTAGACAGGATCCCCAGTATCGGGGCCACTGTTGTCTGACACATTGTTCCAACTTATACTCCCCATGCAATGTGTGGGAGTAGTGTTGCCATCAACAGGGTGAACAGTCTGTGCACAAAGGCGAAAATCCAGAACAGGTTCAGGCTTCCTGGGAGTTGCGCTTGGCCATCAGCCTCTCACTTTCCCCTCCTCGGACGACCCCTCTTCTTGGGGGGCCCTCAAGTGCAGGCTGCTGCGGTGCAGGGGACTCTCCGCCAGAGTCCTCCTCCCTCCCTGTGGCAGTTGCAGTTTGTTCGGTACCAGATGTTGTTGGCACACAGGGAGGTGTGGACTGGTTGCTGTTCATCTGGCGGAGGCATTGTAAAATGTCCCTGTGCACCGCCGTCATCTCATGTAGTACATCCCACTTGGACTCCACGCGGGTCATGTGGGAGTCCACACGTGACATGTGGGAGTCCACACGTGACATGTGTGACTCCACTTGGGACATGTGGGAGTCCAAGCGGGCATGATGGGCAGCCTGCTGCTGTTTGATGTCTCTGAGGAGCCCCACTACCTGGCTGAGCTCTCCGGTGCTGGACTGGTACGCATCAGCTATGCGTACCAGTTGTGGGTCTTCATGCACACCAGCAACGTCTGCAAGCAGCGACCTCTGTCTCCCACCCCTCCCACCACCCCTGCTGACATGTGCAGTGTGTGCAGTTGCACGCACAGATAACCCTGGTCCACCTTGGGGGTTGGTGGTGGTGGTGGTGTCCATGGCCCCAGGTTGGTCCAGGGTCACTGCGCTGGTGTTGTTCCTTATTCTGTCCATGTCGGCAGGGATGGTATTCGTGGTGACAGTCGTTGGAGGGGTGGGTGCAGGGGGTGCAGCTGGTGGACCTGCTGGTGCTGCAGCTGGTGGTCCTGCTGGTGCAGCATGTTGACTTGCACCGGATGTGCCAGGTTGTTCATCGTCCGAGGAGGACAGAGGCTGTACGACGCCAGTGAGCTCGGCATCCTCTTGAGCCTGGGACTGGGACTCCTCAGCGTCTGCTGCTGTGTCCCTATCATCACCTGTTTTTGGGAGACACAAACAATGTATGTCATGTTTCTGCAGGCATCAGTGGTTGACACACCTGACAGTTGTGACTGTGCCTCGGGGTGCGGGCCTGTACATTGTATTGTCCTAAGTCGTCACAGTCAGGGGTTGATATTGGTGTGGCACATTGTCCTGCATTATTTGGGCATTTCTATGTATTCTCTGGGGTGTGAACATGGTCTGCATTGATTGTGTTTGGTTGACAGCCAGACCTCCTTCCCACCCACCCACCCACCCAGTCAGTTATCCCACCATGGAACGTGCTTGCATTGCAGGGAGTGTAAGTTGTCTCTCAGGATGTCAGTCAGTGGTGTCCTGCTGTTTGTTGGTGCACAGTTGGCAGCAGGGCCTTGTGCTCCCCACAGCAGTAGCCAGTGTCAGCCATCTTGTGAGTCCTTCTCCACTCCCTGTGATGTGAGCATGGTTCAGGGTGGTGTTGATGGGCCAGTTGTGAGGCTGAGCAATGTCTGTGACTACGACTCCCATCATGCTATTGCCTCCACCCCCTTCCCAGCATGCCCATGCTTCCTTCCTTTTGACTCTGCTTCCCTGTGGGGTGGGCTGGCTGTGCTGACAGGATGGCTGGGAGTGTTGTCCTGGCAGTTGTTTGGCTAAGAGTCCCAAGAGTGTCCCTGTGCTTCACACAACATAAGCCAGGGTGGTGGTGCTTTGTGGGATCTTGTGTTAGGATGGAGGGCATTGCATTCTACCAGGTGGGTACTGTGGAGTTTGTGTTGGGGGGGTGTGAGGGGAGGTGCTGGTGACTATGGTCAGTGCTGCAAGTCCCCCTTCCCACCCAGCCAGCCAGATATCCCACCATGGAACGTGCTTGCATTGCAGGGAGTGTAAGTTGTCTCTCAGGATGTCAGTCAGTGGTGTCCTGCTGTTTGTTGGTGCACAGTTGGCAGCAGGGCCTTGTGCTCCCCACAGCAGTAGCCAGTGTCAGCCATCTTGTGAGTCCTTCTCCACTCCCTGTGATGTGCGCATGGTTCATGGTGGTGTTGATGGGACAGTTGTGGGGGGGGCAATATGTGTGACTGCGACTCCCATGATGCTATTGGCTACACTGACTTGGCCAGCATACACAGAATTCCTTCCTTTGAGTGGTCTTCACTGTGTGTTGGTGTTGTTGTGGTGGCTACATGTGTGGATGTGTGTGTTAGTTCTATTTGTGCCACTGCCTAGCTGTAGTTGTGGTTGTGTTTGTACATGTGTTGGCACAGTTGGATGTGACTTTTTTGATGGCATGTGTTGGGTTTATCTGACTGACATACACATTTTGGGATGATTCTGTTCTAGTTGCTGTGTAATTGCTATGAGTGCATGGTTTGACTCTCCCCTTGACAGTGATGTGTGTGTGTTTTGTGGCAGTATATTGTGTACATTTGTTGTGTACTCACCAGGCTCTGGGATGTCCTCTAGTCCATATATGCTCACTGGCGGTAGGATGGCCCGCACCTTCTCCTCCCAGGGCCTGAGGTATATTGGCTTGGCAGGAGGGCCACTGCCGGTGTGTTGGCTGTTGATGTAATCTTGCTTCAGCAGTTTCCGTACCCTCCTGCGCACGTCATACCACCTGTTCTGGATGTCGCTCTTTGTGCGCCGACATGGTGATTGTGCGTTCACCCTGTTGATGATCCTCTCCCACATCTTGGTTTTCTGCGACATGGGGGTCTGTTGGACCAATGTGCCAAACAGCTGTGGCTCTACCCTGAGGATCTCGTCTACCAGGACTTCCAATTCACAATCTAGGAACTTGTGATTCTTCTTGGGGGCATGGTGATGGGTGGTGATGGTGGGTGATGTGTGTGTTGGTGTGCAGGTGAGGGTGTGTGGGTGTGTGTTGTGCTGGGTGTATGTGAGGTAGGTATTTGTTGGTGTGCTGCTGGTGTGTGGCTTGTGTGAGGGATGAGCTGTGGGTGTGTGGTTGCTTTCTCTTGGGTGCTGGCAGTGGAATGGCATTTGCAAAGGCTCATGGTAGTGATTTGTGTCCTTTATATAGGTGGAGTTGTGGGTGTGTCTTTGTTCTCTGTCCCCACCCCCCAGTATTTATTGGCTTGGTAATTGCTTGTTTGGGCTTTTTTTGGTTGATTTTTCCTTTGTGCTGTTTGTGTATGTTGGAAACGTTCTTGTGACCGAGTCGGACCCTGCATTGGTCTCGTACGGTGTTTTCCGTTTCGTTCACGCTGTGTTTGTGCAGTTTTGTATGCTGCGTACGCGTCGGTCGCGGTGTATTGTGTTGCTTCGGCTCGGTTTTGTATGCGTGTCGGTCGTACGGCTTGTCCTCCGTCCGACTCGGTCGTGTTTTTCGCGCCTTGCATCGTACTTTGCGGGTTGGAGTTGGCGGGTACGATTCGGTCGGATTTGTTCCGGGTGCGTGTCGGTCGGTTGGATTCGCGTGTTTTTCCGGCCGGATTGCTATTTTCCGAGCGGCTCGGTCGGTCGGCTTGGTTTCCTGACGTGTCGGTCGGATTTATCGCGGCTTGCATCGTACTTGGCGTGTCGGGCACCACTGGTACGTGTCGGTCGGTATTTTTTCCGGATCCGAGTCGGTCGGTGCTTTTTCCGGCCCGAATCGGAATCGACCCCTATGTGTGGAGGCACACTGGTCCCATTGCAGTGTGTGTCCGATTTCAGCCACAAACGCCATGCCCACATCCACTGAACAGCTCCTGTCGTGGGCGTCCAGGGGTGCAAACAAGTGTACCAAGTCCGCCTTTGGACATGCCGGGTTGGAGAGACATAAATCCACAGGCCAGTGGAACGGACACCTCTGACAGTAGACTACGGGGATGACGCAGCTGAACATTGTAATGCGGTAAGTTACTCGGTAACTTACATTCAGCATAGCCAGATTTGAACAGCCCACTATCTGTAGCAAGCTGTCACTGTACAGCTGTATCTGTCCGGCGTAGTTGAGAAGCACTGGTGCAACAGCCATTTTGCTACAGGGTGATGTGATGGCGTGCTCCGGCTGCCTGAGCAGTCAGCAGAGTGCAACCTCCGACGATGCTGGGAATTCTGGAATGGATGTACGGCGGCAGGACTTAGGGTATAGCTTGGGCGGAGGACACAGGCCCTCATCCCACATGCTTCAATGAATGGTCAAGGACAGTGGTGTATGACTCTTTCCAGATTACTTGCATTTGAACCACAAGGAGGAGTGGTATTATTGTATTTTGTGTGTATTATCTTTCTTTCATGTTAGGCGCTATCTGACAGTGGAAGTTTTACTCTGCATGGCTATGTTTGGCTTCTTGTTGGTACAATGGCTCCATTCTCCTGCATAATTTGTTGCAATGTGATTTCAGAGTAGGAATGGAAGGCCATTCAGTGCTATCTGCTCTCCCGTGTGTTGGCGGGACACTCCGTTTCCGCTATACATTGAGGCTTCTGTGTGGGTGTAGTAATTGGGAACACCTGTTCTCAGGCAGCAGGGTTTTTCTATTTTGTACATTGCATGGCTTGATATTGCGAGCAGGATGGAATAGATATTTTTGGATGAGACTGGCGTGCCTTGTGCGGACAATGTCCATATTCTGCGCTGTTATGTAGCAGCAGCCGTGTGCTTCTCCATGTTTTGCACACAAGGGTGTGTCCTATTTTGCCATCACATTACTCCCCTGTTCGGGACACTTGTGTGACATCCAGTTGACAACTGTGAGTTGTCGGTTGGGGACATGATTGATGCAGGAAGGCCACGTGACATGTGCCTTCAGGGTGGGGCTGGTGTGTGGGATGTGTAGTTGTGAACCTGTGGTGTTTGTGTGTAGCCCATGCGTGGCGCTGTCGTTGGCCTCTGCGTTGTGCGCATGTGTACCCGCGTCATCGCCGCTGCGCTGCAGTGCCGTGACGGGGACGTCACTTCCTGGTCCCGGGTAGTGGGTGCCCAGGATGTTGCGAGTTGTTTTATTTTAACAGGTGGGACATGTGTGGGTACAGTGGTGGATGTGTCCTGTCCACACAGGGGTGTCTGGGGGGGCCATGTACAGTTTTTCCACCCTTGCATTGTGTGCAGTGTTTGCGTGCCCTTGTTGTGTGTCTGCCTACCTGCATCGTCGTGGCGCGTTCACTCCTAGGTGGTGCATCAGGTACAGCATGGGGATGGCCTGGAGAGCAGGATTCATTTCGGGGTGGGCCGCCTTTTTGGTCTCCGTACTCAACAGTCGGGTTTCCGCCTTGGTATCTCGTGCGGTGTCTCTTTGCCGGTGAGGCTGTTTGGTTGTGGCATCGTAATTTGGACGCAGGGCGGTACGTCATTTCGTCGGACGGTGTGTCTCCATTGGCTCGCGCCGCTACGTAGACGGGCGCACTTTGATGGCGGGCGGCGTCGCAGGCTTACGGGCGGTGTTTGGCTGACTTTTCACATCCTAATTTGATGGGCGTGTGGGCCGTTGCTGGCGGACGGTAACTAGCTGTTTTTGCCTCCGACAGCACGGCGGTAGTGCTTCCGCCCGACATCGTAATGAGCCCCAACCTTACTTTAAAAAAAAAAAACGCAATCTTCCGTAATTCAAAACTTCTTCTCCGTAAAACCTAGATATAAAAAGCAAACATTCCCACCCACACAAATGTACACATAATACACTTAGTAACATGATTATAAACAGTATTCACACACTACTAACATTATAACTACTTTAATGTAAAAATCTAACTAGGCCACAAATACGGAACACAACGTTAAACCATTAAAAACTAACTAAAACACTAAACACACCATATCTTCTTAAACTTAACTTAACGCACACTAATTACAACATCACTACCTTCAAATTAAACTTTAAATAGTATAATATGTAAGAAAATTACTCTTACCTTCTCAGACGTGAAGCAGCTCCCAACCGCGAGCTTCTTTCTTCCCAAATGACACAAAACGACTGTGAGCGGTTACTAAATTAAAGCCCTAAACAAGCATGGTAACTATAAATGTATTAAATAAATAGTTTTTTTTTTCTATATTGTACAATTGTTTATAAATTAATGTGACATTGTAATGAAATATTAAAAAATGTACCTGATTTTTTTATAGTTAATATATGGTTTGTATGTATTGTAAAATTATTATAATAAATATTATGAATTAATAATATTTAATATTATAATTATTAAAATGTATATATGTCAAACAATAAATACTGAAACATTATATTTATTTTGTGTTTTTTCTAAAAATATTTAATTTGTATATAAATTGTACAACTGTTAATAAATGTGATAATTATTAATATTAATAATTCAATATTAATATTAATAATTAAAATATATTATGTTTGTATAAGAAAATTAAACTATGTGATTTTTATCTCATATATATTGTACAAATATTTGCAATATAATGTTAATAAAAACTTACCAAAATGTGTAACAGTTGTAAAAATGTTAGAAATATCAAACAATATTTAGCACTTATTAAAAATATATAATAATGTATAAAATGTGCTGAAAAATATTCATATGCATCATTTTACATTTCTAAAATATAAACAAATGTGAAGTACAATTTTTGTATTGCTAAAATTGTTTGTTCATTTTTTACTTGTTAAAATATACATAATTGTAAACTGTTTTTTTCCTGTAATAAATATACTCTACTGAATATATATATATTTTGTGATTATTTTTCTAATGTTTAATAAACAATTACATTTTGAATTTACCTGTCATTTTTTTGTTTTTTCTAATAAAAATAATTAATAAAATTGAGATATGTAATGTTTTGTCTACCTTTACATTAATATTTACACTTAGGGGCCGATTCCGATTCAGGCCGGAAATCACTCCGACCGAGCCGGAGAGATTTCCGACCGAATCGGACTCTAGCAGCCCGACCGAACGAGTACGATGCGTACGCATGCAATCGGACTCGATTCAGTCGGACTCCCATTGAAGTCAATGGGAGCCGGTCGTACAATGCGTACGCGGGCCCCCATTGACTCAATGGGTGCGAGGCGAACAAGGGCGCCCCCTACAGTGGGTATGCGTCGATGCGACTCGTGCCGTACATGCACAGGTAGGGGGGACCCATGGGTCCCCCCTGTGTGCGACTCGCACGGCTACGCGTACAGGGGGGTCCGACACGGACCCCCAAAGTCCGGCTCTGACTGCCCTTTGGAGCCGGACGGCGTGAGTCGGTCGGACTGCTCGAGGCGCGCATCGTACTTGCCCGACCGGGGAACGTCTCCATTGCGCGGTGCGAGTCGTGTCCGTGCGAGTCGGTCGGAGAGTTTCAGACCCGCGAATGAGTCGGTCGGCGATTTCGCGTGCGTTCGCATCGTACTCGCTCGCCCGGACGCACGTTCGAATCGGTCGGGAAAGAGGGCTCCGAATCGGATCCGGTTAAGCCGAATCCGATTCGGTGCCCTACCAGCCGAGATCGGAATCGGCCCCTTAATGTATATTCTTAATAATTTTTTAATAAATTGCTTATTATAAAATGCATTATTTTCATTAAAAAACATATACTGTGGGGCCGATTCCGATATCGGCCGGTAGTGCTCCGAATCGGATTCGGATTCACCGGATCCGATTCGGAGCCCTGTTTCCCGACCGAATCGTACGCGGGTCCGGCCGAGCGAGTACGATGCAAGCACCCGCGAAATCGCCGACCGACTCGAACGCGGCTTCAACACGCTCCGACCGACTCGCATGGACACGACTCGCACCGCGCTATGGAGACGTTTCCTGGCCGGGTAAGTACGATGCGCGCCGCGAGCAGTCCGACCGACTCGCGCCGTCCGGCACGAAAAAGCTGTTGGAGCCGGACTTTGGGGGTCCGCGTCGGGACCCCTGTACGCGTAGGCGCGCGAGTCGCACACAGGGGGGACCCATGCGTCCCCCCTACCTGTGCATGTACGCCGCGATGCGTATGGACGCGTACACGCTGTAGGGGGCGCCCTTGTCCGCCTCGCACCTATTGAGTCAATGGGAGCCCGCTCACGCGTTGAACGACCGGCTCCCATTGACTTCAATGGGAGTCCGACCGACTTGAGTCCGATAGCATGCGAATGCATCGTACTCGTCCGGTCGGACTGCTAGGGTCCGATTCGGTCGGAATTCTCTCCGGGTCCGGCTCGGTCGGAGAGATTTCCGGCCGGAATCGGAATCGGCCCCTACATCGTTGTATTTTTGATGTATATTTACCTAATATATTAAAATTAATTTTAACTATAATAATATTTTTTTCTATATTTTAAAACAACTCATGTAATTTATACTTGCTACTCCACTAAACATAAATATCCAATACTAAATTAACATTAAAATATCTAACTTTACTATTACCACTCCAGTCAGTATTTAATTGTTAGGTGCTGGACACTAAACTTAATTAATTTACTATTGCCACTGTAGTCAGTATTTAATTAGGGTAGGTGCTGGACACTAAACTTAATTAATTTACTATTCCCACTCCAGTCAGTATTTAATTGGGGTAGGTGCTGGACACTAAACCTAATTTAATTTACTATTTCCACTCCAGTCTACTATTTAATTAGGGTAGGTGCTGGACACTAAACTTAATTAATTTACTATTCCCACTTCAGTCAGTATTTAATTGGGGTAGGTGGTGGACACTAAACCTAATTTTATTACTATTCCCACTCCAGTAAGTATTTAATTGGGGTAGGTGTTGGACACTAAACCTAATTAATTTACTATTCCCACTCCACTCTACATTTAATTGGGGTAGGTGCTGGACACTAAACTTAATTAATTTTCTATTCCCACTCCAGTCATTATTTAATTGGGGTAGGTGCTGGACACTAAACCTAATTTAATTACTATTCCCACTCCACTCTACATTTAATTGGGGTAGGTGCTGGACACTAAACTTAATGGATTTACTATTCCCACTCCAGTCTACATTTAATTGGGGTAGGTGCTGGACACTAAACTTAATTAATTTACTATTCCCACTCCAGTCAGTATTTAATTGAGGTAGGTGCTGGACACTAAACATAATTTAATTACTATTCCCACTCCAGTCACTATTTAATTGGGGTAGGTGCTGGACACTAAACCTAATTTAAATTACTATTCCCACTCCAATCTACATTTAATTAGGGTAGATGCTGGACACTAAACTTAATTAATTTACTATTCCCACTACAGTCTGTATTTAATTGGGGTATGTGCTGGACACTAAAGTAAAATAATGTATTATTCCCACTCCACTTATATTTAATTTGGCTAGGTGCTGGACACAAAACTTAATTAATTTACTATTCCCACTCCAGTCAGTATTAAATTGGGGTAAATGCTGTACACTAAACCTAATTTACTTACTATTCCTACTCCAATGTATATTAAAATTGGGTAGGTGCAGGACACTATATTTAATTAATTTACTATTCCCACTACAATCAATGTTTTTTTAGGACATGTTTACACTACCACATATATTTTCATACTTTATAATTTATTTTAAAAATGTTAACTTTATAATTTCTATTTTGTTATAAATTTGACAATATTTTTAGAAAATGTCCCCACATTTTTTAAATTTGTGAAATTTATTTAGACTTTACATAAAAATATTTTTTTAATCTTTAAAATAAAAAGTTTCACTTTTTCTCAAATCACCACTCTTATCCCCTTTAAACACAACATCCTACTCCTAAATTGATTTTTTAAATTGGAAATGAAATTTTAAAATAATATTTTAATTTTGTAAATTTTTACAAATTAATATAATATATTTTAAAGTACTCACCACCCTTATCCCCTATAAACCCAACATCCCACTCCTAAATTGTTAATTGAAATTCAAGAAAAAAATTTTAAATTGATATTTAAAATTTTTAAATTAATACAAATTAAATTAATATTTGTAAAACACTCCCCACCCTTATCCCCTATAAACCCAACATCCCGCTCCTAAATTTTGATTTGAAATTAGAAATTAAATTTTAAATAATAATTTGAAATTTCGAAATTAATACAAATTAAAATAATATTTTTTAAAACACTCCCCACCCTTATCCCCTATAAACCCAACATCCCGCTCCTAAATTTTAATTTCAAATTCGAAACTAATTTATAAATTCATATTAAAAACTATTAGAATTTATACAAAGTAAATTAATATTTTTTAAAACACTCCCCACCCTTATCCCCTATAAACCCAACATCCCAATCCTAAATTTTATTGAAATTCAAAATAAGTTTTAAATTAATATTTGAAATATTTAAATAATACAAATTAAATTAATATTTTTAAAACACTCCCACCCTCATCCCCTATAAACCCAACATCCCGCTCCTAAAACAATATAAAATAATCCTTTTATTTTATAACATTTAAAACATTTTACTACTTAACAATAACTCTAAAAAATTCAAAATACATACAAAAACGATATTTTAACATGTCGATATTTTTACAATAGATATTACTTACATCGATATTTCACAACACACTTCAAAACGATATTAACTACATCGATATACAAAACATCGATGTTTAATACTATCGATATTACAGACTCGATATTTTTCTACATCGATATTAAAAAATCGATATTTAGACTCCCCACCATAGGGGTGACTGATAGGTTTACATGTGCAGTGATATGGAGAGATTTAGGGAACCTATATCTCAGTAAGGGGTGGATAAACCACCTTACACAGGCTGCAGTAGCAGACCTGTTGTGTCATTTTGAATGGCCTCTCAGGGGTGGCATAATACATGCTGCAGCCCCTGGGAGGCCTCTGGGGTAACTATGCCCTGGGTACATAGTATACCATATACTAGGGACTTATAAGGGTACACCAGAATCCAATCTGGAGTGTACCTAAAGTACAGGGAATCAATTTAAAGGGGAAGCAGATAGGCTGGGGTCCTGAATAGCAGGATCCCAGCCAAACTAAGTCGAAAACCAGCAAAACACCAGGAAAAATGTGGGGGCAACCATGCAGTCAGATTCCACTTTCCTACACATTATACCTACGTGAGACAATTTGTATACTGATGAATGCGCAATTCTGAAATAAAACATATTTAAAAAAAAAAAACTATTCCTTAGGTCAATGTAGTTATTGATAGAATAGGTGGTGAGGGGTCTCGCTGGTTCAAACGAGCCAAAGGTGCACCTGATTTATCGGCATCTGTATGTGTTCTCTGACTATATGCCCTATAATCTATGATGAGGAGGCATTCAAGAAGTTCAGCATAGGTAATCCAAGCCTCCTGTAGCCTATCTGTAGCCCTAGCATTCTCGAACGCTGCCTGTTCCAAAGGACCCAACCTGCACTCTAGTTATGTGAGCTCAAGCATGACCTCCCTTCTGGTCCCCACCACAGCACCAATGGATGTACCTCTAACTGCCACCTTGCTAGCCTCCCACTCCACTAGAGGAGAGGAAGCGGTACCCGAATTTTTGGAGAAATATGTATCAATGCAGGTGGCAAATGTTTCCCTAAACACTGCGGGGCATATTATCAAAGAATAGCGATAAACATTGCTAAGCGCATTTAGCGCGTTTCTGTATATCGCCGGATTACATCGCCGTGTTAGCGGCGTATTATCAACGCTTAGCTAACAGGCGATGTAATTCCAGCGATAGAGGACGAAAATGAGAAATAGCGTGTGAAATCCAGCGAAGATTTCACAGCGCTATGGGGCTGCTTGCTGATAGGGGAGTGTGGACCTAAACATACAATCCACCTCCCATTATTAGTATAGCTAAGTCAAATAAAAAGCAGAGGTTAAATTCCAGCGATAAACGCAGTTAGCGCGTTTTTTTTAATCGCTTCGCGGGTCTGCTGCAGGGTTGTTAATAGCGCGAAGCCGTGTCAGCGTGAATTGACATGGAGTTATGGACGGGAATGCCTACTTTGCATGTCATTAGCGATATTGATCGCTGACATGCAAAGTAGCAAGGAAACACGCGCTAACGCTTGTTAGCGTGTCCTTGTTGATAGAGTAATAAAAAAATCGCCGCTTTTTCGGCGCTATGTGCCGAAAAAGCGGCGATTATACCCTTGATAATATGCCCCCAGATCTTCTAGCAACGTGGGCTGCAAGTGCCAAGTGGGGATCGGAGCAGACACTCGGACTCACGACAGCGTTACTTCCAGGGGACTGTGGTCAGATAATGTCTTCCCTAAATAGGCGGCATGTGTAATGCTAGATTGGAGGTGTGAAGAGCAGAGAAACTTGTCAAGACAGGATTGTAGTGTATGGCGGTGAGAATAAAATGAATATTTCCTCATTCCTAAATTGTGGCTGCCCCATACATCAGAAAAACTCCAACCCTCTATCCATTGTCTCAGTGCTTTTGCTTGTCACATCGAGCCGGTGCTGGGCAAGGGGGGATGTGAGCAATTGAAAGCCGTATCAAAAACTGCATTAAAATCCCCAGCCGGAACTCATGGATATAATGTTCAGTCAAATAACACTGATGACAGATTGGCCAGGAGCACATCCTGTTCCATGTTGGGTGCATATATGCACCCCAGCATAATTAAAGCCCCATCTAATTTGCCCCTCAACAGGACGTAGCGCCCCTGTGTGTCAATTCTGGCATCTAAAACTGCAAATGGGACCCCAGCACAGAGCCATATTGAAGCACCCCTGACAAACTCAGAATAGGATGTAAGAAATAGTTGCCCTCTTCACGTTTTACATCGTTGTTGAGCCTCAGGGATGGTAAGATGAGTCCCCTGCAAGAATGTAATGTGTGCACGGCGCCCATGCAAGTGGGCTAACACCCTATGGCTTTTGTACATAGAGCCCATACCCCGCACATTCCAAGTGAGGAAGTTATAAGCATTTAACTCTGTAGGCATTGTATCAGTTGAGAAACCCAACCCCCTGCAACTACAACAGTTCTTACAATACACCCCACATTGCTCCCATCAGATAAGGTAGGTGACTGAGTCAAACTTTTAAATACATTCCCCCAACACTCAGTCCAGCAATGCGGTGTTGTTCGACCAAACAATAAAACAGTAACATATCAACCATTGAAAACTGTATGCCTTTGCTTAAGGGGCGTGCAAGACCTAACCCATAGGGTATTTTGTGAGTACATGACGGAGTCATGTCAACTAGTGCAGCCCATGCAGACCCGGAACCCCAATAGTACCAGTGAATCAAACATGTACACCGCTAACAGAAATATCCAGCAACCAGTTCAGCCCAAGAGCGGCCGGGGCTATTCCATACACCAGAGCTACAGGCGGCAACATGAAAAGGAAAACAGCATTGCATATTTATTACTCACGACATTCAACCCAGTAAGTCATGTGTCATCTGCGGGATAATCGAAAGTAACAGTACCATGCTGCCCACTGAGTCAGAGTCCAACACTGCCCTGTGAGGAGCTGGAACTGATGGGCTTCTTGGTGAGTCATTGAGTGGTCACCGACTGGATTGCTTCCTGCTGTCCCTCTAGGACCTGCTGTGGAGAGGGAGCTGCCCTCGAGCCATCTCGATTGGTTGCCCCCGATCGCCACCTCCATGGAGCTTGCTGAGCTTTTGACGGCTCGGGTCTCAGTGGTCTACATCACTGGGAATCCGGGAAGTGTTGTTCCAGCCAGTCCCATGCTCTTTCTGGTGTATCAAAAAAGATAGTGTGTTGTTCATGGATCACCTTCTGTCTGGCTGGAAACAGTAAAGCATACTTGAGGCCAGCTGCACACAGTTGCTTCTTGACCTCTTGGAAAAAAGAGAGCTAGTGTTAGACAGTAATTGTATAGTCTGGGAATGGAGAATGGAGAAATCCTAGCATTCTCCATGAGGATGGGCACCTTTTCATGCCCCTGGTCTTTAAAATTAAGAATCTTGGCCATCCTGGGGACACAACAGGGCTCCTGGTATAGGCTGTCTCAAGGGGACCCGGTGAGCTCTTTCTACTATAAACAGTTCAGACAGGCCTGGCGGGGCCACCACAGTCCGGTGCCAGTCTTTTAAGAATTGAGTGGCATGGGGGCCCTCTTGAAACCCACGATTCGAACATTAGTCCTTTGAGCTCTCTATGCCACATCATCGGTCTTGGAGCTGTTCCATCTGCCGGCACTAGTGGGTTAGTTGTGACGAGGGAGTCGTCTGGCATGGGGATAGGGCAGAGATGGTCAGTTTATTTGTTTTGACCCTGTCAGCTAACTTGCGCTGGTCATCCTTGAGAAGACTGATATCAGTCGTGTTGACCCCCAGGCGTTGCTAAAACACCACATGAGAAATATGTCCTGGACAATGACATCCAGTTTGCCCATTTGGGGTGCTGCCATTGTGGGTGGGTCATGGTCCTCTGGTGTCTGAGTCAATGAGCTGTCCGAGAGGGTGGAGCAGGAGTGGATATATGGCTTATCAGCTTTATTCCTGGTGCGCCCCATGGTATTTGCCAGTGGCCCTCGGTCTCAATACTCTGCAAGAGACACATGTGCCTCTCTGCACCCCCCACCATCCCAGGAGGTCATGGGTATTCCAGGGGGGCCCTCGGGCCGTAGAGGGACAGGGTCCTTAGCAATTGGGCAAATCCCCATGTTGTGGAGGAGAGAGCAGTGGGGGAGCCCCTGGACAGGGGTGTGAATCGGTACTGCGCCCCAGATCACTAACATGATTAGCTGACTGGCCAGCAATGTTCTCCCTCATCTGCTGGATTCTCCAGCCACAGTCACTCCATGCAGCTAGGAGGAAGGAGGGAGCACCTCCAGAGGAAGTGTATAGCCCTGCATTGCGGTTGATCATTTGGGTAACTCTTGAGCTGGTTGTTCAGTTCAAAACGTATACAGTTGCAGCCAGTGGGCCCCGCTTTCCACAGTATGCTGAGCTGTGTCCCCACCAGTCAGCCAGTGTTGAACTCAGTCAAACAGGGCCCTTATGTAGACAAAATAGCCAGGACTGGACCCCCAACACAGTCCATGAGCAGCGTGGTCATTGCCGTCAGTCACCAGTGCTGCACAGCGGGGGCCCCCTTCATGCACCCCAGTGACGCCCCCACTATGCAGCGACCTGGTGGCTCTGAGGAATCTAGCAAAGGCCCCACCAGGCCATGCCATGATCAAAAGTCCGGATGACAGTGCTCCGGGTTCCGATGGTGCCCCACGGATGCGCCGCCCCTGCACGATATGGAGCCAAGCTGGGCCCCCATACAGTCAATAATTGAAAGCATCCCTGTCGTGCCGCCTGGGCTACTTCAATGCACTGGGTCTCATTTGCTCACTTGCCTGTGGTTGCCTATTTGCCTTTATGCATAATAGGGCCTGTGCCAAGTAGTTCAGTGCATGTGTAGGGCTTCCTCCTCGCCCCCATTTGTCAACTCAGTCTTGCCAATGGGACCACTGTAGGCCGGCGGGCACAGTGGAAACACACCAGGCCACAGCTGTGCTCCATTCAACAGGACACATGCTCGCAGCCCACCCACACCGCTCCTCACCTGGACGCAGTAAGAGGAGTTCACAACTTAGCTCCTAGACTGCACCTCGGCAGGGGGGTAAACGTAAGTGGAGCCCCTGTAGTCATCGCGCTCAGCCCCCCACTCAGTCCATGAGTCGGGGTCTCAAGCGGGTCTGGCCGCGTGAGACCTGGTGCCAGGGGGGAGCGAAAGTCGGTGCGCCACACTGCCATGCTCACCAACCGCTGACCGGAGTCTGCCCACTCAACGGGGCTGCTTTCATAGCCAGATGCAGTCGGGCCACCCCGAAGCGCACCCAAGGGCCCTTCACCTGCCGGAACTGCAGCTTCGCCAGCACCCGCCCCGCCAAACCACCGCCCAGGAAAGAACCCAACTACCTCAGATGCATCCTCCTCAACACCCGCTCCGCCCGCAAACACGCCATCGAACTCTGGGACCTTCTCGACTCAACCTCCCCAGACGTCGCATTCCTGACGGAGACCTGGCTGAATCCCGCTTCAGCCCCCGACATCGCCATTGCCATCCCGGACGGCTACAAGATCACCCGCAGGGACCGCACCAACGGAGTCGGAGGAGGCATCGCCATCGTCCACAGGAACACCCTCAGAGTCTCAACCAACACCGACGACACCCTCAGCACCGCCGAACACATGCACTTCCAGATCCACACCGATCCCAACACCACCCTCAGAGGAACCCTCATCTACAGACCCCCGGACCCCGACCACAGTTCAGCGATTCCATCGCTGACTTCGTCAGCACACACGCCATCGCCTCCACGGACTACATCCTCCTCGGGGACCTGAACTTCCACCTCGAGAACAACAAGAACACCAACTCCACCACCCTGATCGACAACCTCGCCACCCTCGGACTCAGACAGCTCGTGACTACACCCACCCACGCCGCTGGCCACACGCTAGACTCCATCTTTTCCGCAAGCCCACACGTCTCCTTCAACCACACCTCCGAACCCCACTGGACCGACCACAACTGCATCCACTTCACCTACAGGAAGCCCACCACGCACCACCACACCGAACAAATGCCTCGCTGCTGCTGGAGCAGAGTCACCGAAGACCAGCTAACCACAACCCTCGCCCTGAGCCCACCCGCCGAACCCTCAGACCCCGACAACGCCGCACGCAACCTCAGACAGTGGATCGACGACTGCGCCAATACCCTCGCCCCGCTCAAGAATCCGCCCAACAGCCACACCAGCAAGAAAGCCACCTGGTTCACCGAAGACCTCCAGGCCTCCAAACGAACATGCCGAAAACTGGAGAAGATCTGGCTCCACGAACGGACAGCGGACAGCTACGCCGCCCACAAGAGCGCCACCCGCAGTCACCATCACCTCATCAGATCCGCCAAAAGGGCCTCACTCAAAGACCGCCTAGACAACAACGCACACAACAGCAAAGAGCTCTTCAACATCGTGAAGGAACTCTCCAACCCCAGCTCCAACACCAACGACATCCTGCCGTCGCGAGACCTGTGCGACTCACTGGCCACCTTCTTCCACCGCAAAATCGCCGACAAACACGACAGCTTCAACACCACGACCGCCCCGGCAACCACCGAGACCACTGCCCCCACAACCACCAACCGCCTGCTCTCCTGGACCAACATCAACGACGAGGACACCAGCGAAATCATGAACACCATCCACTCCGGTTCACCGCTAGACCCGTGCCCTCACCACGTCTTCAACAAAGCCAGTACAGCCATCGCGCCCCATCTCCGGAAAATAATCAACATCTCCTTCGAGACAGCAACCTTCCCGGAAAGCTGGAAGCACGCCGAGATCACCGCCTTACTCAAGAAACCCAAGGCAGACCCCAAGGACCTCAAGAACTTCCGACCCATCTCTCTGCTCCCGTTCCCCGCGAAGGTCACCGAGAAAATCGTCACCAAACAACTGACCCGCTACCTCGAGGAGAACAACATCCTGGACCCTTCCCAGTCCGGCTTCCGCAGCAACCACAGCACCGAAACCGCCCTCATCGCCGCCACCGATGACATCAGGACCCTGCTAGACAACGGAGAAACAGCAGCCCTCATCCTCCTGGACCTATCAGCCGCCTTCGACACGGTCTGCCACCACACACTACGAACACGCCTTCACGACGCGGGATCCAAGAGAAGGCCCTGGACTGGACCACATCCTTCCTTTCCGGCAGAACACAAAGCGTCCGCCTCGCCCCCTTCCGATCCAAGGCCACCAAGATCATCTGCGGCGTACCCCAAGGCTCCTCCCTCAGCCCAACGCTGTTCAACATCTACATGGCACCCCTCGCCCACGTCGCCCGACAGCACAACTTCAACATCATCTCCTATGCCGACGACACCCAGCTGATCCTCTCCCTCACCAAAGACCCTCACACCGCCAAAGCCCACCTCCACGAAGGAATGAAGGCCGTCGCCGAATGGATGAGGACCAGCCGCCTGAAGCTGAACTCGGACAAGACGGAGGTCCTCATCCTTGGCACCAACCCTTCAGCCTGGGACGACTCCTGGTGGCCGACATCACTGGGAACAGCCCCGACACCCACCGACCACGCACGCAACCTAGGGGTCATCCTCGACCCCACCCTCTCCATGACTAAGCAGGTCAACGCCGTTTCCTCATCCTGCTTCAACACCCTCCGAATGCTCCACAGGATCTTCAAGTGGATCCCCACCGAAACAAGAAAAACAGTCACCCAGGCCCTCGTCACCAGCAGGCTGGACTACGGAAAAGCCCTCTACGCAGGAACGACGGCTAAGCTCCTGAGACGGCTGCAACGCATCCAGAACGCCTCTGCACGTCTTATCCTCGACATCCCCCGACGCAGCCACATCACACCCCACCTGAGAGACCTGCACTGGCTCCCTGTCAACAAGAGGATAACCTTCAAGCTCCTCACCCACGCACACAAAGCACTCCACAACTCCGGACCAGCCTACCTCAACAGACCACTCAGCTTCTACACCCCCACCCGCCAACTCCGCTCCACCAGCCTCGCCCTCGCCACAGTCCCCCGCATCCGGAAAATGACCGCCGGCGGCAGATCCTTCTCCCACCTCGCCGCCAAGACCTGGAGCACCCTCCCCACCAACCTTCGGCAGACCCAAGACCTACTGGCCTTCAGAAGACTCCTCAAGACCTGGCTCTTCGATCAGTAGCAGCACCACCCCCCTCTTCCCCCAGCGCCTTGAGACCCTCGCGGGTATGTAGTGCGCTTTATAAGTGACATGATTGATTGATTGATTGATGGGGATTATGGGGCTCGGGCCGGGAGACTTCAGTTCTGCAGCCGCAATGCGCCCCTCTTCTAGCTTCATGTATTGTGAATCACTACACATTGGTATTTGGCACTATGTGATGATGTGCTGAAAATATCCTTATCACACGATGAAATGTGAAAATCTGATCCAGGTTTATAATAAACAACTCTACAACTTTAAAATCCTGTAGGAAAGTGCCTCTTTTTGATTGGTTAACTCCCGCTTTTTGCCTGATGCCTGATGTGATTTCGAACTGTAAGTGCACTAGGTCCCTGCTAACCATGTTCCCAGTGCCATATATCTTTCCCAAAACAATATCCCGCGATTGCCATAACTTCAGCTACCCCTGTAAGTTCCTAGTAAGTGGCACCCTTGGCACCTAGAGCATGAGTACCGAAGAGGGTCCTCTAGGGCTACAGCACTGGTTGTGCCACCCCAGGTCCCCTCACCAAGGCTATGCACTCTGCCATTGTAGGCTGCATGTCTAGGTGCAGAAAAATCAGAAGAGACAACATGACACACAGTCCTGTGTGCCATGCCTCCCATGTACTGAATAAAACATAGGTAAGTCACCCCAACTGCAGGGGATCAGCCCTAAAGCAGTGTGCACAATATCCTATATGCGGGCATATTAACATGAACAGATATGCCCTGACAATGTTCAGTCTATTCTGGGATGTTGTAAGTGAACAGGAAAGCCATAAAGAGTACATGGGCTGGATACTTGTCAACACGAGTTTCCTAGCTCCATGATGGCTTTACTGATTTCTAAGATGTTTGGTACCAAATATCTTGTTTTAAAAAAAATCCTCACTGATGCCAGTGATGGATTTATTAATACATTCCCACAGGAGACCCTTTTAGAGGGTCCTCTGAAAACCTACCAAACACTGGTGTGGTCCCTGACTGGTTCTTATCAGCCTGCCACCACCAGATATGGTTCTGACTTCATCGGGTGAGAGCCTGCACTCCCAAAGGACAGAAACAATACCTGTGGTGGGCAAGGGGTGTTTAACACCTCCTCCAGGACAGGGAGGCCTACCCGGGTGGGAAGCTTCAAAGGCAATGCCACCTTTGAAATTCAACCCAGAAACCCCCAGATAGTGAGGGAGGCCAAGTCCCCTTTCCTGCTCCACTTTTGGTGGGAGGAAAGGTGGGAAAATGTGTTGGATGAGGAGGAGGGTCCCCTAGAGTGGGCCAGGCAAGGTGAACCCCTCTCCTGAAATTCCAATATCTTAAGATGGTGAGAAAACCTCCAATCAGGGCTAGGGTAGTGCCTCTTCCCACTGGAAGTGGTTACTAGAGGGTGTAGACACCCTAAAGGTAAGTAGCCCATTGGCTACTACCTGCCTCCCCTTGTAACTCCCCAAGTCCTGAACATCAGATTAATCGGAACAAAGAATATCAGGACAAAGAAGGCTCACTGCACGAGAACTGAAGCCCAGCAGCAGAACAAAAAAGGCGCCAAACCCTGCCAGCTGCTCCAAGGACTCGACCATCTCTGCCTGCTGGGTTGTCCTGAACCTGTAAGGACTCGAAGAACCCTGGAGTACCTACAGCCTTCTTGAAATTGCCTAGAAGCTCCCTTGGAATGAAGGTATCACTGTCCTGCACACCGCAGGCACCGATCCAGTGAAGTCCACTTTGTCGACTTGCTGCTCCCCAACGACCTCAATGCAGCACCAAAGCAAGAAGAGGTACAACAGCTCCGGAGGTTCAGATCTGCCTCTCCACGAAGTTTGGAGGCACCAAGACCGACCGGAGCCGCGGCGTACCAATACCTGTGGCACTGGACCCCCAAAAGTGAAAACCAAGATGAAGAGTCCACTCCGGACTCCCAAAGCAACAGACGCAAGCACACGTTGAGAGACATCGAGGCACCCAAGATCCACTTCCTGAGTACCCTTAGCTGTCCCGAGATCGCCTCTCCAAGTTCAAGACGCATGACCCCCGTCTGAGATATGCAGACTGCCATTCATGGGATATCTGCTAGGCCACAGTACAAGTTCCCTGCCATGAGGACATATACCCTCACAATGCGTATAAGAATGGCTGAGAGCTATTGTTTCGTAGCTATCTTTGTTTCAAATTATTAGCTTCCCTACATCCGCGCCCCCACCAGGGCATCAGACTTGTGGGGCCACTGTCACTCCTTTCTACATAGGTCTTACATAGACACCTCTGCTGGAGGGTCAGACACCCCTGAGACATGATATCAATATCTATACCACAGATAAGTTGTAAAAGTGAGGGAATGGCTGTTATGATAGAGAAATGTCTCACAGCCCTGCACCACCACATGGTGAGATGTTAATCGTTTCTTAGGATGTAATCAAGACACCTAAAGTTGCGATGCTACTGTCACATTTCCTGCATCAATCTGGTGTGCAATGAGTGCAATGTGGTGGCTAACCTGGTGACACTATGTGTAATGTTTATGCAATGTATAGTTTGGTATGACAAGCAGATTCTGTTTGATTTATATTATCACCATATTTCAAGTGGTGTAAATGTCAATATTAACCAACAGCTATGTTAGAAATTGGGTTGCTGGTTGACGGGGGTATAAGCCCTGGTCAAGCAGTAACCACAATCGTAGACACAAATACACCCTAAATTAACCTGTGCAAACCCTCTGGTAGCTTGGTACAGAGCAGACAGGCTTAACTTAGGAGGCAAGGTGTAAAGTAATTGTGCAACACTTCAAACAGAAAAACTGTGAAAACACCACACAAAAAGATTCCACTTCAAGTTCAAAAAATAGTTCTAAACTTAATAAAGAGAACAAGACCAAAACAATAAAAATCCAATAAGTAGAACTAGAGAAATGAATTTTAAAAGAATAAACTGTAAAGTAACGCTTAGAAGTAATAAGTGCTTGTTTGCGATATGCAGCACGCATAGAAACAGCAAAACGCCATGCATGACTGTTTATGTGCAGGAAGGTGTCCCTTCCTACACATGAACAATCATTTTAAAAATGACGATTTGCAACTTCTATGTTTGCTGCACAAAGCAGCACACATAGAAGTTACAAATTACCATTTAAGATTGTTTTTTTTAAACAAATTGTATTGATTTTTGTCATAAGCCACGTTTTGCATATTAGACATCCCATACAGAAACAGCTTATAATTGTGCAAAGTAAATAAAGGAGTACAATTTCAATGACATTTGTAAAGTTGCATTTGTCAGAGTATAAGAAATCATTATTACAGTCCGTATCTCATAGTTGTACCTGTAATTGCAACATACTCAGTGAACGCTAGTTTCAATACCATGTCCTTGATATTACTAACACTTATAGGACAAATCTCCCCCCACCCTCCACAAGTTAACTAACTGGGCCGCAAAAAGAATGCATCTGCTTATATATGAATCCAAGGCACATCTTCCTGTGGTTAGGAGTTATTGTCCCCCTTGAGCGCATTCCTGTATAGTGCACAAACGTATTATAGATAGCAACGGTTCTATACATACTCCCACTATGCAATCAGCACAGGTCCCCATGACACCCACCCACCCACTCACTCACAATTGACAGAGCCAGATTAAGTATTTGTTAGCGTGGCAGGCGCTTAGGTCACATCTCCAGTTTGTTTGTCCCATTCCCGGGCCTTGAAGGCCTCCAACAGCATATCCCAGGACATAGCGATGGGTATCTTACAAAGCCCTTGTTTTTCCTCTCTCCGGATTGCCCCACTCTCAGCCAGGCCCCAGTGTTCTACTTCTTCCCTCCACGTAGTAAGCGTTGGTGGTCTTGCTGCTTTCCACCGTTTGGTTATCATTCTCTTTGCAACTATGAGTGCCAAGTCTGTGAAGCGCTCCTGCACCATATATCCCTTTGGATGTGGGTAGAGCCCAAGTAAACAGCTTCTTGCGATGTGCCACGTTTGACCACCCACCACCTCTTTCAATATCTGTGCTATTTTCACCCAATAAGAAGCCACTGCAGGGCAAGCCCATATCATATGGACAAAGTATGCATCTGTCTCCACACACCGAGGGCAGTTCGCTGCCACTGTGGGCAACATCTTGTATAGACGGTGCGGCGTAAGTTATGCTCGTTGTGTAATCATATATTGAATAAATTTGAAGCGTGCATTGCGTGAGACTGCTTTTGGGTAGGCGAGAAGGAACATCCACTCCTTTTCCGTCAATGCCTCTCCTAAGTCTGTATCCCATTTAACACGTAGGGTAATGAGTGGCAAAGGCATTGTTGTTCTTATACTTGTGTACAGCCACCTTGTTAGGTGTCTTCCCGCCCCCATTAAATATAACATATGCACTAGGTCGTGTGCTGGAGGTTCCTTCCCGTCCGGGGCCCAGGTTCTCCTGACATAATGGGTCATGCCAGCATGTAATAGAAATAAGGTGTTGGGTAGGCCTTGGGTATGTATGAAGGCTGTATGCGACAGTAGAGTGCCTTCATCAAATATTGCTCCCACCATGGTTACCCCCTCCTCCTCCCAAATTGCCAGTTGGTGACGAGACATGGTTCCCATTGGGATAGGAAGTCTCAACAGTGTGATATTTGGTGTATACGGTACCAGTGGTGCAGTGTATTTTAATGCTTGTTTCCAGTATTGTAGGGCTACCTGCAATAACGGCGACAGGGCACACCCAATCGGGCGTGTATTATGTAATAAGGAGTGTAACATCCCCCGGGCAATCAATCTGGGCGTGAAGGCAATCTCGTGAAGGTTGCGGCCAGCCAGCCAGTACGAAAGCCACTGCAACTGGCTTGCTATACAGTAAGCCCTAAAGTCTGGGGCTCACATTCCCCCGGAGCTAGTTGGCAGTTGAAGTTTCTTCAGACCGACCCTACGCCTCCATGTACCCCATATTAATTCTATCAGTATCGAGTCCAGCAATCTTAAGACCTTCAAAGTGATTATTATTGGGAACGTAGTGAAATAATATTGCACCCGTGGTAGTGATCCAGCGCGAACCCAATAAATTGATCAGGGATAAACATTCAATAAATCACGTACTTTGGCCCATACACATTCACCCAAATCCCTGATGCGCTGGTGTCAAGTTTGTCAATTTTTACCTCAATTTACTCTGCTACTCATTGTAAGAAAGTGGCTCTGTATATACTGAACCAAAGTAATGTTCAGTGTGCACAGAGTCCACAGTCCCCAGAGGTTTGGCGGAGGCTAAAGTTAGATATAACCTTACTCTCTAAAGTGGTAGCTTGGTCGAGCAGTAAGGCAGTATCAGAGGACAGTGTAAAGCATTTGTTGTACACACTCAGTCAGCAAATGGTCTCACACACTCAAGAACTGAACTCTAGGCCAATTGTTTTGTATATAAAAATATATTGTTGTTTTATTTTAGAACCACAGGTAGGTATAAAAATACTTTCTCAGAATGAGATGCTTTAGTTATATACTTTCAATGCACAATAGACTTTTAAATGCAATAGCTACAGTTGTTGCAATAGGTAACACAATTCAAACACAATTATAACATTGAGCTCAATGGGAGTTTTTAAGTAAAAGCAGTTTCAGTTACTTTACGTATGATTTTTCTTACTCAGGGTTGGATCCTGGATTCAACCCTGGTGCATTTCCTGTAAACAGTTGAAAGAAATCGTTTTTGTTACACAGGCGATTTTTAAGGAATATTTGTATGTTTTGAAAATCGACACTTAGAAGAATTTCTGGCAAAAACCAGGCAATGTTATCCTATGGAGGAAAATCAAGTTATCGGTAAGTACAGTTGTGATTACTTTTCAGGGTCAGTGCTGGGCACCAAGATCCAGCACTGGGATCTCTCCTGATAACAGGTGAGTAATTTCGTTTTCGTTGATCGGGCGATTTTTAGTGATTATTTTAAAGTTTCAAAACTCGACACTTGGAAGAAATTTCAGTGTAAACCAGTCAATGTTACCCTATGGAGAAAATGTAGGTTATCGGTTTTCAGGTAAGTACTCGACTGGCAGAGTTAAGGTTCTGGGCATAGACTCAGGGGTCTCCCAGGGTCAGGTAGGTACAGTTGGTACACCCTCAGTGGCACAGGGGCGGCCGGGTGCAGAGTGAGTTAGGCCCAATGTTAGCCTATGGCGGGCAGGGGGCCCTTGGTTGGTGGCTGCTGGCAGGCAGGCCACGCGGCTGTGGGAGCTGGGCTCCTGGTCACTTACCCAGGGCAAGTGGGGAAGAAAAAGAGGATAGGTGTTGCACTACCAGGGGCACTCAGGCGGCTGGGTGCAGGGTGCTTTTGAGCCGTCGGGCGCTCAATGTATTTCAATGGAGAAGCTGGAAGTTGAACAAAGGCTGCAAGCTCGGGGACGGAGATTCTTCAGGTGCGACCACCACTTCGAGAGGTAGTTGGGTAGTTGGAGGATAGGTAGGCACCCCGGAGTTGGGCACAGGAGGCCGCAGGGCGCCGGGTGCAGGGGTGTCTTTTCGCGTCGGGAAATCTTACCCTCTGCTCGTCGCGGTTGGAGGGGTCCCTGGTTCTGAGGCTGCAGGCATCGTCAGGAGCGTCGAGGAGGGTCCTTGGGTGCTGGATTCTGGGTCACAGTCGCCGGGGGACGTCCTCGTGGTCTTTGTCCACTCAGGCACAGGCCGGGCTCGGCGGGTGCAGAGGGTGCAGGAGTCGCGGTTCCTGGCTGGCACCAGGGGTTTGTTACTTGCTTTTGAGCAGTACCACTGCTCGTGGGAGTCCCAGTTCTTTTAGAGTCACAAGGCAGTCAGGTCCTCCGGGGTTTTCGAGGTTGCTGACCACTGGAGACGCCGGGGTTTAGCAGGAGCAGGTTCGAGGGTCGACAGGCCTGTAGGGCTGGGGCCAAGTCAGTTGGTGTCGTCCTCTTGTGAGCAGCTGCACGGCAGGTCTTCCTTCTTGTTCTTCTTGCTTGTTTGAAATTCGGGATCTGAGGAAGGAAGGTTCAGGGTGCCCCTAAATACTAGATTTAGGGGCGTTACAGGTAGGTAAAGGGCAGGGACCAATGGGTCCCTTCCCTGGGGTGGGTACACCCCTATCCTGCCACTCTCCAGTGGGAGGGGGCAGGAGCCTAGTCCTGATTGGGTAGGGCTCCCCATCTTCAAGATGGCGAGAGCCCGGAGATGTGCTTCACCTCGCCTCCCCCACCTGAGGGGTGGGGTTGGCAGAGGCTGGCACACCCCCTTTCCTCACTTGTGGTTTCCCGCCAGTCTTCCCGCCAGAGTGGGGGCTAGAACCGGTGGGGACCAGTTGCTGAGTACAGCAAGTGGTCTGGGGAAGCTCACCAAGGCGGCATGCCTTTGAAGCTTCCCCCTGCCCATCCTGGGGGAGGAGACCTAGCACCTCGCCCAGGACGTGCATTGTTGCAGGCCCGGGAGAGCGGATGGCTCTCTACCCAGGGGTCCAGCAACATGTCTGCTGGGTGGCAGCCTAGGCAGCCTCTCAGACAGGACGTGGATTGTAGGTTAGGTTCAGGGGGCAACTCTAAGTTGCCCTCTGTCGTGCATCTGACATTAAATCCCACACTGGCATCAGTGTGGTTTTAATGTGCTGAGAAGTTTGATACCAAACTTCCCAGTCTTCAGTGTAGCCATCATGGTGCTGTGGAGTTCGTGATGACGACCTCCCAGCACCATATACTCTTAATGGCAGCACTGCACTTACAGTGCCCAGGAATGGACCTGGGTACTGTAGGGGTACAGGGCTCATGCACCTGTACCCTCACCACTGGCATAGTGCACCCAGCTAGAGGGGTGACTGAGGTATGCCAGGGCAGTGTGTTTGTGGGATTGGCACACAGGGATGTGTGCCATGTCGACTCTCTGTTTTGTTCTGCACCAAGACACTCAGCCTGCAAAGGCAATGTGTGTGTGTCAGGGTACAGGGCCTCTAAGGGTGGCACAATAAGTGCTGCAGCCCTTAGAGGCCTTCTCTGGTCACAGTGCCCTGGGTACCTAGGGTACCATTTACCAGGGGCTGACATGTGGCCAGAGATGCCAATTGGGTTTAGGCTATAATGCAGTTTTAGGGAAGGAACACAGGCCCTGGGTACCTGATTGGCAGGAGCCCAGGGCACACTCAGTCAAAGTACATCAGCAATTCAGCAAAAAGTGGGGGCATACCATGCAAGAAAGATGGCACTTTCTCACACAACCCCCCAAACGAAAGGTGATGAGACTAACCTTGCCCTATGGAGTCTTCATTGTCTAAGTGGAAGAACCTGGAAAGTCCATCTGCATTGGCATGGGCAGTCCCAGGTCTGTGTTCCACTTCAAAGTCCATTCCCTGTAGGGAGATGGACCACCTCAAAAGTTTTGGATTTTCCCCTTTCATTTGCATTAGCCATCTGAGAGGTCTGTGGTCAGTTTGAACTAGGAAGTGAGTACCAAACAAGTATGGTCTCAACTTCTTCAGGGACCAAACCACAGCAAAGGCCTCCCTCTCAATGGCACTCCAACGCTGCTCTCTGGGGAGAAGCCTCCTGCTTATAAAAGCAACAGGTTGGTCTTGGCCTTCATCATTGGTCTGGGATAGGACCGCTCCTATCCCTAGCTCAGAGGCATCAGTCTGCACTATGAAAGGCTTGGCATCATCTGGAGCTTTTAGAATTGGTGCTGAGCACATTGCTTCTTTCAGGGTGTCAAAAGCCTTTTGGCAACTAACTGTCCAGTTAACCTTCTTGGGCATCTTCTTGGAGGTAAGTTCTGTGAGGGGAGTCACAATGGACCCATACCCCTTCACAAACCTCCTGTAGTACCCAGTCAAGCCAAGGAATGCCCTGACTTGAGTCTGGGTTGTGGGAGCTTCCCAGTCCAGGATGGCCTGGATCTTGGGTTGTAAGGGTTGTACCTGGCCTCCACCAACAAGGTGGCCCAAGTACACCACAGTGCCCTGCCCTATCTGGCATTTGGATGCCTTGATAGTTAGGCCTGCAGTTTGCAGGGCCTTTAAAACCTTCCCAAGGTGGACCAGGTGATCCTGCCAGGTGGAGCTAAAGACAGCAATATCATCAAGATAAGCTGCACTAAAGGACTCCAACCCAGCAAGGACTCGATTCACCAACCTCTGGAAGGTGGCAGGGGCCTTATTTAAACCAAAGGGCATAACAGTGAACTGATAGTGCCCATCAGGTGCGGAGAATGCTGTCTTTTCTTTTGCTTCTGGGGCCATGCCAATCTGCCAGTACCCTTCAGTTAAGTCAAAGGTACTGAGAAAATTGGCTGCCCCTAGTTTGTCTATCAACTCATCTGCTCTTGGAATGGGGTGAGCATCTGTCTTGGTGACAGAGTTGAGCCCTCTATAGTCCACACAGAACCTCATTTCTCTCTTTCCACCCTGTGGATGAGGTTTGGGGACTAGAACCACTGGGCTAGCCCAGGGGCTCTCAGAGGGTTCAATAACCCCTAACTCCAGCATCTTGCTGACTTCAGCTTTGATGCTTTCCTTGACTTGGTCTGACTGTCGATAGATCTTGTTCTTGACAGGTGCACTGTCACCAGTGTCCACATCATGGGTACACCAGTTTGTCAGACCAGGGGTCAGGGAAAAGAGGCTAGCATACTGCTGCAAGACTTGCTTGCAGTCAGCCTGCTGTTGGGCAGAGAGGGTGTCTGAAAAGACAACTCCATCTACTGACCCATCTTTTGGGCTGTAGGAGAGGAGATCAGGGAGAGGTTCACTCTCTGCTTCCTGTTCCTCATCAGTCACCATCAGCATGGTGATGTCAGCCCTGTCATTGTAGAGCTTAAGGCGGTTCACATGGATAACCCTTTTGGGTGTCCTGCTAGTGCCCAGGTCAACTAAGTAAGTGACCTCACTCTTTTTCTCTAGGATAGGGTAAGGGCCACTCCATCTATCTTGGAGTGCCCTTGGTGCCACTGGCTCCAAAACCCACACCTGTTGCCCAGGTTGAAATTCAACCAGTGCAGCTTTTTGGTCATAGCAGTGCTTCTGAAGCTCCTGGCTGGCCTCAAGATTCTTGGATGCCTTTTCCATGTACTCAGCCATTCTGGACCTTAGGCCAAGCACATAGTCCACAATGTCTTGCTTGGGTTCTTGGAGAGGCCTCTCCCAACCCTCTTTCACAAGACAGAGTGGTCCCCTCACAGGATGACCAAACAGAAGTTCAAAGGGGGAAAACCCTACTCCCTTCTGTGGTACTTCTCTGTAAGCGAAAAGCAGGCATGTCAACAGGACATCCCATCTCCTTTTGAGTTTTTCAGGGAGCCCCATGATCATGCCTTTCAATGTCTTGTTAAATCTCTCAACAAGGCCATTGGTTTGTGGATGATAGGGTGTAGTAAACTTGTACTGCACCCCACATTCCTTCCACATGTGTTTCAGGTAAACAGACATGAAGTTAGAACATCTGTCTGAAACCACCTCCTTAGGAAACCCTACCCTGGTGAAGACACCAATGAGGGCCTTGGCTACTGCAGGAGCTGTAGTAGTCCTAAGTGGGATTGCTTCAGGGTACCTAGTGGCATGATCCACTACCACTAGTATAAATTTGTTCCCTGAGGCTGTGGGAGGTTCAAGTGGACCCACTATGTCCACGCCTACCCTCTCAAAGGGCACCCCCACCACAGGCAGTGGTACCAGGGGGGCCTTTGGGTGGCCACCTGTCTTGCCACTGGCCTGACAGGTAACACAGGAGCTGACAAACTCCTTCACCTTTTGGTGCATCTGGGGCCAGTAAAAGTGACTGACTAGCCTTTCCCAAGTCTTGGTTTGGCCCAGATGTCCAGCTAGGGGATGTCATGAGCTAAAGTTAGGAGGAACTCCCTGTACTTCTGTGGCACTACCACTCTCCTGGTGGCTCCAGGATTGGGGTCTCTTGCCTCAGTGTACAGTAATCCCTCTTCCCAATAGACTCTGTGGGTACCACTGACATCTCCCTTTGCTTCTGAAACAGATTGCTGCCTCAGGCTTTCAAGAGTGGGACAGTCTTGCTGTCCCTGGCACAGCTCTTCCCTAGAGGGTCCCCCTGGGCCTAAGAGTTCAACCTGGTAAGGGTCAAGCTCCATGGGCTCAGTTCCCTCTGGGGTGTCCAAGTCCTCTCCCTGAGGAGAGGGGTCCTGAGTGGTTTGCTGTACAGAAGCTGGTCCCCCAGTCTTCTTACTTTTTCTCTTGGTTGGTTGGGCCATACTTTCAGGCTCCAAACCTACTTTTTCACCCTTCCTCTTGCTCTGTGCTCTAGTTTGCCCACACACCAATTCAGGGATACCCAGCATGGCTGCATGGGTTTTTAGCTCAACCTCAGCCCAGGCTGAGGTTTCCAGGTCATTTCCTAGCAGACATGCAGCTGGTAACTTTTGAGAGACCACTACCTGTTTCAGGCCAGTAACCCCTCCCCAGCCTAATGTCACCATAGCCATTGGATGATTAGTGGTAACACTGTCAGCATTGGTGACTGGGTAGGTTTTCCCAATCAAGTATTGCTCAGGGGAAACCAGTGTGTCTCTCACCATAGTGACACTGGCACCTGTATCCCTCAGAGCTTCTATCCTAGTTCCATTAACCCAGGGGTATTGTAAATACATCTTTAAGTTGGGTGGCCACACAGCTACAGTGGCAAACTCAACTTCCCCTTCTGAAACTAGAACTGCTTCAGTGTGCATCCTGATTTGCTCTGGGCACACTGTTGATCCCATCTGTAGACTTGCCACTCCAGGTGTAGCTGTACTGGTTGCCTTAGGGGCCTGGTTGTGGGGGCAAGATTTATCTACAGTTAAGTGTCCCAACTTCTTACAGTTGTTACACCAGGCCTTTGTGGGATCAAAGTTCTTCCCCCTATAAGGCTGAGGCACATAGGGAGTAGTTTGGGACCCACCCCCTGTACAGGTTTTTGGGGCCCTTTAGAAGACTCAGACTTTTTATCTTGGGGATTCTCACCACCTTTCCCCTGGGGAGGTTTTGTAACCACCTTCTTCTGGTCACCCCCAGTGGTTGTCCTTGTCACCCTAGTCTTGACTCAGTGGTCTGCTTTCTTTCCCAATTCTTGGGGAGAAATTAGACCTAGGTCTACCAAATGCTGATGCAACTTTTCATTTGTGCAATTACTTAATATATGTTCCTTCATAAACAAATTGTAAAGTCCAGTAAAATCATGCACATTATGTCCAGCTAACCAACCATCCAGTGTCTTTACTGAGTAGTCGACAAAGTCAATCCAGGACTGGGTCTGGGTTTTGTGAGCCCCCCTGAATCTAATTCTATACTCCTCAGTGGTGAGCCCAAATCCCTCAATCAGAGTCTTCTTCATGAGGTCATAGGACCCTGCATCTGGCCCAGAGAGGGTCAGAAGCCTGTCTCTGCAGTTACCAGAGAACAGTTCCCACAGGAGTGCCCCCAGATAGGTTTCTTTACTTTTCTCATTTCACAAGCCCTCTCAAAGGCTGTGAACCATTTTGTGATGTCATCACCTTCCTCAAATTTAGGGACAATCCCTTTGGGGATTTTAGGATCAGATGTTTCCTCCCTATCCTTAGTTTTAGTATTGCTGCCACCATTGATGGGTGCTAAACCCATCTCCTGTCTTTCCTTCTCTAGAGCCAGGAGTCTGGTCTCTAGGTCCAGTCTTTTGGCCAACCTTGCTAAAAGGCTGTCCTCCTCACTGAGGCTGTCCTCAATGTCCTCTCTGGGACCTGAACCACCTGTGTGGCCTCTAGGTCCCCAGAGGTTAATTCTTGGAAATAAGGGTGCAGGGACCCTGTCTTCCCTAGGCAGTGGTGGAGGTGGGTTCCCATCTCCATCCTCCTCCCTCCTTTCCTCCTCTGCTTGGTCATCACCATGCTCAGAGGGGTGGGCCTTTGCATACTCAGCCAGGAGCTCCTGGAGCCCTTGTTTAGTTGGATGCTGGCCCATGGGTATATTTTTAAGTTTACATAAGGACCTTACTTCCTTGAAAGACAAGTGAAGGTAAGGGGTGAGGTCGAGCTCCTCAACCATGTCCTGTATGTCATTATTATCTTCACTAGTAGCTGGGTTCTTTTCTTGAGACATTCTAACAAAAAGTTCTAACCCCTCTACCCTTGACTATAGTGACTTTTTATTTTCTAAAATTCTAAAGGGACTTAAGCAAGGCCCTAACAAGACTTTTAGTAATTTGGAAAAAAATGCCAATTTAAAAAAATCAGAATTCTAAAGGCAATTTAAGAGTTCTGTCGTGTGATCAGATGGTAACCAAGTAGTCCAACAAATGCAAGTTTGTATCCCACCGCTGATCCACCAATGTAAGAAAGTGGCTCTGTATATACTGAACCAAAGTAAGGTTCAGTGTGCACAGAGTCCACAGTCCCCAGAGGTTTGGCAGAGGCTAAAGTTAGATATAACCTTACTCTCTAAAGTGGTAGCTTGGTCGAGCAGTAAGGCAGTATCAGAGGACAGTGTAAAGCATTTGTTGTACACACTCAGTCAGCAAATGGTCTCACACACTCAAGAACTGAACTCTAGGCCAATTGTTTTGTATATAAAAATATATTGTTGTTTTATTTTAGAACCATAGGTAGGTATAAAAATACTTTCTCAGAATGAGATGCTTTAGTTATATACTTTCAATGCACAATAGACTTTTAAATGCAATAGCTACAGTTGTTGCAATAGGCAACACAATTCAAACACAATTATAACATTGAGCTCAATGGGAGTTTTTAAGTAAAAGCAGTTTCAGTTACTTTACGTATGATTTTCTTACTCAGGGTTGGATCCTGGATTCAACCCTGGTGCATTTCCTGTAAACAGTTGAAAGAAATCGTTTTTGTTACACAGGCGATTATTAAGGAATATTTGTATGTTTTGAAAATCGACACTTAGAAGAATTTCTGGCAAAAACCAGGCAATGTTATCCTATGGAGGAAAATCAAGTTATCGGTAAGTACAGTTGTGATTACTTTTCAGGGTCAGTGCTGGGCACCAAGATCAAGCACTGGGATCTCTCCTGATAACAGGTGAGTAATTTCGTTTTCGTTGATCGGACGATTTTTAGTGATTATTTTAAAGTTTCAAAACTCGACACTTGGAAGAAATTTCAGTGTAAACCAGTCAATGTTACCCTATGGAGAAAATGTAGGTTATCGGTTTTCAGGTAAGTACTCGACTGGCAGAGTTAAGGTTCTGGGCATAGACTCAGGGGTCTCCCAGGGTCAGGTAGGTACAGTTGGTACACCCTCAGCGGCACAGGGGCGGCCGGGTGCAGAGTGAGTTAGGCCCAATGTTAGCCTATGGCGGGCAGGGGGCCCTTGGTTGTTGGCTGCTGGCAGGCAGGCCACGCGGCTGTGGGAGCTGGGCTCCTGGTCACTTACCCAGGGCAAGTGGGGAAGAAAAAGAGGATAGGTGTTGCACTCCCAGGGGCACTCGGGCGGCTGGGTGCAGGGTGCTTTGAGCCGTCGGGCGCTCAATGTATTTCAATGGAGAAGCTGGAAGTTGAACAAAGGCTGCAAGCTCGGGACGGAGATTCTTCAGGTGCGACCACCACTTCGAGAGGTAAGTTGGGTAGTTGGAGGATAGGTAGGCACCCCGGAGTTGGGCACAGTAGGCCGCAGGGCGCCGGGTGCAGGGGTGTCTTTTCGCGTCGGGAAATCTTACCCTCTGCTGGTCGCGGTTGGAGGGGTCCCTGGTTCTGAGGCTGCAGGCGTCGTCAGGAGCGTCGAGGAGGGTCCTTGGGTGCTGGATTCTGGGTCACAGTCGCCGGGGGACGTCCTCGTGGTCTTTGTCCACTCAGGCACAGGCCGGGCTCGGCGGGTGCAGAGGGTGCAGGAGTCGCGGTTCCTGGCTGGCACCAGGGGTTTGTTACTTGCTTTTGAGCAGTACCACTGCTCGTGGGAGTCCCAGTTCTTTTAGAGTCACAAGGCAGTCAGGTCCTCCGGGGTTTTTGAGGTTGCTGACCACTGGAGACGCCGGGGTTTAGCAGGAGCAGGTTTGAGGGTCGACAGGCCTGTAGGGCTGGGGCCAAGTCAGTTGGTGTCGTCCTCTTGTGAGCAGCTGCACGGCAGGTCTTCCTTCTTCTTGTTCTTCTTGCTTGTTTCGAATTCGGGATATGAGGAAGGAAGGTTCAGGGTGCCCCTAAATACTAGATTTAGGGGTGTTACAGGTAGGTAAAGGGCAGGGACCAATGGGTCCCTTCCCTGGGGTGGGTACACCCCTATCCTGCCACTCTCCAGTGGGAGGGGGCAGGAGCCTAGTCCTGATTGGGTAGGGCTCCCCATCTTCAAGATGGCGAGAGCCCGGAGATGTGCTTCACCTCGCCTCCCCCACCTGAGGGGTGGGGTTGGCAGAGGCTGGCACACCCCCTTTCCTCACTTGTGGTTTCCCGCCAGTCTTCCTGCCAGAGTGGGGGCTAGAACCGGTGGGGACCAGTTGTTGAGTTTAGCAAGTGGTCTGGGGAAGCTCACCAAGGCGGCATGCCTTTGAAGCTTCCCCCTGCCCATCCTGGGGGAGGAGACCTAGCACCTCACCCAGGACGTGCATTTTTGCAGGCCCGGGAGAGCGGATGGCTCTCTACCCAGAGGTCCAGCAACATGTCTGCTGGGTGGCAGCCTAGGCAGCCTCTCAGACAGGACGTGGATTGTAGGTTAGGTTCAGGGGGCAACTCTAAGTTGCCCTCTGTCGTGCATCTGACATTAAATCCCACACTGGCATCAGTGTGGTTTTAATGTGCTGAGAAGATTGATACCAAACTTCCCAGTCTTCAGTGTAGCCATCATGGTGCTGTGGAGTTCGTGATGACGACCTCCCAGCACCATATACTCTTAATGGCAGCACTGCACTTACAGTGCCCAGGAATGGACCTGGGTGCTGTAGGGGTGCAGGGCTCATGCACCTGTACCCTCACCACTGGCATAGTGCACCCAGCTAGAGGGATGACTGAGGTATGCCAGGGCAGTGTGTTTGTGGGCATGGCACACAGGGATGTGTGCCATGTCGACTCTCTGTTTTGTTCTGCACCAAGACACTCAGCCTGCAAAGGCAGTGTGTGTGTGTCAGGGTACAGGGCCTGTAAGGGTGGCACAATAAGTGTTGCAGCCCTTAGAGGCCTTCTGTGGTCACAGTGCCCTGGGTACCTAGGGTACCATTTACCAGGGGCTGACATGTGGCCAGAGATGCCAATTGGGTTTAGGCTATAATGCAGTTTTAGGGAAGGAACACAGGCCCTGGGTACCTGATTGGCAGGAGCTAACGCTCCGTCCATCATCCCCTTTGGTATCGCTTTGTTCGTCCTAAGTTGGCAGGGTATGCCCAGACGTGGGTCCCTTGCTCACTTTGCCACTGGATTCAAGATAGCCTGGCTGATGAGGGTTATGAACCCGAAACCGGTCCCAGGATGCTTGTTTCCGGTCCAGGGAAGACATGGCTTGGCAGTTCGGGCTGGACTGTTCCCATGAGGCACAGGGTCAGACTGATTTGCATATGGCCATGTCTGAACTGGGGTGGTGGAGTGAGCTAAAGAATGATGATGGATTAAACCCAGATCAGTTGACTGGGGTGAGTGTTTGATTTGCTCTAACGCTCCGTCCATCATCCCCTTTGGTATCGCTTTGTTCGCCCTAAGTTGGCAGGGTATGCCCAGACGTGTGTCCCTTGCTCACTTTGCCACTGGATTCAAGATAGCCTGGCTGATGAGGGTTATGAACCCGAAACCGGTCCCAGGATGCTTGCTTCCGGTCCAGGGAAGACATGGCTTGGCAGTTCGGGCTGGACTGTTCCCATGAGGCACAGGGTCAGACTGATTTGCATATGGCCATGTCTGAACTGGGGTGGTGGAGTGAGCTAAAGAAAGATGATGGATTAAACCCAGATCAGTTGACTGGGGGTGAGTGTTTGATTTGCTCTAACGCTCCGTCCATCATCCCCTTTGGTATCGCTTTGTTCGCCCTAAGTTGGCAGGGTATGCCCAGACGTGGGTCCCTTGCTCACTTTGCCACTGGATTCAAGATAGCCTGGCTGATGAGGGTTATGAACCCGAAACCGGTCCCAGGATGCTTGTTTCCGGTCCAGGGAAGACATGGCTTGGCAGTTCGGGCTGGACTGTTCCCATGAGGCACAGGGTCAGACTGATTTGCATATGGCCATGTCTGAACTGGGGTGGTGGAGTGAGCTAAAGAAAGATGATGGATTAAACCCAGATCAGTTGACTGGGGGTGAGTGTTTGATTTGCTCTAACGCTCCGTCCATCATCCCCTTTGGTATCGCTTTGTTCGCCCTAAATTGGCATGGTATGCCCAGACGTGGGTCCCTTGCTCACTTTGCCACTGGATTCAAG
Source organism: Calotriton arnoldi (assembly GCA_963921515.1). Lineage (NCBI taxonomy): Eukaryota > Metazoa > Chordata > Amphibia > Caudata > Salamandridae > Calotriton > Calotriton arnoldi. The sequence continues at coordinate 4,268,063 of CAWUFW010000238.1, read as the reverse complement.
ATAGCCTGGCTGATGAGGGTTATGAACCCAAAACCGGTCCCAGGATGCTTGTTTCCGGTCCAGGGAAGACATGGCTTGGCAGTTCGGGCTGGACTGTTCCCATGAGGCACAGGGTCAGACTGATTTGCATATGGCCATGTCTGAACTGGGGTGATGGAGTGAGCTAAAGAATGATGATGGATTAAACCCAGATCAGTTGACTGGGGGTGAGTGTTTGATTTGCTCTAACGCTCCGTCCATCATCCTCTTTGGTATCGCTTTGTTCGCCCTAAGTTGGCAGGGTATGCCCAGACGTGGGTCCCTTGCTCACTTTGCCACTGGATTCAAGATAGCTTGGCTGATGAGGGTTATGAACCCGAAACCGGTCCCAGGATGCTTGTTTCCGGTCCAGGGAAGACATGGCTTGGCAGTTCGGGCTGGACTGTTCCCATGAGGCACAGGGTCAGACTGATTTGCATATGGCCATGTCTGAACTGGGGTGGTGGAGTGAACTAAAGAATGATGATGGATTAAACCCAGATCAGTTGACTGGGGGTGAGTGTTTGATTTGCTCTAACGCTCCGTCCATCATCCCCTTTGGTATCGCTTTGTTCGCCCTAAGTTGGCAGGGTATGCCCAGACGTGGGTCCCTTGCTCACTTTGCCACTGGATTCAAGATAGCCTGGCTGATGAGGGTTATGAACCCGAAACCGGTCCCAGGATGCTTGTTTCCGGTCCAGGGAAGACATGGCTTGGCAGTTCGGGCTGGACTGTTCCCATGAGGCACAGGGTCAGACTGATTTGCATATGGCCATGTCTGAACTGGGGTGGTGGAGTGAGCTAAAGAATGATGATGGATTAAACCCAGATCAGTTGACTGGGGGTGAGTGTTTGATTTGCTCTAACGCTCCGTCCATCATCCCCTTTGGTATCGCTTTGGCAGGAGCCCAGGGCACACTCAGTCAAAGTACATCAGCAATTCAGCAAAAAGTGGGGGCATACCATGCAAGAAAGATGGCACTTTCTCACACTCATACACTATTCAATATTTCATACTTCGCATATCTGAACAAATAATAATCGACTTTTTCATCTACTTGGTCGATGGACCAATTAGTTGAAGAGTTGATGGCAATGGAAATTCTATAAGTCACGTTAATCGTAAAAAAAATTTACTAAAATAACCACAGACTCTCTGTGTGATTTAATCACTTTTATCAAAAAGTTCAATGCGATATATTTTCATAATATTCAAATACTGGAGGACCTCATGAGAGAGAGAACAATCTAATCAATATTCAACAATCGTAACAAATCAATTCAAATATACATTGCAAAGAGTAGAAAGATTAAGAGACATTAGACAAATAAATCGATTTTAAACCAACAAATCGGAGGGATAGATGAAGAGACAAAAGGTTCAAGTGCAAGAAAATACGACTGATCAAATACAAACCCAAAGATCTGTAATGGAAACCACCACCCAGGCCTAGGTAGCAGTGGGGGAACCCCTGGACCGAGAGACAGGGATTAAAGACTCAAGAATCAGGACAGGGACAGGACAGGAACAGCTAGGCCTCTCTGCAACCCGACGATCACCGGCACATCCCTCACTCGGACACCTCAACCTACGCGACCCCAACGACGTCTCGCTCTCTCTCTAAACCACACCCCCAAGGCACCAATTCTTATACACTAAAAACACATGTCCATCCCACTATAGTTGCTAATTCGCATTTCTCAGCTGCGGGATTGGCTGAATTCTGGGGGTGGATTGTCACCCTACCATTAAGTCATTCTTCTTTTGACTACTCCATTGTTTAGGATATTTTCCCACATGTTCATCAATGCCCCTTCTCTCTCATGAGTACACATGCAACAATTTATTATAAAATTTAATACAATCAATAACTTTGGGTTCCTTTCTCACGACAACACTGGTATTGGCCGCTTGTCAAATGTTCTGTCCTTCACCAGGTCACACTCTTTCAGCTTGTACCGCAATTTAGTTACTTGGTCACATGATTCACGCGCATGCCCAGTTCCACCCGCTACTGTTAGGCTAATTTTAGGCAATATGGAGAACTCGTCCATTACTAAAAGAACAGAAAACAGACATTTATTAATTATATGATAATGCATTTTCACTGTTTACCACCCACTTTGTCTCTACTTGATATTAACGGTTAGCCTAGCATAGCAGAAGCAGGAAAGCTGCGTTATTTATTAGAATAAAGCAACACACATCATGCTTTTTACTACATATACATACGACCTTGCCATGCAAACTTCCTTAAATCACTTTAAACACGTGATTATTACATTTCCGGTTATTTACGCATGGTTTTAGGGTTAATTCATGCATATTGCAAAGCAAACTTCCCACGTGTAATGTGAATGTGTACATTAGTCATCTTTATACTACTTACTGTTAGTACATGTTATAGGGGTGTTCGGTTTAGCAGGTTTCTTTCGCGAAATCCCGCTCCATCAATCGACTCTCTGATGGCTTTTAGGAGCCATCATAAATACTCACCATACCGAGTGCCACCTTTTATTCTATCTAAAGTTTAGTTTCTTTTTCTTCTTCTATGGCACCCTCATCTAGTTTTTTCATCATGTCATAATATACTTCATTTATTTCTTCTAACTCTATTTGTTCTTTTTGTCTTTTTATTCCTTTCCTTTTATTTTTTCTGTTTGTTACGTCCTTTCTTTCTCTTATGCGTCTACAACACATATGCTGTTAATATTGCTAGAACTACTATTGCTACTGAAAGTATGGGTATTACTAATTTCCCTAATAAACTACTTCCAAAGGTAGAAAACCACTTACTTACTGCGGAGAAACTCTTACCAATTTTCTCCCATACACCATCAACCTCCAGTTGGGTTAAGTCTTTATGTAATTTTGTAATATTTCTAATATATCCTTCTATCCCTTTACTTTTATCAGGGATATAGGTACAGCAGTGTTGAATTCTCAACATGCCACAGACTCCACCCTCTTTTGCCAAAAGAATATCAAGGGCAAGTCGATTTTGCAAAACCATTGATCTCATTGCCACCATTTCGGTATCAATCATCAAAAAACCACCAGCAGTATCTGTTGATAAACGGTCAACCACTGTAGATAATTTTCGAATTTTGTGTGAATTCAAAACAACTCCAACTGATGGTATCAGTGCGCTAAAGATATCACCTACTATTTCTGAAAAACTTGCTCTCTTACTACGTATTAGTCCTTGTTTTATTTCATTGACACCATTGTTCTCACGATCTACATGATAAACCTTTGGAAAGACAATCCCGAAATAACAACTCCCATAACAATGTGCAGGTAACCTATAATAGGCTTTCCTACCACACACATAATATATCCCTGGGAAAATAGGATCAGTTCCACCCTTTAATCCCCAGCCTCCAGTAATTTGGAAAGCATGCTCACATTCACTAGTGCCAATGAAATAATTGTTATAATTAGTCTTAGATCTAAACAAACTAAGGGGGATATTCACAAGGACGTATCTCCGAGTTATCGCCAACTTAACGCAACAAAAGTGGTGACAGATTTAACACCCCATTCACAAGCGGTTGCAAACTGCAGACAACGCAAGTATTCCCGCGATAACCGCCTCAACATTTACCTCCACGGGTGACACCACCAACTAACCCTAATGAGATGCAGAGTAGGCGTTCCCGTGCAAAAACACACGAAAACACCACAACACCACTTTCACAACGAACTGCCAGATCTGCGATGCGAACCAAAAACAGGCGATAAGCCGCGGTAGCACCAGGGATTTAACACTGCCTTTTGCTGGTGTTAAGCAGGATGACTACCTGCAGCATGAAAGGGAGCCCAGCCAAGAGCCACACCTGAAGACCCACAGATGCCATGGAGACAATGATCATGCAGCTCCGATACCCATGAGGGCCACAACACCCACCTCCACCACCCCCAGCCCCCCCCGCCCCCCCGGACATACACATACCGTGCACGACACAAGAGCCACAAAAAGCGCATGATGACACACATTGACAAAAAATAACACACATGTGTGGACAGAAGAATGAGAAACAGTCACACAGCACTGAAGTAACAACCAAAAACTTTATTGAAATACAATACAAAACACCATTGCGGTAGACTCCTGTCGGGTCCGTCCGGGACAATCTCGATGTCACAGCCTGGAAAATAAAGCACAAAATCAGACGTGTGCCATGCGCACATCAAAGGAGCGAGACGCAGAGAAACAGAGAATGAAAGAAAGGCAGAGAGAGAAAGAGAGAGAAGGAAAGGAAGGGAGAGAGAGAGAGAGTGATAGGGGGAAGGAAAGGAGAGAGAGTGAGAGAGAGAGGGAAGGAAGGAAAGGAAAGGAGAGAGAGTGAGAGAGAGAGAAGGAAAGGAAGGGAGAGAGAGAGTGAGAGAGAGAGGGAGGGAAAGGAGAGAGAGTGAGAGAGAGAGAGAGAGAGAAGGAAAGGAAGGGAGAGAGAGAGAGAGAAGGAAAGGAAGGGAGAGAGAGAGAGACACCGCCGCCCCTGTGCACCCAGGCCCCACTGTTCACCTGCTGCCACCGGTGTGTCTCCAACCACGTGCCGGGATACACTGCAAGCCACCAGGTCTGCAATCTGTAATCGAGTCCAGAGTCAATCATGGCAGAGTCCTTCACACAGCACACGGCAACAACGCCTGTCCGTCCCTGCGCATGCATGCAGCCGCACCCCACCCCCTCCCGCCGGCCAGCGCTGGCTGTCCGCACTTGCGCACCCCAGGCCCACTGCTCACCTGCCGCCAACGGTGTGTCCACCAGTGGGCACACCACGTGCCTGTGCAAGCTCCAGGCCCCGGTCCCGCCACCATGGCATGGTCCACATCATGCGGAGCCGCCCCGTGGCCCAGCAGGTCCCACACATGACGCTGAGTCCTGAGGCATCAATGGCAGAGACCACATCAGTGCACACGTCATCATCGCAGGCTGCACACCCGCTCAGCTATTTCGGTGCCACTAACCCTGTGCAACCCTAGTCAGCGCCACGTGGTGGTAGGCCCGTGACGGGCGCAAGGCTTCGGGTGCCACTAACCCTGTGCAACCCCAGTCAGCGCCACATGGTGGTAGGCCCGTGACGAGCGCAAGGCTTTGGGTGCGACCAACCCTGTGCGCAACAACTCATGGACCCTTTATGATTGAGAACCGTGGAGCGTCCGTCATCCAGTCACCACCGGCAGTGGGGAATGTGACGTTGTCGGTCCCTTATATTGGTGGGGTCACATGGCCTGTGACGCCTGTGCCGGATGGGTGTGGTGTGTGTGCAAACCTGCCCTCAGGGAGTGGCCGTGACATGCTGACAACTAGACCAGTGACCTGCATACCACCAGCGTGTACGCCTGCGACATGTAGCTATGTGGGCCCCCTCTGAGCGTAAGCGGAGTGGTCTGGCCTGGCGTACGCCGGACCAGCGCAGGGCTTGCAACAATGACTCGGGGCTCTGAGCGTGGTTCAGTCCATGTCCGGACAAGGAAGTGACTAATGCGTGTGTCCCTGTTGTAGTGTCTACGGCACCCGGAACACAATCGGCAATGTAGCACACTGTGACTGGTATCCCACTAGATGTGCATCATTGACGTAAGGGAAATCACTGTCCCTACATTCATCCACACATTCATACATGAATGATGAAAGATATGACACAGCAGTGCGTTTCTGGATGTTTATTGCACATCCGGTGGAGTTTTGCAGCTGGAGCAGTACAGGTCCATGCCAAGCACACTACACAATATGGGCCCGTGGAGGGCCAGCCAGAGTCCATCCGGGGATGACAAGTACTGCGGAAGAGGAAGGGTACAGTCCGCAGTGTGGTCGCTGTGTCATTGGTCATCAAACAGGATATGGCAGTCCATGTCGCGGTCCAAGGTGAGTGCAGCGGAGTGTATTGGGGGTCAGTGGAAGGTCATGGGGCCATGTGCGGCACCAAGCAGAAACAGGCAAGGTGGCGGAAATGAATGCTAGTGCCTCCTTCTGATCTCAATCCCATCCACGTCCTCGTCCTCGGATGTGTGCTCTGCCCCACCTGTGGGAGTTGCAGTACCGGCTGCGGCACTGTGTGCCACTGACACATCAGGGGCCGGAGGAGGATTGTCGGCCGCACTGTGTGGCAGTGACACATCAGGTGCCGGAGTGGATACGCCTGCCGCACTGGGAGGCACTGACACACCAGGGGGCGGAGATGTGGATGGTGTGGGGGCAGCAGCATTCATCATCGCCACGCCTTGTGGCAGCAATGCCATGATGAGGACATGCAGGGCATGGTAGATCCCAGCTACATTTCGCTGATGTGCAGCGGTGGCTGCCATCCTTTCCGCCTCCATCCGCACCGTGTCCTCCATGAGCCTCCGCATGCGTGCCATCTCCTGGCTGAGATCGCTGGAGCCACTCTGAGCGGACAGGTGCTCTTGTCTCCGAGTCATGACTCCAGCAATGTCAGCCAGGGCTCGTTGGAGACCATGGAGCGGCGTGTGGGTGTCCGTTAGGGACTGGAGGTGGTCCCTAATGGGACTCAGACACCCATGGATGGCGTCGAGTTTGGTAGCCATGAGGTCGAACCCCACCCGCACCTGATCAGCCATCTCCCTCTGGACCTCCAACACACGGCGTTGGAAGGCCATGTGTTGTTCGGGGGGGTCTTGGGTGACAGCCGGGGTTGTGGGTGCCTCCTGCTGGGTGGTTTGTGGAGTGGGTGGGGTCTCCTCGATGCAGCTGGGCTGCCCTGGTCCTGGAGGTGAGTGGCGGATGAGTTCCATGATGTCTTGGAGGGCTTGGGTGCCGATGCTGGTGGTGTCCTCCTCGTCATCAGTGAAGAGTGGCAGGGACTGCTCTGCAGGTGGCGTTGATGGTGCCCCTGCAATGTGAAGGGGAGATGCTGTGTTACAATGTGTCCTCATGTATGTGGCCGCATGGTACATGTTGACATTCAGACAGCATGGCAATGTACATTGTGACAGTGTGTAGATCAGGGCTATGATCCAGAGTCATTGTGGGTGTGCACTGTGCTCTGCTTGATTGTGCATGTGTGCCATTGTGGCCATCTCCCCCCGTCCCCCCAGTACCTGGTGGTTACTCACCCTGTTTCTGTGGTGTTGTGTCATGTCGAGCAGTGTCCGGTCCCCCGACTCCTGCCACGGTCTCCACACTGATGACTGTTGACACCAGCTCCTCCATGTCATCCAGCTCCAGCTGTGGTGCTGGGCTCCCACCTCCAGTCTGCATTGCTGCCTTCTGGTTGCCTGCGAGTTTCTCCTTGGTCTTGCGCTTGATGTCATTCCATCGCCTCTTGAAATCGTCCATTGACCTCTTGTGCTCTTCGACGGCGTTCACCTTGTCCACGATGGCCCGCCATAATCCATTTCTGGTGCCCAATGACACATTGGAGGCGACGAACAGTTGTTGATGGTGTTCTATCACCTCCGTGACCAGGATCCGATTCTCCTGCGGACTGTACTTCGTCTTCCTCTTCTTCTTGTCCTTGCCCTTCCCTGTCACCGTGGTCCCGGGCTGGCCATCCGGGGTACTTGTGGGGTTGCGCTCGTCCTCTGCGCCTGCTCCGGCTGCCTCCATGGTGCTTCGGTGTTGGTCATTTTGTGTTTGTGTGTTTTTTCTCCTTTTGTAGTGATTTTCCCGCCTGCCTTGTGTGTATGGCAGGCCTGGCGCTGCTTATCGCTGATTTCCTCATCGCAAATGGACTCATTGCATGTTTTTTGGTGTTGGGGTTTGTGTTTTTATCGCCGTCGCGGTGGTTGTATCGCGGACATTGTCCGCGGTTTCAGGAGACTATCGCATGGTACTGCCGTGTTGCGAATTCCACGTTAACACGGGGTTATTTTCCCGCGATGGACTGCGATGTGTAAAGTTGCGTTAAAAAGTTTTGGAGATGTTTAGCACACGTTCTTGTGAATATACCCCATAGTTTCCTTTTCTGTGACAAGTCCAGGGACATTGCAGCGTATGTCTCACCCTTCTCATAATTTCCCTCTCTAAATGCCCAAGGTGGTGCCTGTGATTTTTGCTCATCAGCCTTCTTCTGGAAACTTTCTCTTCTATTTTCTACCATATTCAAGAATAGTTTTTCTTCAATGTGCAACCTACATGTTAAATTATTTTTATAGGCATATTCTACATCTAATGGTTTGGTGATATGGAAGAATTCTCCCATATAGCGTGCATTTTTACCACTTATTACTTTATTTAGTTCCCTTACAATTCGTACTTCTGAAAATACTAAATCTATATCAGTGTATTGATACTCCAGTTTACCTGTCATGTAAAATAGGCTACTGAGGACACTACAAGCCACACCATATGTTAGTGAAAGGTGATGATAAGTTATACCTTCAGAGACAGACGAGGGTAATTTCATGATAACATAACAATCACTCACATTCATAGTATTAGTGTATTCGTACAACAGCTTAGTAAAAACATTTAATGAAAAATCACTAATTGATGTGTCATGATGGAGAATGCTTCCATCCATTTGTTCTATATTAGTTTTCATAGTTTGTTTAGAAACATCTTTCATTCCTTCAGTGAACACATCATTAGTATTATTTCCAACGTTATTCACATTAAAAACTGATACGACAACAATTAACAGGACCCACATAATTGTTAGTAGGAAAACACTACATAAGCAGGTTTTCATACATCTACGTTTTAGGCTAGATTTTTGTTGTCCAGTCACTTCTTTTTCTGCCATTTTGATATACTACAAAAATACAAAAATCTAACAATCCTCTAGTCTATGATCTAAAATCTAGAAAGTCTATATGAGGTCTATTTTAAGAAAAAAGAAATCTAAAAAATGTGATTTTGTGTAATCCTACACTTCATTACTTTTTCATCACCCTTTCTTTTATTATCAGTCCCCTTTGGTTTCTTCTGAGTCTTTATTTCAATTCCATCTGACAATTTTTTTTTTCACCTTAATCTTTTACAGTTCCTTTTAAGGTGGTCTCAGTTTGTTCTCATCCTCTTTTTCAGTATCACTGCTGTTATGTTCCTCGCTTAAACCTAGACTTTCAAATTCTTCAAGTATAACATAGGTCCACTCAGGAGCCTTGTATTTTCTACATGGAATTCTTGTTCTTTTTGATTTTCGAATTGTTTTTCTTCTAGGATTTTCTGATTCTGTTTGACTTGAGACTTCGTTACTTTGCTCTGGTCTCCGTCTCAATCTTCTTCTTATTATTTTATACTTTAGTCTTCTTGCTCCGCTTGGCCAACTGTCTCCCTTTCTAGGCCTCTTTTTCTGTACTACCCTTTCACCTTCTGTATTCTGTTCACCATTTCTTTTATTTAATCCTCTTTCCAATTGTTTTCCTTTGTTCCCTTGTGTTTCAGTTTCTGCAGATTCTATGCTTGATTCTGATTCATTAGTGAGTTCACCTTCTTCCAACTCGTTTGTGATTTTATTCTTCTGGTCCTACTTCTGGCTCATCAGCTGTTTCTCCTTCTTCTGTTTCGACAGCTGCTTCACTTTCTCCTAGTTCAATGGCAGCCTCACCTTCTTCCGACTCAACAGCAGTCTCTCCAGTCCCAGTGTCTGGCGCCCACTTTACTTGACTGGTGCTTGGCTGTTCATCGTCAAAATGTTCTTCAGAATCTGTCACTCCAGACTCTTCAGCTTCGCACACTTCAGCTTCTGGTTTTTGATTTGGATTCACCAGTTGCTGTTCAACAGGTCTTTCAATGGGACTTGGGACTAGGCGGGTATGGCTTGCATGTATCTAGTTTGGTAAGCCAAAACACTTTACTGCTGTGGTCATCACCAATAGGATCTGGTAAGGGCCGCTCCAACGGGGTTCTAGACACGTTTTCCTTACGTGCTTCTTCGCTAGGACCCACTCACCAGGATTCAAATCATGTGCTTGATTCCGCTGTGTCGGTGTGGCATCTCCTCCAACATGGCAGGACACAGAACGCACCAGATCAGCCAGTCCTTTGCAATAATCTAACACACGATCATCAGACATATTCATCAGTTTGTTCGCAGATATGTATGCTTGTCTCATGGCTCTTCCCATTAACACTTCATGTGGACTCAATCCAGTCTTTTTGTCAGGAATACTTCTAAGACTCATCAATACAAGGGGTAAAGCGTCAGGCCACTTCAGTGTTGTGGATGCACATACCTTCCCTAGTCTAGATTTTATTGTGCCATTAATCTGCTCAACAATACCAAATGCTTCTGGTCGATAGGCACAATGCAGCTGCTGTTCAATTTGTAATGCTGCACAAATCATCCGAATTATCTCATTATTGAAGTGCAATCCTCTATCTGATTCCAAAGTGACTGGAAAACCAAACCTAGGGATCAATTCTCTCAACAACAGTTTAGCCACAGTGAGGATGTCATTCCTTCTCGTCAGATAGGCTTCTACCCAGCGAGAAAACAAACAGACAATGACAAGGACGTACTTCAGCCCGTTACATGGAGGCAGCTCTATAAAATCAATTTGGAGTCTTGTGAAAGGGCCTCCTGCTTTCCCAATTACACCCCTTTCTTCCTGGATTTTGTTTTTGGCATATGGCACACCTTTGGCATAAACTTTCTGCGATGATCCTGAACTTGGGATTGTACCATGACTGCTTGAACATTCTTACCATCGCATCTCTTCCAACATGAGCATGTCCATGGTACATCCTGGCCATGTGAGAAAGTAAAGAATCTGGTAATACTGGCCTTCCATCGTAGTAAACCCATATCTCATCTTCTGCATTTTTACTACATCCTGTTCTTTTCCATTCTTCCTTCTCCTTATCACTGACTTCTTCCTGCATTTGCCTCACCTCATCCCAAGTCTCAAAAGTGGTAGTGAACATAAGGTGGCATTCGGTATTTCCTTTTTCAATTGATCTGTTGATGGCCATCGTATTTTGTGTACAGAAACGCGCTAATTGATCTGCGTATCTGTTGCCTTTTGTCACATTATCATCTCCTGATTGATGTGCAGCGCACTTTACAACTGCAATTCTTTTGGGTAACTGCAAAGCATCCAATAATTCCTTTACAGTTTTTCCATTTCGAATTGGGGAACCTGAGGAAGTCAGAAATCCTCTTTGTATCCATAGCTGACCAAAGTCATGTACGACACTAAAGCCGTACCGACTGTCAGTGTAAATTGTTACTTTTAGACTTTTTGCCAATTTACACGCTCTGGTCAGAGCAATCAACTCTGCAACCTGAGCAGAGTTTACCCCCTTCAAACAGGATGCTTCTAGTGCTCCTGATAGAGTGCAGACAGCATAACCAGCACACAATTCACCCCTTTCATTCCTCAAACAAGATCCATCCACAAACAGTTCACAATCTGGTTTTTCCAAGGGTTCATCCTCTATATCAGGACGGGGCTTAGTACAGAGTTCTGTCACTTCCAGACAATCATGTTCTGCTTCTTCCCTCACTTCCTCACATCCTGAATTTGGTAACAATGTAGCATGGTTCACAGTAGTACACCTTACCACTGTCACATTTTCAGCACCTAGATTTACTCTCTCATATTTAGTCAGCCGACTAGAGGTCATGTGTTGAGTCCGGGTGCGGGTTAAAAGGATCTCAACAGAATGGGGTACATACACCTTCACTGGATAACCCATCACAATGGATTCACTCTGTTCCAGACTTACACAAGTGGCAGCTACTGCTTTTAAACAGCCTGGTAATGCTGCAGCCACTGAATCCAAGGTAGCAGAAAAATATGCCACCAGACGTCGTGCCATTCCGTGTTTCTGGGTTAAAACTGCAAGTGCACATCCGTCTCTTTCACAACAGTACAATGCAAACTCTTTAGAGTAATCTGGCATTCCCAAAGCAGGTGCTTGACAAAGACTGTTTCGTAATCGGTAGAAAGGTTCTCTTCATCCAACACAATTGGATCTTTCACATCTTTTCGTGTTAATCTCTGTAGGGGTTTTGCAATCAATGAGAAACCACAGAGCCACTGTCTGCAGTATCCAACCATTCCCAAGAACATTCGCACTTCCTTTTGATTTCTGGGTGGATTCATTTTCTTGATCACACTGATTCTCTCTGGCGTCACCTTTCTAACTCCCCTTTCAATCTTGTGACCTAAATACTGAACTTCCTGCCTACAGTATTGCAATTTAGATGGTGACACTTTATGTCCTCCTTCAGCTAAATGGTTCAGTAAAGCAATTGTGTCTGTTACACATGCTTCTCGTGTTTTTGATGCCACTATTAGGTCATCAATATACTGAACCAAGACAGAATTTCCGGCAATTTCAAAGTCTCCAAACACTTTTTCAAGATCTGATTAAAGATCGATGGACTCTCAATATACCCTTGAGGGACTCTGCACCATGCCAAAACACAGTTTCCGAACCGGAAGGCAAATAAATATTGACTTTCCGGGTGCAAAGGAATGGAAAAGAATGCCTGACACAAATCAATGACAGTGTACCATTCGGCATCACAGGGAATTTGGTAAAGAATTACTGCTGGATTTGGTACTACTGGACAACATGGTACTACAATTTTATTCACTTTTCTCAGGTCTTGAACTATTCTATATTTTCCACTCAGCTTTTTGATTCCAATAATGGGTGAGTTACAGGGACTGCTCATTATTTCTTTTAGAATCCCTTGTTCAATCATTTGGTCAATCACAGGTGTGACTCCAGCAATTACTTCTGGACTCATTTTGTACTGTGGGGTATTAGGATATATAGCACCATCTTTTACTGTAATTTGAATTGGATCTACATTTCTCATTAACCCAATCTCTCTCCCTGAAAAATTCCACATATCTGATCTCACTGTACCTTTCAACTCTTCAGGCAAATCTTCCTCAGTGAGCAGTGAATATAACTCACTCACTTCTGACTCTCGTTGGGCCATTATCATTTTGTATTCAACATCCTCATCCGGTGTCGTAAATGCAACTCCATCCGGTGTGCAATAAATAGTGCAATTCATTTTGCACAACAAATCTCTGCCTAAGAGATTAACAGGACTGGTATCACATACCACAAACCGATGCATGTCTTTAAAGTTTCCAATATGAACTTCTATTGGGGCTGTGACAGGAGTTCTAATATGTTTATTTGCAACGCCTACAACTTGGATAGTTTTTCCCGAGAGGGGTAGGTTTGGAATTTCTGCTGCTCTCACAGTAGAACGGGTAGCACCAGTGTCCAACAAGAAGGCGATATCTTTACCTTCTACCTTTCCATCAACAAATGGACCTGACTGATCTACCGCTAAAGATGCGCCAAGTACGCACTCTTCCTCCCCCCTCAGGCACCGTCATTGAGATGAATCCGAATCACACTCATTGCAACGCACAAAATACTGCGAAACTAGTTGATTCTTACCAAACTGCTCTTCTCCTCGGAATCCAGAACTCGCACTGTACATCTGCATATAAGCATTCACATTATGGGGTATAGGAGGTTGTGGCACCTGTAACTGTGGAGTACTACCTGCTGCTGCTGCTGTTGGTTCCCAATCACCTCATTCTGCATCTGTGGATTTAAATTTTGATTTACTTCATTACCCTTTTGTCCAGATCTACACTCATTCTTCCAATGTCCAAATTTCGGCACGCATGACAAGGATACTTCTTTTTAGCCTCTTCCTTACTCATTTTAAACTTTCCCTTATTTCCACTGCTTGCCTGTCCTACTTGATTCTGACCTTGTTGTACATTACTAACTTCTTGTTGCTGTTCTGCCATCTTCACTTGTGCCCACATCATTTTTTCTTTTAACTTTTTAAGCCTTGAATCAATGTTGTCACTACAATATTTTGCATCCCTCAAAATTTCGTCTATTGACTTACTTTGCCAGCAGAGCAAATGCTGCTGTATCATTGCACTAATCTCGGCTTTCAATCCATACACAAACCAATACACAAAATGTCCCATGTCTTTATCTCCAATATTCTCAAATCCACTGTACTGCTTAAACACCTGTAGCAATCTCTCATAATACGCGTGCACTGACTCTTTAGGCTCTTGGGTCATCCTGTCAATCTTAACCCAATCTGTTTCTTTAGGGGAGATCTTTCCCTTCAAGAAGGTAATGACCTGATGGTACTTTTTCATCACCTCTTCAGATGGTGCACCTGTTTTCGCATCCCTAGGATATTCCTCTTTTGGCCAATCGGCAGTGATTTTGCATTCTGTCCACAAATCAGCCGGAACCACTATGTCAAAAAGACCATCTAAATCTTTCAACAGTACTTTTGAAACCTTTAAGAATCTGTCCACTTGTTTATACCATTCAACAGGCTTCTCTCATAATCTGGGGAAATCATTTGTAAACACCAACTCCACCACCCTGATCGACAACCTCGCCACCCTCGGACTCAGACAGCTCGTGACTATACCCACACACGCCGCCGGCCACACGCTCGACTCCATCTTTTCCGCAAGCCCACACGTCTCCTTCAACCACACCTCCGAACCCCACTGGACTGACCACCACTGCATCCACTTCACCTACAGGAAGCCCACCACGCACCACCGCACCGAACAAATGCCTCGCCGCTGCTGGAGCAGAGTCACGGAAGACCAGCTAACCACAACCCTCGCCCTGAGCCCACCCGCCGAACCCTCCGACCCCGACACCGCCGCCCGCAACCTCAGACAGTGGATCGACGACTGCGCCAACACCTCGCCCCGCTCAAGAATCCGCCCAACAGCCACACCAGCAAGAAAGCCACCTGGTTCACCGAAGACCTCCAGGCCTCCAAACAAACATGCCGAAAACTGGAGAAGATCTGGCTCCACGAACGGACAGCGGACAGCTACGCCGCCCACAAGAGCGCCACCCGCAGTCACCATCACCTCATCAGATCCGCCAAAAGGGCCTCACTCAAAGACCGCCTAGACAACAACGCACACAACAGCAAAGAGCTCTTCAACATCGTGAAGGAACTCTCCAACCCCAGCTCCAACACCAACGACATCCAGCCGTCGCGAGACCTGTGCGACTCACTGGCCACCTTCTTCCACCGCAAAATCGCCGACATCCACGACAGCTTCAACACCACGACCGCCCGGCAACCACCGAGACCACTGCCCCCACAACCACCAACCGCCTGCTCTCCTGGACCAACATCAACGACGAGGACACCAGCGAGATCATGAACACCATCCACTCCGGTTCACCGCTAGACCCGTGCCCTCACCACATCTTCAACAAAGCCAGTACAGCCATCGCGCCCCATCTCCGGAAAATAATCAACATCTCCTTCAAGACAGCAACCTTCCCGGAAAGCTGGAAGCACACCGAGATCACCGCCTTACTCAAGAAACCCAAGGCAGACCCCAAGGACCTCAAGAACCTCCGACCCATCTCTCTGCTCCCGTTCCCCGCGAAGGTCACCGAGAAAATCGTCAACAAACAACTGACCCGCTACCTCGAGGAGAACAACATCCTGGACCCCTCCCAGTCCGGCTTCCGCAGAAACCACAGCACCGAAACCGCCCTCATCGCCGCCACCGATGACATCAGGACCCTGCTAGACAACGGAGGTCCTCATCCTTGGTTCCAACCCTTCAGCCTGGGACGACTCCTGGTGGCCAACATCACTGGGAACAGCCCCGCCACCCACCGACCACGTACGCAACCTAGGGGTCATCCTCGACCCCACCCTCTCCATGACTAAGCAGGTCAACGCCGTTTCCTCATCCTGCTTCAACATCCTCCGAATGCTCCGCAGGATCTTCAAGTGGATCCCCACCGAAACAAGAAAAACAGTCACCCAGGCCCTCGTCACCAGCAGGCTGGACTACGGAAATGCCCTCTACGCAGGAACGACGGCTAAGCTCCTGATACGGCTGCAACGCATCCAGAACGCCTCTGCACGTCTTATCCTCGACATCCCCGACGCAGCCACATCACACCCCACCTGAGAGACCTGCACTGGCTCCCTGTCAACAAGAGGATAACCTTCAAGCTCCTCACCCACGCACACAAAGCACTCCACAACTCCGGACCAGCCTACCTCAACAGACGACTCAGCTTCTACACCCCCACCCGCCAGCTCCGCTCGACCAGCCTCGCCCTCGCCACAGTCCCCCGCATCCGGAAAACGACCGCCGGCGGCAGATCCTTCTCCCACCTCGCCGCCAAGACCTGGAACACCCTCCCCACCAACCTCCGACAGACCCAAGACCTACTGGCCTTCAGAAGACTCCTCAAGACCTGGCTCTTCGATCAGTAGCAGCACCACCCCCCTCTTCCCCCAGCGCCTTGAGACCCTCGCGGGTATGTAGTGCGCTTTATAAGTGACATGATTGATTGATTGATTGATTAAACGATAATATATCCTGTCTAGTCCAAGGTACATGTACATACCCACCACCTGGAACCTCTCTCATGGGACATGCTCTTTCAACTTGCTCGGTCTCCTTTAACGGAAACATGGAAGTTCCTTTACCAGCCGTCTCTTCTTTCTTTTTCATCCATTTACTCCTCCATCGTTCTACAGTTCCCCATTTCTTCAAAATATTCATTAATTCTTTTATTTGCAATCTTCTTCCTGATGTATTCAAACTCTCTAAATCCTTATCAGTAAAAGCCATTCTGTACGATTTCTGCAGTAATTTCTGATTTTTCTATGTCTACACCAATTTCGCTAGCAACTTCCGATAGTTTCTCATGGAAATTCTTCTCTCTCCAAGTAATACTCTTACACAAAAACAGTAACTCTTCATCACTATATGTCCCTAGTCTATCTGGACTTACCGTTCCAATAATCATCTCTTCTAAATCTACTTTCAATTGGCTCACGTTTAAACTATGTGGTTGAGCTTTTGGCTTGGTCATTTCCTTTATCCAATTAGTTAATTCTTCTGGAGAGGGACCTGCAGAACTTCCTGCTACTGGAGTAAAATTCTGCCCTATTTTTCTTGGGTCTAATTGAATGCTTCTCCTCGGAGTTTCTGTTAATAAGTCACCAACCGGTAGGTCTAATAGGGTGTTATTTTGATCGTTTTGTCTATTTTTATTTGTTACTGACACTACTTCGCTCCTTACACTACTTCTTGGAACTGACAATGTGTGCACTTTTTGCAAGGTCGGTTTTTCTCCGAATAATGGACCCACTGGACCAATTGTCACTGGCACTGTTAAAGCTTCTGCATTCAAATTTATCTGATTTAATTTCTGTACCTGTTCCATTCTAGCTTTTTTAACAAGCTTACTTCATTCTCTCGCACTGTTCTAGCTATTTCGGTAATTTGGGGAGTTAAAGGAGTTACCAATTGTGGGGCACTTGGAATCACCTCCCCGGAATTTTCTTCATAAGGCGGAGGTCTTTTAGTCATCATATCTTCTAACAATTCATCATCCATTTCATCCAAGCCTTCTCCTTACACTTCGTACCTGTCTGACTCTCTACTGCCAAAACTGGATATAAACCCTCAGTCACTACAGCTCTTCTCCATCTTTTCATTTGATCTTCCCGTCTCTCAAATGGATATCTAGGCATATAACCCCTGAATCTTCTACCACTTCGATCCTTTTCTCGCTCATAAGCTTCTACTTCCCATTCTTCCAATGCTTCATACTGGGTGAGTCGTGGACCTGGCTCTAGTGAATCCATCCTAGCTCTCAAATTCTGTAAAATCCTTACATTGAATGTACCAAATTCAGGAAAAGCTAACATCCCATCACCCTTCGTATATTTCATCCAGTTCTCTAACCAAACACACGTATAATACCCTCTCTCCATCATCATGTAAGATACAGGCGTTTTTGGGGGTGGAATTGGAATTCCTTCTCTCGTCACAATTTGTTTGTCTTTCTTAAAGAAATTCTTTATTGTCTTTATCAAACCCATCTTCGGACTCTTCTATTAGTATTTCTCAACAGGCAAAAATAACAAAACCTTTCCGTAATTTTCCTTTCCCTATTTGTTGTATTCCGTCCTATACCAGCGCGACTCACACCAACTATCCAATCACAGCACACTACGTAACTATAGTCTTATCCAATGTCGGCGCGACTCACACTAACCAACCAATCACAGCTCTGATCCCACCCGCTATCTGACCAATGTCAGCGTGGCCTTCTGTGACGTCAGTTTTACTCCTTCTACTGACCCTCCCTTTACAATCTGCTCCTCGCTACACAACCGTTGTTTCGTCCAATACCAGCGCGGCACTTTGTGACGTCAGTATCACTCCGTCTACTGACCCCTCCTTACAAGATCTTACGGCAATATTTTTCTGAATTTTCTTAATCAAAAAAATGTGTTAGTGACAACATAAAAGACAATGCTACCTTGTCTGCTCCACTAAAATAAAGAGATAGTTCTTCACTTTTCAAAGAGATTTTCTTACATTGCAATCAATAATAACGACCAGCGTTATCTCACTTCTCTAACAAGCTCCAGAGAGACCCATTACTCCTCCAGGGATAAAACCGAGGTTTCACAAGAGGACCTTTTGGCGTACAAAAAGGGTGTCCTGTTACTCCTCCCGGAGATACTGCCAGAGTTTCAAAAGGGGATCCTTCGCTATTTCTGACACTCTACTTCCATACGAAATTTTCCCTAATTATAACACTGACAGCCCTACCTAGCTTTTCCGTATTATTACAACAGACAAAGTACTTCTGCAGTGTGATTTCTTTACCACACTCTTCTTCTGCCTACTTTAGGCTAATTCCTTCCCGGGATTCCTCAGGCAACTCCGTACCTGTACTTCTAGACAACATAAAACGGGACACTAACTTTTCATGTTAAAACATATATTCAATATTCAATAACCATTACCAAACTAATCAATAATAAAACCGTCCTCTGCTGCCAAGAAACTGATCCAGCGCGAACCCAATAAATTGATCAGGGATAAACATTCAATAAATCACGTACTTTGGCCCATACACATTCACCCAAATCCTTGATGCGCTGGTGTCAAGTTCGTTAATTTTTACCTCAATTAATTCTGCTACTCATACACTATTCAATATTTCATACTTCGCATATCTGAACAAATAATAATCGACTTTTCATCTACTTGGTCGATGGAACAAATAGTTGAAGAGTTGATGGCAATGGAAATTCTATAAATAACATTAATCGTAAAAAAAAACTTACTAAAATAACCACAGACTCTCGGTGTGATTTAATCAGTTTTATCTAAAAGCTCAATGCAATATATTTTCATAATATTCAAATACTGGAGGACCTCATGAGAGAGAGAACAATCTAATCAATATTCAACAATCGTAACAAATCAATTCAAATATACATTGCAACGAGTGGAAAGATTAAGAGACATTAGACAAATAAATCGATTTTAAACCAACAAATCGGAGGGATAGATGAAGAGACAAAAGGTTCAAGTGCAAGAAAATACGACTGATCAAATACAAACCTAAAGATCTGTAATGGAAACCACCACCCAGGCCTAGGTAGCAGTGGGGGAACCCCTGGACCGAGAGTCAGGGATTAAAGACACAAGAGTCAGGACAGGGACAGGACAGGAACAGCTAGGCCTCTCTGCAACCCGACGATCACTGGTGCATCCCTTACTCGGACACCTCAACCTATGCGACCCCAACGACGTCTCGCTCTCTCTCTAAACCACACCCCCAAGGCACCTATTCTTATACACTAAAAACACATGCCCATTCCACTATAGTTGCTAATTCGCATTTCCCAGCTGCGGGATTGGCTGAATTCTGGGGTGGATTGTCACCCTACCATTAAGTTATTCTTCTTTTGACTACTCCATTGTTTAGGATATTTTCCCACATGTTCATCAATACCCCTTCTCTCTCATGAGTACACATGCAACAATTTATTATACAATTTAATACATTCAATAACTTTGGGTTCCTTTCGCACGACGACACCGGTATTGGCCGCTTGTCAAATGTTCTGTCCTTCACCAGGTCACACTCTTTCAGCTTGTGCCGCAGTTTAGCTACTTGGTCACATGATTCACGCGCATGCCCAGTTCCACTCGCTACTGTTAGGCTAATTTTAAGCAATATGGAGAACTCGTCCATTACTAAAAGAACAGAAAACAGACATTTATTAATTATATGATAATGCATTTTCACTGTTTACCACCCACTTTGTCTCTACTTGATATTAACGGTTAGCCTAGCATAGCATAAGCAGGAAAGCTGCGTTATTTATTAGAATAAAGCAACACACGTCATGCTTTTTACTACATATACATGCGGCCTTGCCATGCAAACTTCCTTAAATCACTTTAAACACGAGATTATTACATTTCCGGTTATTTACGCATGGTTTTAGGGTTAATTCATGCATATTGCAAAGCAAACTTCCCACGTGTAATGTGAATGTGTACATTAGTCATCTTTATACTACTTACTGTTAGTACGTATTATAGTGGTGTTCTGTTTAGCAGGTTTCTTTCGCGAAATCCTGCTCCATCAGTAGCATAACCATTTTTGCTATTGCTAAGCGGCCGGCAACAGAAAGTGGGAGAGTAATCCAGAATGCTGTTTCAGATCGCAGCGAAGCAATCATGCTCTGCACATTTCCATCCGACGTGTCTTGTTGAGTTCTGTATATCCACACCCCCAGATATCTGAAAGTGGCTTGGGCTACTGCTAAGTCAGCTCTCCCGAAATGAATCGTGTGGGGTAAACTGACATCCCTAAAAGGAAACACTATTGATTGATCAAAATTTATGAACAGGTCAGACAGCGTGCCAAATTTGGTGAATAGTGGCGATATAGAGTGAAATACACAGTGCAGATCTCTAACACATAGTATAATGCCATCTGCATATAATGATATTGCATGGGTCATAGATCCAACTGGTATGCCCCACTCCTCTGCTGACATGCGTAGTTTTTGAGCCAATGGTTCTAATGCTAATATAAAAAGCATGGGCGAAAGCGGGCAACCTTACCTGGTGCCCCTATGAATCGTGTACTCAGAGATCTGTGCACCTGTTCGCGCTTGAGCTTTCGGAGCAGTATACAGAAGCTTAACCCAGTTCAGATACTCCACAGGAACCCCGAACCTGCATAAGACTGCCAGCATATAATCCCAGCTTAATGTGTCAAACGCCTGACGAAGGTCCAAGGATAAGCAGCCTGCGTTCAGGAATTGCTCCAGGAGGGCCCACATCACTTGGTATAATCTACGCACATTGTGGGCTGTACTTCTGTGCAGGACAAACCCACATTGATCCGTGTGTATTAGTTTGTTAAGATATGGGAGCAGACGGGTCGCCAACACCTTGCTTAGTATTTTATATTCGGTGTTTAAGAGCGATAGGGGCCCATAAGCTGAAATGTCAGTATGATCTCTACCAGGCTTAGGCAGAGAGGCTACAAGTGCCTGGCATGTGGTTCGGGGCAGTGTACCTATATCCAGTGCCGCTGTATATAATTTCTCAAGTTGGGGTATTCATTCTTTTGCATATGTTGAGTATAGCTCTATAGGGAGGCCATCCAACCCTGGGGTTGTATTTCGTGGGAGGTCCCTGATTGCTTCCTGAATTTCTGCTGCAGTAATTGATAATTTCAGCGCTTCCTGATCTATTTCCGTCAAAGTGGGCAGCTGCACTTCCTGGAGAAAGCCTTGAATTTCCGGTGTAGGTGCAGTTGGAGGGGCTTTATATAGGTGATCATAATATTCCCGGAATGCCTCAGTTATTTCCATCTGGGTAACCGCTGTGGTTCGCAAAGGGGAGCAGATCGTTGTTATTGGGATTAATGGGGGGGTCTCCTATTATTTTTGCTAATAGTGTGCCGTTTAATCCGCTTCTGTGTGAACTCTTTTAGCATATGTCCGATAGTCTATCACACGCAACCTTTCTAGTAGCTCCGCGTAATCTATGCGCGCTTTCTGTAGTTTCTCTGCGCTGACTGGGGACGTGACAGCATACCATTTAAGATTGTTTACATGGAGGAAGGGACATGTTAGACCTGGCATCATTGGCGCGGGTCTCCCTTCCTCTTTTCGCTTCTTACCTTTTATGTTGGCTGGATTTAGATGCTCTGGGCGCTGTGCCACTGCCAATCAGTGACACAGCGCGAATGCTCCCTGTGTAAAGATAACTGTATGAATTGGGATAACCATAATTGGCTCATTTGGTTTACCTGTCAGTCCCTAGTATCAGTGCACTGTGTGTGCCCAGGGCTGGTAGACCAAATACTGCTGGTGGGCCTGCAGCGCTGATTTGCGCTACCCACCGAAGCAGCTTTTAAAGTATGTCTGTGTAGCATGTTCTAATAGCAAGTTACCCTCCATTTCACTGTTTACTATTGTGAGGCTATCCGTTCTCATAGGCCAGAATGGGCAGGCTGAGTATTACATGCCCTAATCCTACCTGCCCCCAGGAACCTGATAGGAATGTCGAATTTGATATGTTTAAGCTCAGGACATTGAGATACATCTTTTAGTAAGGATTATTTGCGTAGCCCGTGTTCGAAAATGCCTCTGCTAGAAACTAGGTATTTTCTGGCCTAAGCTTTCCTGTAGGCTGTACTAGCGTGTGTATTGGCCGTCTGGTTTTGGAGCAGCAGGGCCAGCTGGGTCAGACCTGGCTGGAGAGAGAGATCGGCATTTAGAGTATGGAGAGGGGTGACTCTTTGATCTGAGCAGGGCCGTGCCTGGCAAGGTGAATGATGGCTCCACCTCCCACTGGGCGTCTGATAGCAGACCCCCAGATTCTCAAAGGGCAGGATGTCGCCTCGTAAACCAAGTGCTCCCCAACCCCACCGAACTGGTTCTGGCTGGATGCAGTGATTTGTGACTGCAGAGAACAAAGACTTTTTAGGTATAAAACGCTGCGCTGAAACCTTTTTCAAGTGTGTTCCTTCTGGATGTCAAGACGAAACTCTGTCCGAGCGAACAGAGGAAAGGACTTTGAAACTTTCACCAAGCTTGCTGAAGAAACTACCCGAGGGCCTGAATTGAGAGCGCCTCCTGCTGAAGTCTCAGGGACATTAGACCTCACCCCGTCAGCCGTCTGAATTCCTGTGCTAGGGATTCTACTTGCAGGTGAGGCCTCCGTCGAGTAATCCGGAACCTCTAGTTCTACTGTCAGGAACGCGGACTGGTAACCCTTGTTAACTCTGTGTGTGGGCCGCCGTAGCTAAGAGAGAGCTGCCGCCGCTGAGAGCCCGCCTTAATTTGAACATTCGGAACCTTCGCTGAATCTGTGTGGGCCGCCGCAGCTAAGAGAGAGCTGTGGCCGCTGAGTGCCCGCCGTTGTGCCAGCCTGGTCGAGATCATCCTTTGTCCTGTGGGCCGCCGCAGCTAAGAGAGAGCTGCTGCCGCGGAGTGCCCGCACCTTTGCCAACTTTGCCTCATCGTGATTTGTCCTGTGTGCCACCGCAGCTAAGAGAGAGCTGCTGCCGCTGAGTGCCCGCACCTTTGCCAACTCCGCATCATCGTGATTTGTCCTGTAGGCCGCCGCAGCTAAGAGAGAGCTGCTGCCGCTGAGTGCCCGCACCTTTGCCAACTTTGCCTCATCGTGATTTGTCCTGTGGGCTGCCGCAGCTAAGAGAGAGCTGCTGCCGCTGAGTGCTCGCACCTTGGCCAACTTTGCATCATCGTGATTTGTCCTGTGGGCCACCGCAGCTAAGAGAGAGCTGCTGCCGCTGAGGGCTCACACCTTTGCCAACTTTGCATCATTGTGATTTGTCCTGTGGGCCGCCGCAGCTAAGAGAGAGCTGCTGCCGCTGAGTGCTCGCACCTTTGCCAACTTTGCATCATTGTGATTTGTCCTGTGGGCCGCCGCAGCTAAGAGAGAGCTGCTGCCGCTGAGTGCCCGCACCTTTGCCAACTTTGCATCATCGTGAGTCGTCCTGTGGGCCGCCGCAGCTAGGAGAGAGCTGCTGCCGCAGTGAGCCCACCACGGAGCTGCACGACGAGAGTCATCGCCACCACCAGCCCGGGCCGCCGCAGCTGCGTGCTGCTGCCGCTGAGGGCCCGCCTGTCCCCGAGTGCCTGAATCATTGTGAGTGCACGTTGCGGACCACTGCAGTCGAGAACTGTGGTCGCTGGGAGTCCGCCTGTCACCGTCTCCGCTTCTTCGAGAAGCTACGTGCTGTGTCCCCGTCCAACGGCAGGTATCTGGTGTGAACGGGTCGCGTAGACCCAGGCCTTGAACTCAGTCAGTGCCACGTTCTGGTGAATATGTTATTGCCTTTTTAAGTCCCTACTGATTTACGTGCATTGTGACTGGTTAAAACGCTTTTGAGAGTCTCGTGCTAAACCTTAGATAAAGATACTATTTTTCTATACCTACTTGAGTTGTGTCCTTTTGTGGTGTCGTTACTGCCTTATTGTGCATGGTCATAAATGCTTCACACACTGCCTCTGAGATAGGCCTAACTGCTCGTGCTACGTTACCACAGGGTTGAGCAGGGGTTATCAAAGGGGGTAGCCCACTTGCCCTGACTTAGGAAGAAGGGTCCCTATTTGGACATTGGCGCCAGCCATGGCCAACTAGAGACCCCCATTTCTAACATTGGCGGTCAGCGGTGAGGATCAGGACTTGCATTTATGATCCACGTACAATAACTGGTAGACGCCACGAGTGAGTACAGACCAAAGCGCAGCCACGCACAGGTTTTTTTTTCCCTCTTCGAATTTTTTTTTTGTTGGTTGGTTGTTCTAGTATTGAATTGTTGATCACAGCCATGAGTACTGCTAATATGGGAAGGCCAACATCCAATGCTTCGGAGGATCTCGCCTTTGAGGAGGAAAGATTAGATACCTATACTGCCAAACAACTGAAGTCATTTTGTAAGCAATTCGCAGTCCCCGTGATAGGTCTCTCTAGGAAGGAGGAGTACCACAAGGCGCTGAAGGCCTGGTGGGAAGCGAGAGAGTCCGCTGGGGATGAGGAAGAGAATGCTGGAGGGCAGCAGGATGATGCAGTAGAGGGGGGGAGAGATAGAACACCCTCCAATCCAGGTACTAGTGTATCCCAAAGGATCCTGACCCCAGAAGAGCTGGAGGACAGGGAGAGAGATAGGAGGCATAGTTTGGAGATGGCTAAATTGGAAGGTCAGAAGGACCTTGAGAGTAAGAAGTTAGACATTGAGAAGAATCGATTGTCAATTGAACTTGAGAAAATGAGAATGGAGCATGAGAGAATGTTGAGGGAGATAGAGATCAGGGCGAGGAGAGTCCCGGTCTCCCCTCTGGTGGCAGCATACCTTTAGTAACTCCTGAGAGTAGAGTTTATATTCCTAAGGATGTCATTAAGGATTTTCACAAGAGTGAGGATATTGGGCAATGGTTTGCCGCATATGAGATAGCAATGGTGTCCCACCGGGTCCCTGAGCAGGATTGGGGAGCGGGATTGTGGGGGCGCTTTGTGAGTGATGGTAGGGATACCCTGTTGGACCTGCCTGAGGAGAGCAGGATGGTGTATGCCCATATGAAAGAAGCTTTGATGACCCGTTATGGTTTGACCCCAGAAATGTACAGGCAGAGGTTTAGGACCTGTAAGAAGTTAGAGGGTACCACGTGGGTTGAATATGTGTCTTTTTTCTGCAGAGCAATGGATCGCTGGGTAAAGGGTAGCAAAGTGGAAACTTTCGAGCAATTGTATGATTTGTTTGCGTGGGAGCATTTTTCTAGTAACTGTTTTCCAGAGCTACGCCAGCACCTGATTGATAGCAAGCTGACTAACCCTAGGAAGCTTGCTGAGGAGGCGGACCGCTGGGTGAACACCCGGGTCCGCAAAGGTTTTGTGGGAGACTTCGCCAGAGGTGGGCAGGGTCCCCAGCAGAGAAGTGGGGGGACAAGGGTAAGCCGAGGGAGTTCCAGAGAGGGCCCCAAAGTAATTCCCAAGGGAACCAAGCAGTGGTGTCCCAGCCTCCCCCTGAGAAGAAGCCAGTGTCCCCGACAGGTAGGCCTGTTCAGAGGGGGCCACTCACTTGTTTCAAGTGTGGTCAAGTGGGCCACCGGTATTATGATCCCCAGTGTCCCCAGAGGGACCCCAATGCATCTCCTCATGCACCACCCCGTGCACCATCCCACCAGATTGCCAGTGTAGCCCTGGGGGGGCAGGAGGTAGAGGTCCAAGGTGGGTGGGATCCCGTAGAGTTAACCCTTGTCTCGCTAGGAGACTTTGAGAAGGTCCCTAACCCCACACTGCTGAATAACACTCAGAAGTACCGGCAGTGGGTGACCATCAATGGACATAGGGTGGAGGCTCTCAGGGACACCGGAGCTAGTGTGACTGCTGTCAGCTCCCGGTTGGTGTCCAAAGAGCAGGTTGTCCCCCATGCATTCTTCCCCGTAGTGTCCGCAGACAACTCAGAGAGCCAGTGTGAAGTGGCTCAGGTTCCCTTCGAGTGGGGGGGTCTCAGGAACTCTTCAAGTGGCTGTGAGGCCCGCCATGCCTGTAGACTGTCTGTTGGGCAATGATCTAGAGAACTCCCCGTGGGCCACGGTGGAGAGGAAGTCTCATTTGGAAATGTTGGGTCTGCCTGAGTGGGCATGTGTGACCACTCGGTCCATGACAGCTCAGAAGGATGTTCAGGAGGGTCTGGAGCCTGAAAGTATGGCCCAGGCCCCTGCCTTAAAGAGAAGGGGTAGGGGCATGGGAAACCGGCCCCCGTGGTTCCCACGGTCCCGGAGGGAGCAGACCTTGAGGGAGATGCCCTGGAACCTACAGGGGAACAAGTGGCCGAACTGGGGGACCTACCGGAGCTGACCCATTGGCAGCAGGAAGGGGGGCCCTCCAGGGAGGAATTTTGCGAGCAACAGAGAACCTGCCCTTCTCTTGAGGGGGTGCGGCGACAGGCCGCCGCCCAGGCAGCAGGTGATCAGACAGGGTCACATTGGATCTATTGGGAGAACGACCTCCTTTACAGCGAGCCTAAGGTTGCTGAGCCTGGGTCAGCCCGTGTGCTGGTGGTACCCCAGCGCTTCAGGACCTTCCTACTGGGGTTGGCTCATGATGTGCCACTGGCCGGACATCTGGGGCAGACCAAGACCTTTGAGAGGCTGGTCACCCACTTCTATTGGCCCCAGATGCGCAGGAGCTCAGATGCTCACTGCAGGACGTGTGAGACTTGCCAGGCAAGTGGGAAGAGTGGGGGAAGATTAAGGCCCCACTACAGCCCTTTCCCGTTGTGAGCACCCCATTCGAGAGAGTGGGCATTGATATTGTGGGGCCTCTGGATCCCAAGACAGCCATGGGCAACAGGTTCATCCTGGTCTTGGTGGACCATGCCACCCGGTACCCTGAGGCCATCCCGCTCAGGACAGTGACGGCCCCCGTGGTGGGACGGGCACTGATGGGGATTTTCTCCCGTGTGGGATTCCCCAGAGAGGTGGTGTCCGATAGGGGAACTAACTTCATCTCCAAGTACATGAAGTCTCTGTGGGAGGAGTGTGGGGTAACATATAAGTTCACCACTCCTTACCACCCCCAGGGTAATGGGCTGGTTGAGAGATTCAACCGGACCCTCAAGGGCATGATTATGGGCCTAGGTGAGCCCATGAGGCGTAAGTGGGACGTCCTCTTGCCATGCCTGTTGTTTGCTTACCGTGAGGTGCCACAGAAGTCCTTAGGGTTCAGTCCCTTTGAGCTGCTCTATGGTCACCCGGTAAGAGGGCCTCTGGGTCTGGTCAAGGAAGGCTGGGAGCAATCCCCCAGGAAGCCTCCCCAGGATGTGTTTAGTTACATGCTGGCCTTCAGGAACCAGACTCGGCGCTTCAGGAAACTTGCTGAGGCAAACCTGGAAGCCAGCCAGGAAGAGATGAAACGCTGGCACGATCAGAATGCCACTCTGATCGAGTTTCAGCCTGGACAGAAGGTTTGGGTCATCATGGCCCCGGTGGAGCCCTGTGCGCTCCAGGATAGGTGGACCGGCCCCTTTGAGGTGGTGGAGCGCAAGACTCCTGTTACCTACGTGGTGGACTTGCAGTCTCCCAGGAACCCCTTGCGGGTCCTGCATGTTAACCGCCTGAAGCCCCACTTTGAGAGGTCTGAAGTGGGCATGCTTCTGGCCACAGATGCTGGGATGGAGGAGGAGAGCGAGCCCCTTCCCTGACCTCCTGTGTGCAGGGGAGCGAGATGGGTCAGTGGAGGGTGTGGTCCTCTCCACCACACTGACCCCTGAGCAGCAGGGTGATTGTCGCCAACTGTTGGGGCAATTCAGTAATCTGTTCTCCCTGGTATCTAGTGTCACTGA
The DNA here is from genome assembly GCA_963921515.1 of Calotriton arnoldi. Classification (NCBI taxonomy): domain Eukaryota; kingdom Metazoa; phylum Chordata; class Amphibia; order Caudata; family Salamandridae; genus Calotriton; species Calotriton arnoldi. Next base: position 4,239,894 of record CAWUFW010000238.1, on the reverse strand, counting down.
TTGGTGTGTCCATGACGTGGACACCGGGGACAGTCCTCCCATTAAGCACAAGGCTTACTGAGTGACTGACCGGGTAAGGGCCTACATAAAGGATGAGGTTACCAAAATGTTTGCCCTTGGGGTGATTGAGTCCTCTAGCAGCCCTTGGTCCAGCCCAGTGGTCCTGGTACCAAAAGCTGCAGCGCCTGGTACCACCCCAGAACTTCGGTTCTGCGTGGACTATTGGGGCCTCAATTCAGTCACGAAGACTGACGCGCACCCCATCCCCAGAGCTCATAGATCGGTTAGGGGCTGCAAAATACCTCAGCACATTTGATTTGACGTCTGGGTATTGGCAGATCGCCTTGACCGAGGGAGCAAAGGAGAGGTCAGCCTTCTCCACACCCGATGGGCACTACCAGTTCCGGGTGATGCCCTTTGGAATGAAGAATGCCCCTGCCACCTTTCAGAGGCTGGTCAACAGGGTGTTGGTTGGGCTGGAAGACTTCAGTGCCGCCTACCTGGATGACATTGCGGTGTTTAGCTCCTCTTGGGAGGACCACCTGCGCCACCTCTGGGAGGTATTGATGGCACTGCGGAAGGCAGGCCTCACAATCAAAGCCAGTAAGTGCCAGATTGGGCAGGGTTCTGTAGTGTATTTGGGGCACCAGGTGGGGAGCGGCCAGGTGGCGCCCCTTCAGCCCAAAATTGAAACTATCCTGGCGTGGGAACCCCCAAGACTCAGACGCAGGTGAGAGCCTTCTTAGGACTCACGGGGTACTACAGGAGGTTTGTCAAGGGATATGGCAACATTGTTGCACCCTTGACTGAGCTGACTTCTAAGAAGCAGCCAAAGAAGGTAAACTGGACTGACACCTGTCAGAACGCTTTTGACGCCCTGAAGACTGCCATGTGCACCGCACCCGTGCTTCAGGCGCCCGACTTTTCAAAGGAATTTGTTGTCCAGACAGACGCCTCAGAGCATGGTATAGGGGCTGTTCTGTCACAGATCAATGAGGAGGGACTAGACCAACCGGTAGCCTTCCTAAGCAGGAGGTTACTTCCCCGGGAACAGAGGTGGAGTGCAATTGAGCGTGAGGCATTTGCTGTGGTCTGGGCGCTGAAGAAGCTGAGACCATATCTGTTTGGGACTCACTTCCGGGTTCAGACAGACCACAGGCCCCTTAGATGGTTGATGCATATGAGGGGTGAGAATCCCAAGTTGTTGAGGTGGTCCATTTCCCTACAGGGTATGGATTTCACGGTGGAACACCGCCCTGGTACAGAACACGCCAATGCTGACGGTCTGTCCAGGTTTTTCCGCCTTAGTGATGAGAACTCCCAAGGGAATGGTTAGTTCTCCCCACATTTCAGCTGGAGGGGACGCGTGTTAGACCTGGCATCATTGGCGCGGGTCTCCCTTCCTCTTTCGCTTCTTACCTTTTATGTTGGCTGGATTTAGATGCTCTGGGCGCTGTGCCACTGCCAATCAGTGACACAGCGCGAATGCTCCCTGTGTAAAGATAACTGTATGAATTGGGATAACCATAATTGGCTCGTTTGGTTTACCTGTCAGTCCCTAGTATCAGTGCACTGTGTGTGCCCAGGGCTGGTAGACCAAATACTGCTGGTGGGCCTGCAGCGCTGATTTGCGCTACCCACCGAAGCAGCTTTTAAAGTATGTCTGTGTAGCATGTTCTAATAGCGAGTTACCCTCCATTTCACTGTTTACTATTGTGAGGCTATCCGTTCTCATAGGCCAGAATGGGCAGGCTGAGTATTACATGCCCTAATCCTACCTGCCCCCAGGAACCTGATAGGAACGTCGAATTTGATATGTTTAAGCTCAGGACATTGAGATACATCTTTTAGTAAGGATATTTTGCGTAGCCCGTGTTCGAAAATGCCTCTGCTAGAAACAAGGTATTTTCTGGCCTAAGCTTTCCTGTAGGCTGTGCTAGCGTGTGTATTGGCCGTCTGGTTTTGGAGCAGCAGGGCCAGCTGGGTCAGACCTGGCTGGAGAGAGAGATCGGCATTTAGAGTATGGAGAGGGGTGACTCTTTGATCTGAGCAGGGCCGTGCCTGGCAAGGTGAATGATGGCTCCACCTCCCACTGGGCGTCTGATAGCAGATCCCCAGATTCTCAAAGGGCAGGATGTCGCCCCGTAAACCAAGTGCTCCCCGACCCCACCGAACTGGTTCTGGCTGGATGCAGTGATTTGTGACTGCAGAGAACAAAGACTTTTTAGGTATAAAACGCTGCGCTGAAACCTTTTTCAAGTGTGTTCCTTCTGGATGTCAAGACGAAACTCTGTCCGAGTGAACAGAGGAAAGGACTTTGAAACTTTCACCAAGCTTGCTGAAGAAACTACCCGAGGGCCTGAATTGAGAGCGCCTCCTGCTGAAGTCTCAGGGACATTAGACTTCACCCCGTCAGCCGTCTGAATTCCTGTGCTAGGGATTCTACTTGCAGGTGAGGCCTCCGTCGAGTAATCCGGAACCTCTAGTTCTACTGTGAGGAACGCGGACTGGTAACCCTTGTTAACTCTGTGTGTGGGCCGCCGCAGCTAAGAGAGAGCTGCCGCCGCTGAGAGCCCGCCTTAATTTGAACCTTCGGAACCTTCGCTGAATATGTGTGGGCCGCCGCAGCTAAGAGAGAGCTGTGGCCGCTGAGTGCCCGCCCTTGTGCCAGCCTGGTCGAGATCATCCTTTGTCCTGTGGGCCGCCGCAGCTAAGAGAGAGCTGCTGCCGCTGAGTGCTCGCACCTTTGCCAACTCCGCATCATCGTGATTTGTCCTGTGGGCCGCCGCAGCTAAGAGAGAGCTGCTGCCGCTGAGTGCCCGCACCTTTGCCTACTTTGCCTCATCGTGATTTGTCCTGTGGGCTGCCACAGCTAAGAGAGAGCTGCTGCCGCTGAGTGCTCGCAGCTTGGCCAACTTTGCATCATCGTGATTTGTCCTGTGGGCCGCCACAGCTAAGAGAGAGCTGCTGCCGCTGAGGGCTCGCACCTTTGCCAACTTTGCATCATTGTGATTTGTCCTGTGGGCCGCCGCAGCTAAGAGAGAGCTGCTGCCGCTGAGTGCTCGCACCTTTGCCAACTTTGCATCATTGTGATTTGTCCTGTGGGCCGCCGCAGCTAAGAGAGAGCTGCTGCCGCTGAGTGCCCGCACCTTTGCCAACTTTGCATCATCGTGAGTCGTCCTGTGGGCCGCCGCAGCTAGGAGAGAGCTGCTGCCGCTGTGAGCCCACCACGGAGCTGCACGACGAGAGTCATCGCCACCACCAGCCCGGGCCGCCGCAGCCGCGTGCTGCTGCCGCTGAGGGCCCGCCTGTCCCCGAGTGCCCGAATCATTGTGAGTGCACGTTGCGGACCACTGCAGTCGAGAACTGTGGTCGCTGGGAGTCCGCCTGTCACCGTCTCCGCTTCTTCGAGAAGCTACGTGCTGTGTCCCCGTCCAACGGCAGGTATCTGGTGCGCAACGGGTCGCGTAGACCCAGGCCTTGAACTCAGTCAGTGCCACGTTCTGGTGAATACGTTATTGCCTTTTTAAGTCCCTACTGATTTACGTGCATTGTGACTGGTTAAAACGCTTTTGAGAGTCTCGTGCTAAACCTTAGATAAAGATACTATTTTTCTATACCTACTTGAGTTGTGTCCTTTTGTGGTGTCGTTACTGCCTTATTGTGCATGGTCATAAATGCTTCACACACTGCCTCTGAGATAGGCCTAACTGCTCGTGCTACGTTACCACAGGGTTGAGCAGGGGTTATCAAAGGGGGTAGCCCACTTGCCCTGACTTAGGAAGAAGGGTCCCTATTTGGACATTGGCGCCAGCCATGGCCAACTAGAGACACCCATTTCTAACAGGACACCTTCCTGCACAAACACAATCAATCTGTCCAACGCAGGCACCCTTGCACTATGGTGCAAGGGGGCCTGCGTTAGTGCTAGGCAGCTGAAATTAGCGCCACTGCAGGGAGAAACGCAGGGCTGCACCGTATTGTTGTAAATACGATGCAGCCCTGCATTTCAGCAGTGGTGGAGCACAGCTTTAAGCCAAGAAGGCTAATGCAGCTCTCCGTCACTTCTTTGTAAATATGCCCCTTAGCGTCCTACAAGATTTGGCAGCTATCTTGGGCACAGTACTATAAATATCGCACCCATGCTTCTGTTTTCTGAACGCCACAAGCCATCTTACCTGAACGCCTTACTGCAGCCCTTCTCGGCAGCTGTTGTCCTTCTCGGCAGCTGATGAGCCACTCGCCTTCCTTCTGCTCTTCGTCCGCGGCTATGGTCTCATTTCTGAAAAGGCAAAAAATACAAGGTCAGTGCACTGCATCTTTTTAGTTCAAACAGCAAAGAGAGACTATATACTTGGCAAAGAGATTACCAAATGTCAAAATAACTATCATTAAGAGTGTGAAAGACTTAAAAGACCTTTTAGGGAACTGTATGCAATTAAGATGCTTCTTTGAAAGACTTTCTGTTAATACCCTTCGTCAAACAAGCATTTGCAATGCAATAGGTCTTGCATTCACGCGAGTTTGAGCTATTGGCATTGTAAATGACAATGCCTTTTATTTATGGTTTGGGTTTTATAACATAAATAAAAGGCAGTGTCATTTACAATACTAATAGCTTAAACTCTCGCAAATGCGAGATCTATTGCATTGCAATAAAGGGCCTTCTCAACCGCTTGTTAGATAGTAAATATCAGAGGAAGAGACCGGTCTGCAACGTCTTCAAAGTAGTGATAAATAGTGCAGTGAAGAAGATGTGTAAGTGTTGTAAATTACACAGACACAAAGTGTGAAGTGAGAGTTACATATGATCCGAGCTATAAACACTACAAAAGCGCTCCAACACCTTTCGCTCTGTGATTACACTGTCACGGCTCAGGAGGAAGAGCGGGAGGGTGGGGCTATTTCCTGCCGTCTCCATGATTTGAGTGTGCATAGTGGCATTGCATAATGTAATTGCTATCTTTGGCCTAATAAAAAACACTCCAGCTGTGGTAGGGCCCTAGCCTCACCTCCGGGTGCTGTGCTTTATGGCAGGCATGGAGGGAGGGAGGGATGGTCTCGGCTGCAGCTCCGGCCTTGTACAGTGCCCCTGCTATTACTTGTGAGTGAGAGGCGCTGAGGTGGTGGTATTGGTGGTGGTGGTATTGGTGGTATTGGTAGTATTGGTGGTGGTGGTATTGGTGGTGGTGGTATTGGTGGTGGTATTGGTGGTGCTGGTATTGGTGGTGGTGGTGGTGGTGGCATTTGTGGTATTGGTTGTGGTAGTATTGGTATTGGTGGTGGTGGTATTGGTGGTGGTATTGGTGGTGGTGGTACTGGTGTTGAGGGCATTGGTGGTGTTGGTGGTGGTATTGGAAGTATTGGTGGTGGTGGTATTGGTGGTGGTGGTATTGGTGGTGGTATTGGTGCTGGAATTGGTGGTGCTGGTATTGGTGGGGGTGGTGGTGGTGGCATTTGTGGTATTGGTTTTGGTAGTATTGGTATTGGTGGTGGTGGTATTGGTGGTGGTGGTATTGGTGGTGGTGGTATTGGTGGTGGTATTGGTATTGGTACTGGTGGTGGTGGTATTGGTGGTGGTATTGGTGGTGGTGGTATTGGTGGTGGTGGTGGTGGTGCTGGTATTGGTGGTGGTATTGGTAATGGTACTGGTGGTGGTGGTAGTATTGGTGGTATTGGTGGTGGTATTGATGGTGGTGGTATTGATGGTAGTATTGGTGGTATTAGTGGTATTGTGGTGGTGGTATTGGTGGTGGTATTGGTGGTGGGAGTATCGGTGGTGGTATTGGTAGTGGTGGTGGTATTGGTGGTGGCATTGGTGGTGGCATTGGTGGTGGTGGTATTGGTGGTGATATTGGTGGTGGTATTGTTGGTGGTATTGGTGGTGGTGTTGATGGTGGTATTGGTGGTGGTATTGGTGGTGATAGTGGTATTGCTGGTGATATTGGTGGTGATGTTGGTGGCGGTGGTATTGGTGGTGGTGGTGGTGCTGGTATTGGCATTGGTGGTGGTATTGGTATTGGTACTAGTGGTGATGGTAGTATTGGTGGTATTGGTGGTGGTGGTGGTATTGGTGGTGGGGCTATTGGTGGTATTGGTGATGGTGGTATTGGTGATGGTGGTATTGGTTTTGGTGGTATTGGTATTGGTAGTGGTAGTATTGGTGGTAGTGGTATTGGTATTGGTGGTGTAATTGGTATTGGTGGTGGTGGTACTGGTATTGGTGGTGGTGGTATTGGTGGTGGCGGTATTGGTGGTGGTGGTATTGGTATTGGTGGTGGTATTGGTGGAGGTATTGGTGGTGATGGTATTGGTGGTGGTGGTATTGGTATTGGTGGTGGTGGTATTGGTGGTGGTGGTATTGTGGTATTGGTGGTGGTGGTATTGGTGGTGGTGGTGGTATTGGTGGTATTGGTGGTATTGGTGGTGGTATTGGTGGTGGTGGTATTGGCGGTGCTGGTATTGCTGGTGCTGGTATTGGTGGTGGTGGTGGTGGTGGCATTGGTGGTATTGGTGTTGGTGGTATTGGTGGTGGTGGTATTGGTATTGGTGGTGGTATTGGCATTGGTGGTGGTGGTACTGGTATTGGTGGTGGTGGTATTGATGCTGGTGTTGGTGTTGGTGGTGGTATTGGTGGTGGTGGTATTAGTGATGGTATTGGTGGTGGTATTGGTGGTGGTATTGGTGGTGATGGTGGTACTGGTGGTGATGGTGGTATTGGTGGTGGTATTGGTGGCGGTGGTATTGGTGGTGGTGCTGGTATTGGCATTTGTGGTGGTATTGGTATTGGTACTGGTGGTGGTGGTAGTATTGGTGTTATTGGTGGTGGTGGTATTGGTGGTGGTAGTGATATTGGTGTTATTGGTGGTGGTGGTATTGGTGATGGTATTGGTGGTGGTATTAGTGGTGGTGGTATTGGTGGTGGTGGTATTGGTGGTGGTAGTGGTATTAGTGGAGGTATTGGTGGTGGTATTGGTGGAGGTGGTATTGGTATTGATGGTGGTATAGGTATTGGTACTGGTGGTGGTGGTATTGGTGGTGGTGGTATTGGTGGTGGTGGTATTGGTATTGGCATTGGTGGTGGTATTGGTGGTGGTGGTACTGGTATTGGTGGTGGTGGTACTGGTGGTCGCGGTATTGGTGGTGGTAGTATTAGTATTGGTGGTGGTATTGGTATTGGTGGTGGTGGTATTGGTGGTGGTGGTATTGGTGGTGGTAGTAGTATTGGTGGTGGTATTGGTGGTGGTGGTATTGGTGGTGGTATTGGTGGTGGTGGTTTTGGTTGTGGGGTATTGGTGGTAGTGGTGGTATTGGTGGTGGTGGTAGTATTGGTGGTGGTGGTGGTATTGGTGGTGGTATTGGTGGTGGTGGTATTGGTGGTGGTATTGGTGGTGGTGGTGGTGCTGGTATTGGTATTGGTGGTGGTATTGGTATTGGCACTGGTGGTGGTGGTAGTATTGGTGGTATTGGTGGTATTGGTGGTGGTGGTGGTATTAGTGGAGGTATTGGTGGTGGTATTGAAGGAAGTGACCCAATTAGGGCCACAGGGGTCACTCTCGACCTCCTCTAGCCTTCCACTAATGAAGAGTCGATGTCGCAGTAGAGAATACAAGCAAACTAGTTTATTCACATAATACACTGCAGTGGAGTCTAATCTGACCAGCCTCCTATGATGGCTGACGAGGGACTGACTCTAGTAAGCATAAAGTTACATTATGTATGTTGCAGAGCACACAAAGAACCGCCTACTATGGAAAAACACTGGTAGCTGTTGTAATACAATGGGGGTACAGAACAGAAGTTTCAATTCCTCAGCCTGGTACGAGCTATCTACGGTTCAAGGTCGTCTGGCTTATCCTCTCCACTAGACAGGTGGGAGAAGGCCTCTATGTCACAGAAAAGGCATGCGCTAATGAGCAAGTTTCAACATTAGAGAAACAAATCTTACCAAGGACCATTTCTCTTAAATGAGCAAGTAACAGTTTCGATTATAATACAAAATGGCGTCTTCGAGAACTAAAATGGTGGCACAGTTGTCAACCTAACAAACGCAACATCTGCATTTACTAATTGCATATACATACAGTATGCATATAGAATAATTTAGCTATATAATGCTAACATAATATTGGGTAAAATACGAGTAATATGGCAATTTTATGTTTCAATTCTAACAGACCCTCCTTTTACCATTATATGCTAAATACGGACACCTTTATTCTTGCTATCAGGTAAGGGTCTTTACAATTCTAACAATGAAGAGAGAAATATAACCATTCAAACAATAATATGTCAGGTACGAATATGTATATATGCATAACCAACTTAAGGAAGAAAATGACACTAAACATTAGCAGTACAAGTAACATGAGGAGTAGAACATGCGAGAGAAGTAGTTGAACCAAAAACCCCTTCATCCAACTGCATGATGGTATCAAGCTCCTTTTGAAGCATTATAGTTGCATTTGTATCATGAACTGAAATCCTTTTGGGAGTGAGATAAGTTGCACAGTATGAGCATCATAAGGGAAGACACTGAATCAAAACACAGCAACAAATTAAAAGGACAATGAAATATATCACTTTTTCTAGTATCCAACCCCAACCACCAAATAAGGACCAGCTCCAATTATCGCTCTCCATCCCTCTAACATTTTCCAAAATATCTAGAATATGCTGAGTGATATTCTTTTCCATATTTGTGATACCGACCACACACTGCTCTCCTATTATTGCGCATGCACCACCATTCTTAGCTAATCAATCAATCAATCAATCAATCACAGAATTTGTAAAGCGCACTACTTACCCGCGAGGGTCTCAAGGCGCTGGGGGAGAAAAAAGGGGGGGTGCTGCTACTGGTCGAACAACCAGGTCTTGAGTAGCCTCCTGAAGGTCAGCAGGTCTTGGGTCTGTCGTAGGCTTAGTGGAAGGGTGTTCCAGGTCTTGGCGGCGAGGTGGGAGAAGGATCTGCCGCCGGTGGTGGTTTTTCGAATGCGAGGGACGGTGGCGAAGGAGAGGTCGGCGGAGCGGAGTTGGCGGTTGGGGACGTAGAAGAGGAGTCGTCTGTTGAGGTAGGCTGGGCCAGTCTTGTGGAGTGCCTTGTGTGCGTGGATGAGGAGTTTGAAGGAGATTCTCCTGTCGACGGGGAGCCAGTGCAGGTTCCTCAGGTGGGGGGTGATGTGGCTGTGGCGTGGTACATCGAGGATCAGGCGTGCGGAGGCGTTTTGTATGCGTTGCAGTCGCTTGATGAGCTTGTCGGGGCTCCCGCGAGAGGGCGTTCCCATAGTCGAGTCTGCTGCTGACGAGGGCCTGGGTGACTGTTCTTCTCGTGTCTGTCGGGATCCACCTGTAGATCTTGCGAAGCATGCGGAGGGTGTTGAAGCAGGAGGATGAGACTGCGTTGACTTGCTTGGCCATGGAGAGCGTTGAGTCGAGGATGACTCCCAGGTTGCGTGCGTGGTCGGTGGGTGTCGGGGCTGCTCCCAGCGTCGTTGGCCACCAGGAGTCGTCCCAGGCTGAGGGGTTGGAGCCGAGGATGAGGACCTCTGTCTTCTCCGTGTTCAGTTTTAGTCGGCTGATCTTCATCCAATCGGCGACGGCCTTCATCCCTTCATGGAGGTTGGATTTGGCGGCGAGGGGTCCTTGGTGAGGGAGAGGATCAGTTGGGTGTCGTCGGCGTAGGAGATTATGTTGAGGTCGTGCTGTCTGGCGATGCGTGCGAGCGGGGCCATGTAGATGTTGAACAGTGTTGGGCTGAGGGACGATCCCTTGGGTACGCCGCAGATGATCTCGGAGGCTTCGGATCGGAATGGTGGGAGGCGGACTCTCTGGGTTCTGCCGGCGAGGAAGGAGGTGGCCCATTCCAGGGCCTTGTCTCGGATCCCTGCGCCGTGGAGGCGTGCGCGTAGAGTGCGGTGGCAGACAGTGTCGAAGGCGGCGGAGAGGTCCAACAGGATGAGGGCTGCGGTCTCACCGTTGTCCAGCAGGATCCTGATGTCGTCGGTGGCGGCGATGAGGGCAGTCTCCGTGCTGTGGTTGCTGCGGAACCCCGATTGGGATGGGTCCAGGATGCTGTTTTCTTCGAGGTATCGGGTTAGCTGCTTGTTGACGATCTTCTCGATGACCTTGGCTGGGAACGGAAGCAGGGAGATGGGCCGGAAGTTCTTGAGGTCTCTCGGGTCCGCCTTGGGTTTTTTGAGTAGGGCGTTGATCTCTGCGTGTTTCCAGCTCTCTGGGAAGGTCGTGGTCTCGAAGGAGAGATTGATGATGTTGCACAGGTGGGGTGCGATGGAGCTGCTGGCTTTGTTGAAGATGTAGTGCGGGGAAAGGGTCTGACGGGGAGCCGGAGTGTATCGTGGCTCATGGTCTTGATGGTGTCCTCGATGTTCACGCTGGCCCAGGCTGGCAGGGGATCGTGGTCGATGGTGTGCGGCGGGTCTGGTGCATCGATCTTAGTTGGGGCTGTCTGGGTGTTGAAGCTGTCGTGGATGTCGGCGATCTTGCGGTGGAAGAAGGTGGCGAGGGAATCGCACAGGGGTTGCGACGGTGGGATGTCGTTGGTGTTGGAGCTGGGGTTGGAGAGTTCCTTCACGATGTTGAAAAGCTCCTTGCTGTTGTGTGCGTTGTTGTCGAGGCGGTCTTTGAAGGAGATTCTCTTGGCGGACTTGATGAGGTGGTGGTGGTTACGGATGGCGTCTTTGTGGGCTGCGTGGCTGTCCGGTGTCTTATCACTGTGCCATTTCTTCTCTAGTTTCCGGCAGGTACGCTTTGGAAGCTAGGAGTTCCGAGGTGAACCAGCTGGCTCTTTTGGTGGTGTCAGCGTAGGTGGGTTTTTTCAGCGGGGCGAGGGTGTTGGCACAGTCGTCCATCCATCTTCTGAGGTTGCAGGCAGCGTCGTCGGTGTTGGATGGGTCGGAGGGAGCGCTGAGAGCGAGGGTTGCCCGTAGTTGGTCTTCGGTGACTTTGCTCCAGCAGCGGCGTGGGATCTGTTGGGTGTGGTGGTGTGTGGTGGGTTTCTGGAAGGTGAAATGGATGCAGCGGTGGTCGGTCCAGAGGAGTTCAGTGGTGTGGCTGAAGGAGACGTGGGAGCTGGAGGAGAAGATGGGGTCGAGCGTGTGGCCGGCGGAATGGGTCGGTGTTGTGACGAGCTGGCTCAGACCGAGGTTGGCGAGGTTGTCGATCAGGGTGGTGGAATTGCTGTCGTTCTTGTTCTCCAGGTGAAAATTCAGGTCTCCGAGGAGGATGTAGTCGGTAGAGGTCAGGGCGTGCGTGCTGATGAAGTCGGCGATGGAGTCGCTGAACTGGGGTCGGGGCCCAGGGGGTCTGTAGACGAAGGTGCCTCTGAGGGTGGTGTTGGGGTCCGTGTGGATCTGGAAGTGCATGTGTTCGGCGGTGCTGAGAGTGTTGTCGGTGCTGTCAACTGCATATCTCGTTTGTTCAGAGTATATGCGCAAACTTTCCAACTGAGTGGTGATGTCCCGTAAAGCTGCCACAGTAGAGTTAGATAAAATTTGCAACTTACACCCAAAATACTCTCTAGCTCGTTCACCCCTGGCCATGGCGGTGCCACCAAATGTAATAATAGAGGAAAGGATATATCCAAAAGTGATACCATTACTGTAATTATTAACTTTCAAATCAGTAACGCCTTCACAAAATTCCTTGGTCAATGTTCTTTTTACCCATCTTATATTTGGTCTGCTATACCTGCAAGGTACCTCAAGGGGTAGCACCATTCCCAAAGCCACGTCCTTCTGTACCGTTGTACATATTAGAATACGTACCATTTGATAAAAAATAAAAACCTGGATGTGCATAGAGCGGACCTTGATAATCTAATGGAGCATATCCAGTATTCATTCCCTTCATACTGGGATCATCCTTTCTTCCTAAACGCATTGCATTTTTGTACACTACTTCTCCAGAACAATTGAGATACAAGTAAGCATCAGTACTATTTATTACAGGGCAACATGCAGGATAAATACCTGCCTCTTGAGTGACAGTCAAATCCTGGTAGTGCCAACCTGTCAGGGTGATATTTCTTTTACCAAGGTACAAATCACCACAATACATTTCGGGCATGCACCCTGGGTACCCTGTCCCCCTCGGCTTTCTATAACATAAGCAAGGTCCAGGATATCCCAGGCCAAATTCAACTTTTGCCACTACGAAATGGGGAGGGCGAACATATGTATAATTCACCAATGATAAGGGATAAGCAGTCCATAAACTTGTAACAGAATCAGTGGGATAACAAGCTGTATTATCTCCAAAGAATTTCCGGTGTGTGTCTAAGAAAACATTGCTATGCATTGTTCTTTTACTACGATCTGAGGAAACTGTCTGATATAAAACACATGACGAAGCAACTCCAGAACACTCCAATGCCCAGAACAGCCCCCCTCCCACCAGGAAAAACAACAATATGACTACAGCCCAAAACATTTTCTTCCTGAGCAACCAATCAAAACTGATCTGCCCCGGTCACAGGGCAACAAGAAACTGTTCATCTTCTACACGGGGACGAACAAAAAGATACATGTTCGCTATAAAATTACAAATGAAAAAACAAGAGAAAGAGACGTCATATAATGGAACCAACGGTGGAAAGGATACAAAAAAGAAAAAGATTTTTTTTAAACGGTGAGAAGATCAGCGTCCGTTACAAGCCTCCCTGGCAGGCTTCTATTGTTCAATCCTCGGTGGTGCTATTGAGCACTTTCACGGTGGAGCCACACTGTTGCAGCCCATCAGCAAATGTTCACTGTTCTTAGGATAGGGCACTCTCCCTCCTTGGAAGATACCCTCAACTTATCCTGTCCTGCGTCTCAGACAGTGCACCAATCTTCTGATCCCTAATCTAATAGAGAAAAGCAGAAACAAGGGACATTTTCACTAATCTTATCCATAAAGTCCATCCCTGCTACACTCACTTCTCTTTTGGTGCACTATCCCTCCGTCGAGGACGCAAATTATACCTTTCTACTCCAGGTACTGTCTTGTCACGGAGAAGGATCTGAAATTCGGGGGGTGTTGGAGACCGAGACTTAGGCTCCTGCAGATCAGATGAAGAAGAAGCCTGTGAAGCCCTAATTTCTGGGGGGGCTGCCGCTGTCAAGACTGCCTCGCTCTCTTCCTCCGTCTGCGCCCAATTCAGCTGTGCGTCGGAAAAGGGAACAAAACGTGGAACCTTCTCCGTTTTGTGGTCCCCTATCCCCTCTTGCACCCAACGATCATAGGGGAGGGGAAGCGGCACTCACCGGCAGTCAGAGGTGTGGATCCAATGCTTCCGGCCGTCCACTCTCACTGCCGTCCTTGTCGTGATGAGGACCAGATAGGGCCCTTTCCACCTAGGCTCCAAGCTGTCTCGTCTCTGGAGGTTTTTCACAAGAATATAATCACCAGGCTGTATGGTATGCCCGGGCCCCTCTGGTGCTGGAGGCAAAGCCTCATGGATCTGTTGGTGACTAGAACGCAGACTTTTACTGAGATCATATAAATAATCGACTAACAGAGGATAATCAATTTCAGAAAACGTTTTCGGTCTAGGGACGTCCCACACATTTGCGGGACGGCCAAAGACCACTTCATATAGCGATAATCCAGTTCTAGAATGGGCTGTCATTCTGGTGGACAATAGAGCAAGGGGTAATGCATCTGGCCATTGTAAACCAGTACTTTCCTTAATCTTAGCCAATTTTAGCTTGAGAGTACCATTGTACTTCTTAACTAAACCCGCTGACTGAGGATGATTTGCTGCATGGAATTTTTGCTTGATGTGCAGAACATCGCACACCAATTGGATCACTTTTGCGTTAAAGTGACTTCCATTGTCACTCCAAATCAAACGGGGCAAACCGTAGTGAAGGAAGAACTCCTTAATAAGAGCCTTCGCCGTCGCCATGGCTGTGTTTTCTTTCGTTGGGTAAGCCTCAATCCATTTGGTAAATGCACAAACAACCACTAGCACATATTTCAAATTATTAACTTGTTGCATCTTGATGTAATCCATCTGGAGTACCTCCAAAGGGAGAGAAGGTGGCGCAAAATTACCAGAAGGTGTAGGGGTACCTTTTCCAGGATTATGCTTCATGCAAATCATGCAATGTTTCACTAGGTGCGCAGCAACCTTTGGGATATTATCATTTTGCCACACAGGATCCAATAACCTACATATTCCCTTAGCGCTAATGTGAGCTGGACCATGTGCCATAGTAACTACAGGAAATACATATGCATCGTGTAGCATCCATCTCTGCTTATCAGTCCAGCACCCTTCGTCATCTAAATGCCCTGTACTTTCCTGCCACACCGCCAACTCCTCAATTGCTGCTTCACTCTGTATTTCCGGAACACTCTCTAGTGAATTTTCAAACATGGTAACATCTGGTACCCATCTAGCAGGTCCAGCCACAAACATCCTTGTCGTTTTTGACCTGGCTGTCTCTTTTGCTATCTGGTCTGCAAAAGCTTTTCCCCTCCCCACATCATCAGTAACTGCTTTATGAGCTCTACACTTCACTATTGCCAATCGTTTGGGAAGGGTCAAAGCTGTCAAAAGCCTCTCTATCAACGGACCATGTTGTATCTTGGTCCCATGTGAAGTCAAGAATCCTCTCTCTGCCCAGAGGCGTCCAAAATTATGGGCCACCCCAAAGGCATACTGGCTGTCAGTATAAATGTTGACAGTCAGTCCTTCACTCAATTCACATGCTCGCAAAAGGGCTATCAGCTCCGCAGCTTGCGCAGATTGGTAAGGAATATGTGATGTCTCAACTACAGTGCACAGCATAGTAATAGCATACGCCACTGCAGTGGTGCCATCTGACAATTTAAAACAAGAACCATTGACATATAGTTCCCCTTGCAGGTCCGATAAGGGAACATCAGTCAAGTCTACCCGTCCCTTCGTCTCCTCCTCAGTCCAATATAGACAATCATGGACATCTTTGTCCTCTTCTTCCGAAGGGAGGGGTAGTAACGTACCTGGATTCAGAATGGCACATTGTTGGATAGTAATATGAGGTGCAAATAAAGTTAATTCATAACCGGTCAGACGAGCACTGGTGAGTTGCTGTGTCTTTGTCTTGTTTAAAAGTACATCCACAGCATGAGGTACCATTACTGTGAGATCATGATTGAGGACGAGCCCTGCCGACTGTCGTATAGAGACTGCCGCAGCTGCCGCGGCTCTTAAACAACTCGGGAGGGCTCTGGCGACAGGGTCAAGCATAGCAGAAAAATAAGCACACAGCCTCTACTTACCTCCAAAGGCTTGTGTTAACACCGAAAACGCACACCCAGCTGTTTCGTGTACGTACAACACAAAAGGCTTCTTATAATCAGGCGTACCAAGCACAGGTGCAGAGCAAAGCGCAACTTTTAATTGTTCAAAAGCATGCTGACATTCATGCGTCCAGGGCAAGGGTTCATGCACATCTTTAGTTGTTAGGCGAAGCAGGGGCTGTAGTAATAAAGAATAAGCAGGTATCCAGTGTCGACAATACGAGGTAATGACTATGAAAGCACGCACATCCCTCTGAGTCACAGGGACAGGCATCCTAACAATGGAATCAACTCGTTCAGGTGTTAGCGTCCGACCCTCCTTCGACAGCAGGTGACCTAAATAGGTGACCTGCTGTTGACAATATTGGAATTTGGAAAGGGACACTTTATGTCCTTTGTTCGCCAAATGCTTTAACAATCGTATCGTGGCATCCCGACAACCCTCTTCGGTATCGAAGGCTATGAAAATATCGTCCACGTACTGCAATAATACATTACCTGCGGGAAGAGAGAGAGAGTCCAATTGACTTTTCAAAGCTTGACTATAAATACTGGGACTTTCTGTATACCCCTGAGGAGCTCGACAGAATTGGAAACTTCTACCAGCCAAAGTGAATCCAAACAGATACCTGCTGTCTGGATGAATAGGAATACTAAAGAAAGCATTTTTCAAATCAATCACAGAAAAGAATTTAGCAGTAGAAGGAATCATCGTCAAGAGGGCAGTAATATCTGGTACCACCGGGAACTGAGGAATTACTATCTTATTAATTTCCCGGAGATCAATCACAAAACGATAAACATCAGGATGTGCATCAGGGGAATCCAAAGGTGCCTTCTTAAGAATAGGGAGAATGGGGCTATTGCATACATTCGCTACTGTCTCCTCAACCACTCCCGATTTGATCAGGTCCTGTATAATCTGCATCAAAGCCTGCTCCCCTGCTTGGGATATTTTATACTGAGGAATGCAAAGGAGCGTTATCTTTGATCTTTATAGAAACTGGTGGTATCTGCAACAACACCACATCCGTATCCCCCGTGGCCCACAATGAGGACGGCACATCCTTAAACTCAACAGGAAGCGGCGCATCCTTTGCCAAACACTGTTTTTCACTAACCACGTTAGGTCCAAGAGTCATGTAAACACCATCCGGGGAACAATAAATGGTAGCATGTAACTTTTTCAACAAATCCAATCCTAATAAATTTTCCCCACAATTTGCCGTTAACAAAAATGGAGAGTCCACAGTAAAAGGACCAACAGTCAAAGCAAGAGGTTTGGAAATGGGACTCACAACCGGTACGCCTGATAAACCTACCGAAACATTATTACGGCCCGACAGGGCTGCCCCGGGGACCAGCGAACGAGAAACAGAGCTATTCATTGCACCTGTATCCACCAAAAACTTCTGTGCTGAACCATGCAACTCTGCTGTGACATAAGGACCACGCTGATCTACAGGAATTTGAACTGGTCCCTTTCCCTGTCCCTGGCTGTCCTAGCCATAGGACATCGCTGCAGCTTCATCCATATCATAATCATCATGATAATACTGCCTACCCCGGGGGCCATCAAAATAGTTCTGATCAGAATGACCCCCTGAGGATGCGCCTGCTTGAACCTCATCCCGATCTACCTCATAACGGCCCCTCCCTCTCGAACCTCGCCCTGTAGGAACCGCAAGTTTTTGTAATAAATCTGGGCACTCACTTCACCATTGTCCCTCCTTTTTACAATACACACACTGATTCAGCCCTAGGGGCGACCACCTCTACCAGTACCCTGTGACCTTGGAGCCGGACCCGTGCCTCGTCCCCTTCCGGACCCTCTTGCAACTTGCTGCAGCAACACCCTCATTTTCAAATCCTTACTCTTCTTGTCCACCTTGTCCTTTTCCTCATTTTCTCGATGCTCATAGTACTGAGCCATACTTAATATCACTGAAGGGGAGGAGGTAGTCCAAGTGCTCTCCGAAGCTTGCAACCGAGCTGCAATCTCCGGAAGCACATTTTTGACAAACCTATTAACAAACAAACGAACACCACCTTCAACTGACAAATCCTGTCCACTAAAATCCAAGAACACCCCTTCAAACCTAGTAAAAAAGTCAGATACACTCTCCTCTGTCTTCTGGCAACATGCCGTCAGCTTATCCCAATCTACTCGTCTGGGTGGGATAAGAGAATGCATATAAGTGATGATACGACCCGGCAAAGCCAGAATCTGAGCTCTAGGTTTCTCACCGGGCTTTCGCTCCTTGTCCCATGCCTTAATCTCATCCCAAGAGCCACCCAATTCCACCCTGTGATCCTGCGTATGCACCTGCCTTCATATGTCCACCGGCACCAACAGGCGGAAAAACATCTCTATATCTGCTAAAGTCATAACTGACGAGGAGGCGCCCTCTGTTAACTCTTTATAATACGCCGTAGGATTTTTTCTTGGATCCGGTAACTGACTTTTAAGAGCTAGCACCTCACTTCTCTTCCACGGGGTATAAACCCACTGTTCCTGAAAATGAGCCGCCACCCGCTGTTGGAACACCTCATCTCTTTGGTTCCGTTGATCTGGGCTCTCGGGTTGAAAAATAGGGTGCACCTCCCTCATTGGAAATTGGGACACAGTAGTCGGAGTTTGGTGATATAATCTCTTCCGATAACCGAGAAGTATCCCAACATTATTGAAAACTTCTGTAGGGGCCATATCAGCTGAATAAACAGGGTCTTGAATGTCATAAATATTTTGAGGAGCTGTACCACCAATACATTGTTCCCACAAACTAATCAATGTAGCCGACATATGCTGAAGGGCATGCTGCTGCATAAATGGTTCAAAATCTTTCATCACACTCCATATATCCTCCACAGTATAAATCGGACTCCGAGCCCATTGCGCTGCCTGATTTGCCACCATCTTTTTCTCCTCCTCACCCACATTGGATCTAATCAATACTCGCTCCAGTCGCTCCCGTGCTGCCGCCCAATTCCCTACATCTGATCCACGTACGGTGTCCCGACACTACACAACACTGGAGATGAAATACTCGGGAAGAGACAAAGGCATAGGTGACAATGTTAACAATGGCTGAGTTGTAGGTGTAAGAGAAGGGGAAGAAACATAAACAGGAACAGCAGATGCTGGGGGGGTGCCTGCAGTCACCACACTCGCAGCTTGTGAAACTAGAGAGGAGACAGGCGGGGCTGGAGTAGAAGCAGTCAAGTCCGTAGAAGGACCTGAAGAAGGAAAGGAATCAACAGGGGACTGAGACGACGGAACAACAGGATATATTTTCTGCGGGGCATAGGGAGGTGGGGGCGACATTCCAGCAGATCCTCCACAAAAGGATCCTCGTCCTCTCAAACTACATAAGACTTATTACATTGTAATCGAAACTTCCTATCCGCACACTCAATACCTTTCTCTGTTTGTTCCTTATCATAAGCTACAGCTTTCTGCACCACTGTCTGCATTGCCTTCTTCCTAGACTCCTTCTCGGCCCGTATATGCCTCTGCTTAGCTTCCGTCTGCCATACTTGCAAAGTATCAAACATCGACTGTCTACTTCTTCTAGCAAATAATTTGTCCTGTAAATAATTAAATTTTTGTTCGTCAAAGGTACCATCCAGTGGCCACTGAAGCTCAGTATTGTCCTTTGTATACTTATGCCATAACGTACGAAACATAATAGAGCCAATACCGTGCTTGACATACATCTCAAAACTCGGAGTGCCTTCTGGAGGCGCAGGCTGCCTTTCCTCGAGCCAATGCTCAGCAGAACAACAGCAGCACCCCAATCACCACACTTTACTCCAACAAGGCATCCTAGCATCAGACACATTCACGTATTCACTCAATCAACACGCACACACACGCAATAAAGACACACAGAAACAAAGAACCCTCAAAAACAGTCCTCAGACTGCACCAAGACAAGATAGGCTCTAGCCCCAGGTTTTTTTCAAGAATAAGCCAAATTCAACAAGTGGACTGGCAGAACGTTCAAAAACACTTAGTATCACAAGGGCCCACAGACCCACCAAGTAAATCAAGACGGCGCCGCTTTTACCAAAACAAATCAAGATAAACTCACCTGGTGCACCCAAGTCAAACAAGATTATTCTCCACTGCCGACTCTTCAGACCAAACGGTCAGATCCAAGGGTTTCGCCTTTTCAGGACCCCAGCCGAGATGACCACTAAACGAGGAGCCGCCCGATCAGACAGGCGGGGCAGCCGCGAGAACCAGGCTCTATCATATGGGACTCCCCGATCTGCCCATCCGACCGGACGCAACCCCGACCCCACAACCCGACTACGGGCGGGATGGGCCACCTGGTGGAGTCCCTGTTTGGGCGCCACCTGAAGGAAGTGACCCAATTAGGGCCACCCGGGTCACTCTCGATCTCCTCTAGCCTTCCACTAATGAAGAGTTGATGACGCAGTAGAGAATACAAACAAACTAGTTTATTCACATAATACACTGCAGTGGAGTCCAATCTGACCAGCCTCTTATGATGGCTGACGAGGACTGACTCTAGTAAGCATAAAGTTACATTATGTATGTTGTGGAGCCCACAAAGACCCGCCTAGTATGGAAAAACACTGGTAGCTGTCGTAATACAATGGGGGTACAGAACAGAAGTTTCAATTCCTCAGCCTGGTACGAGCTATCTACTGTTCAAGGTTGTCTGGCTTATCCTCCCCACTAGACAGGTGGGAAAAGGCCTCAATGTAACAGAAAAGGCCTGCGCTAATGAGCAAGTTTCAACATTAGAGAAACGAAACTTACCAAGGACCATTTCTCTTAAATGAGCAAGTAACAGTTTTGATTATAATACAAAATGGCGTCTTTGAGAACTAAAATGGTGGCACAGTTGTCAACCTAACAAACGCAACATCTGCATTTACTAATTGCGTATACATACAGTATGCATATAGAATAATTTAGCTATATAATGCTAACATAATATTGGGAAAAATACGAGTAATATGGCAATCTTATGTTTCAATGCCCACTGAATTGGTGGTGGTTTTGGCGGTGGTGGTATTGGTGGTGATGGTGGTGCTGGTATTGGTATTGATGGTGGTATTGGTACTGGTGGTGGTGGTAGTATTGGTGGGGGTGGTGGTTTTGGTGGTGGTGGTATTGGTGGTGGTATTGGTATTGGTACTGGTGGTGGTGGTATTAATGGTGGGGGTGGTGCTGGTATTGGTATTGGTGGTGGTATTGGTGGTGGTTTTGGTGGTGGTATTGGTGGTGGTGGTATTGGTAGTTGTGGTGGTGGTATTGGTGGTGGTGGTGGTGATATTGGTGGTGGTGGTGGTATTGGTGGTGGTGTTGGTGGTGGTATTGGTGGTGGTGGTGGTATTGGTGGTGGTGGTATTGGTGGTGATGGTGGTGCTGGTATTGGTATTGATGGTGTGTTAGATTTGGGGGTCTCTAGTTGGCATAGGTAGGTACCTGTGACAAATAGGGACCCTTGCGTCTAGTCAGGGTAAGGGGCTACACTCCTAAAATAACCCCTGCTCACCCCCTTGGTAGCTTGGCACGAGCAGGCAGGCTTATCTCAGAGGCAGTGTGCAAAGCATTTGTGAACACATACAGTAATACAGTGACTACACTACAGATGGACACCACACAGGTTGTATTTATAAAAATAGTATTTTTATTTTTTATATAGACTTAACACAAGACCAAACGACAAAAATCCACAATACTGTACTCAAAAATAGACTTTAGAATGTTATAAAATAGCTCAGTTCTCTCAAGTTGTAGATGCAACACTTTACTCTCAATGTACCTTGAATGCGTAACGCAAAGAAAACAAAAGGGTCGCAGGGAAGGTGATGCGTCGGTTCCTTACACTCAGGGAGTGGATGCGCTGGTTCCTTACTGCTGCGCAGGGGAGTTGATGCTCGCTTCCTTACTGTGTGGGGAGGTGATGCGTCGGTTTCTTACTGCTCTCCAGTGCGATGCGACAAGATGGCACCTCGATGCGATACTCTTCTCCGGTGCGATGCGACAAAATGGCGTCTTGGTTGCGATGCGACAACGTTGGTGCGATGCGTGCACGCCCGACGGCCGTGCGGCGACTCGATGATCTTTGGAGCCGCGACAGGCCCTGCGGCGCGCTTCTCCGGTGATGCGACGATGTCCTCTGTGGTAGCGTCCCGCTTCTCCGGCGATGCGCCGCGCTTCGGCGATGCGATGATGACAGCGGCGTCTCGCTTCCTCTGCGAAGCGATGACAGCGGCTGTGGCGGCGACACGCTTCTTGACATTGCGTCGCGCTTCCAGCTCCCAGCGACACGCAGTCTCTCAGAAGGCCCAGCACAACAGCAGGCACTTCAATTCCCAGCAAGGGAATTCAGGGGGAGCTGGTTGGTGAAGTCTTGTGTCCCTGAGACTTCAGGCAGGAGGCAAGCTCTAGTTCAAGCCCTTGGAGATTCTTCTTCAAGTTGATAGAAAGCACACTCAGTCCTTTTCTCCTTTCTTTGGCAATGAAGCAACCACTGCAGGCCAACCCCCAAACAGACAGCACAGGGGTAGTCTCCTCCTTCAGCTTCCTGGTTCTTCTCCTCAGCAAAGGTTCGTCTTGATTCCCAGAAGTGATCTAAAGTTCTTGGGTCTGGGTCCCAATATTTATACTACTTTTCTCTTTGTTCTCTGAAGGCAGAGAGGCCTTTGCCTAGTCCAAAACCAGTTCTGGTCAGTCCTGGAGCACTTTGTTGACAAGACTCCTTCTTTCCTTTCACAGTGTAGGCCAGGGACATCAGACACACCACAGGAGGTGGAGCCAGCATTGTGGGAGGAAAGGCACAGCCCTATTCAGGTCCCAGGTGCAACTCCTCCCTCCTATCTGCATGCAGATCTCTACTCAGCCCTGTGCTGACTCACCCTGTCTCCTGGAAGCCCCCAGCCCCTGTCACTGAAACTCCAGACAAGGAATACACAACCTAGCAGAGGCAGGCTTGGATAGTTAGGCAAGAAAATACCCACTTTCTAAAAGTGGTATTTTCAAACACAGAATGTTAAAACCAACTTCACTAAAAGATGTATTTTATCATTCTGAGTTCAGGCATACTAAACTCGAATTTCTACCTGGTTCCCTGAGTCAGTTAGGATTATATGATGTAATAATCTAACTGCCCATTGTGGCCTATGGGGAACAGGTAGCCTTGCAATAGTGAAAAACGAAAATGGCTGTAATTCACTATTAGGACATGCCACACACACCAGGGCATGTCCTACCTTTACCTACAATGCACCCTGCCCTTGGGCCTACCTTAGGGGTGACTAATATGTATAAAAGGGAAGGTTTAGGGACTGGCAAGTGGGTACACTTGCCCAGTCAACATGGCAGTACCAGACTGCACACAGGCTCTGCAATGGCAGGCCTGAGACACACTTTACAAGCTGCTCCGGTGGGTGGCACAACCAGTGCTGCAAGCCCACCAGCAGCATTTGATTTACAAGCCCTGGGCACACGCAGTGCAGTGTACTAGGGTCTGACAGTAAGCCAAACAAGCCAATCATGGAGTCACTAATCCATACATCAAATTACCATAGGGAGCACTTGCACTGTGGCACTGGACAGCAGTGGCACAGTGCCCAAAAGCATCTAAAACCAGCAAAAACATAAGAGGCAACAGCAAAAAATGGAAGGGAGACCCACGCCAATGGTGCCAGGTCTAACACATGTCCCCTCCAGCTGAAATGTGGGGAGAACTACCCTACCTCCGGGGAGTTCTCATCACTAAGGCAGAAAAATCTGGACAGACCATCAGCATTGGCGTGTTCTGTACCAGGGCGGTGTTCCACCATGAAGTCCATCCCCTGTAGGGATATGGACCACCTCAACAGCTTTGGATTCTCACCCTCATCTGCATCAGCCATCTGAGGGGCCTGTGGTCTGTCTGAACCCGGAAGTGAGTCCCAAACAAGTATGGTCTCAACTTCTTCAGTGCCCAGACCACAGCAAATGCCTCACGCTCAATTGCACTTCACCTCTGTTCCCGTGGAAGTAACCTCCTACTGAGGAAGGCTACAGGTTGGTCTAGGCCCTCCTCATTAATCTGTGATAGAACAGCCCCACACCATGCTCTGAAGCGTCTGTTTGCACAATAAACTCTCTTGAGAAGTTGGGTGCCAGGAGCACGGGCGCCGTGCACATGGCAGTCTTCAGGGCATCAAAAGCTCTCTGACAGGTGTCAGTCCAAACCACTCTCCTGGGCTGCTTCCTGGAAGTCAGCTCTGTCAAGGGTGCAACAATGCTGCCATACCCCTTGACAAACCTCCTGTAATACCCGGTGAGTCCTAAAAAGGCTCTCACCTCTGTCTGGGTCTTGGGGGTTCCCAAGTCAGGATGGTCTCAATCTTGGGCTGTAGGGGCGCCACCTGGCCGCTCCCAACCTGGTGTCCCAAGTACACCACGGAACCCTGCCCGATCTGGCACTTACTCGCCTTGATCGTGAGGCCTGCCCTCCGCAGCGCCATCAACACTTCCCAGAGGTGGCGCAGATGTTCTTCCCAACTGGCGCTGAACACTGCAATGTCATCCAGGTAGGCGGCACTGAACTCTTCCAGTCTAGCCAACACCTGGTTGACCAACCTCTGAAAGGTGGCAGGGGCATTCTTCATCCCAAAGGGCATAACCCGGAATTGGTAGTGCCCATCTGGTGTGGAGAATGCTGACCTCTCTCTTGCCCCATCAGTCAAGGCGATCTGCCAGTACCCAGACGTTAAGTCAAACGTGCTGAGGTACCGGGCAGCCCCTAACCGATCAATGAGCCCATCAGCTCTGGGGATGGGGTGCGCGTCAGTCCTGGTGACTGAATTGAGCCCTCGGTAGTCCACACAGAACTGCAGTTCTGGTGAGACACCCGGTGCGGCAGCCTTTGGGACCAAGACCACTGGGCTGGCCCAAGGACTGTTAGAGGACTCAATCACCCCCAATGCAAGCATCTTGGAGACCTCCTCCTTGATGCAAGCTCTCACCCTGTCAGTCACCCTGTAAGTTTTGTGCTTGACAGGAGGACTGTCCCCAGTGTCTACATCATGGACGCACTGATCAGTGACACTGGGAATCAGGGAGAACAGGTCAGAAAACTGTCCCAGCAACTGGTGACAGTCATTCTGCTGCTCAGGGGTCAGGGTGGAAGAGAGGTTCACTCCATCCACTGACCCATCTTGCTCTGTTGCAGACAGGAGGTCAGGAAGAGGCTCAGTCTCCTCCTCCATTCCAGCATCTGTTGCTAGGAGCATGCCCACTTCGGACCTCTCTAAGTGGGGCTTCAGGCGGTTGACGTGCAGGACCCGCAAGGAGTTCCTGGGAGACCGCAAGTCCACCAAGTAGGTAACCGGACTTTTGCGCTCCACCACCTCAAATGGTCCGGTCCACTTATCCTGGAGCGCACAGGGCTCCACTGGGGCCATGACCCACACTTTCTGACCAGGCTGAAGCTCAACCAGAGTGGCATTCTGGTCGTACCACCGCTTCATCTCCTCCTGGCTGGCTTCCAGATTCGCCTCAGTGAGTTTTCTGAATCGCCTAGTTTGGTTCCTGAAGGCCAGCATGTAGCTATATACATCCTGGGGAGGTTTCCTGGGAGATTGCTCCCAGCCTTCCTTGACCAAACTCAAAGGTCCTCTCACGGGGTGTCCATAGAGAAGCTCAAAGGGACTGAACCCTAGAGATTTCTGTGGCACTTCACGGTATGCAAAGAGAAGGCATGGTAAGAGGACGTCCCACTTACGCCTCATGGGTTCCTCAAGACCCATAATCATGCCTTTGAGGGTACAGTTGAATCTCTCAACCAGCCCATTACCTTGGGGGTGGTAAGGAGTGGTGAACTTGTAGGTTACACCACACTCCTGCCACAGGGACTTCATATACTTAGAAATGAAGTTGGTACCTCGGTCTGACACCACCTCTCTGGGAAACCCCATGCGGGAGAAAATCCCCATCAGTGCACGTCCCACCACGGGGGCGTCACTGTCCTGAGAGGGATGGCTTCCGGGTACCGGGTGGCATGGTCCACCAAGACCAGGATGAACCTGTTGCCCATGGCTGTCTTGGGATCCAGAGGCCCCACAATGTCAATGCCCACCCTTTCAAAGGGGGTGCTGACCACAGGGAATGGCTGGAGAGGAGCCTTGTGCTTCCTCCCACTCTTTTCACTTGCCTGGCAAGTCTGACAGGTCCTGAAATGAGTGTCTGAACTCTTGCGCATTTGGGGCCAATAAAAATGGGTGACAAGCCTTTCAAAGGTCTTGTCCTGCCCCAAATGTCCTGCTAAAGGCACATCATGAGCCAGCCCCAGTAGGAAGGCTCTGAAGCGCTGGGGTACCACCAGCACACGGGCTGACCCAGGCTCAGCAACCTTAGGCTCACTATACAGGAGACCATTCTCCCAGTAGATCCAATGTGATCCAGACTGATCACCTGCTGCCTGGTTTGCAGCCTGCTGCCGCAAACCCACAAGAGAAGGGCACTTGTTCTGCTCCTCACAGAACTCTTTCCCTGGAGGGACCTCCTTCCTGCTGCCAATGGGTCAGCTCAGGCAGGTCTCCCAGTTCAGCAATCTCTTCCCCGGTAGGCTCCAGGGCATCCCCCTCAGGGTCCGCCTCCTCCTGGGCCGTGGGAATCTCAGGGGCTGGTTTCCCGTGCCCCCTACCTCTTCTCTTTAAGGCAGGCACCTGGGCCATTTTCTCAGGCTCTAGGTCCTCTTGAACACCCTTACTGGCTGCCATAGACCGAGTGGTCACACAGGCCCACTCAGGCAAACCCAACATCTCTAAATGAGCTCTTCGCTCCACCTTAGCCCAAGGGGAGCTCTCCAAATTGTTACCTAACAGACATTCAACAGGCATGGCTGGCCTCACAGCTACTTGAAGAGTCCCTGAGACCCCCACTCAAAGGGAACCTGTGCCACCTTGCAGTGGCTCTCTGTGTTGTCAGCGGCAACAACTGGGTAAAATGCATTGGGGACTACCTGCTCTTCAGACACCAGCCGACAACTGACAGCTGTCACACTGGCTCCGGTGTCTCAAAGAGCTTCCACCCTCTTGCCATTGATGGTCACCCACTGCCTGTATTTTTAGTGTTATCAGGCAGCTGGGTCCTGGGGACCACCTCACAGTCTCCTAAAGAGACAAGGGACATCTCTGCGGGACCCCACCCACCCTGGGCACCCATCTCCTCCCCCAGGGCTACACTAGCCAACTGCCGGGGTGGTGCACCAGTGGGTGCTGTCTTCCCATACAAGGGACATCTAGCATCATAAGAACAGTGGCCTACTAGACCACACTTAAAACAGGTCTTGGGCTCCTTGTGAACAGGCTTATCTGTCGGGGCCACTGCCTTCTTCTCAGGGGAGGCTGGGAACCCTTCCCTTGGTTCCCTTGGGGATTACTTTGGGGCCCTTTCTGGAACTCCCTCTGTTTACCCTTGTCCCCCCACTCTTCTGCTGGGGACCCTGCCCACCTTTGGCGAAGTCTCCCACATGACCCTTCTGGACCCCGTGCTCACCCAGCGGTCCGCCTCCTCAGCAAGCTTCCTAGGGTTAGTCAGCTTGCTATCAATAAGATGCTGGCGTAGCTCTGGAAAACAGTTATTTGACAAGTGCTCCCATGCAAGCAAATCATAGAGCGCCTCAAAATTATCCACTTTGCTACCCTTCACCCAACCATCCAATGCTCTGCAAAAGAAAGACACATATTCCACCCAAGTGGTAGACTCCAGTTTTCTGCAATTTCTAAACCTTTGTCTATATAGCTCTGGGGTCAAACCAAATCTGGACATTAGGGCTCCCTTCATGTGGGTATAGGACATCTGCTCCTCTGTAGGTAAATCCAACAAAGTGTCCCTCCCATCACTAACAAAGCGGCCCCACAACCCCGTTCCCCAATCCTTCTCAGGGACCCGGTACGCCAACATTGCAGCTTCATAAGCCCTAAACCACTGACCAATATCCTCATTCTTGTGGAAATCTTTAGCTACATCTTTGGGAATGTAGGTTCTTGCTTCTACATGCACTGGCGGTGTGCTGCCACCAGAGGGAGGAACCTCTAACTTCTTGGCCTTGAGTTCCAATTCCCTCAATCCTCTCTCATGCTCAAAATGCATCCTCTTTCCTCTAAGGCTAACTTCTTCATTTCTAACTCCATCCCAAGCTCTATTTTCCTGCTCTCTATGTCTTTCTGACCATCCATTTTGAGCCTAGCTAGCTCCAATTTATGCATCCTCTCCCTTGCTCTGTCCTCCAGCTCTCCTGGGGACAACCCTTTGGAAGAAACACTGCTACCC
Source organism: Calotriton arnoldi (assembly GCA_963921515.1). NCBI lineage: Eukaryota > Metazoa > Chordata > Amphibia > Caudata > Salamandridae > Calotriton > Calotriton arnoldi. The sequence continues at coordinate 4,212,293 of CAWUFW010000238.1, read as the reverse complement.
GCCCCTGAAGGTACTTTCCCTCCAGTTGGGCCCACTGGCCCCTCAAGTTGCTCATTTAAATCCTCTGCCTCCATTACTGGCTCCTCAGGATGCTCACTGGCATTCCTAGATTCTACCCAGGCCCTCAGCGCCTTCTGGCATTCCTCTTTCCTGGTGAGGCCTTTCACAGAGATTTTAAATTTCTTGCACAAAGCTTTGAGATAAGGCACAGTGTAGGTATCAATTCTCTCTTCTTCCAAAACAATGTCTACAGATACTATGGATGCTGACTTGCTCATGGTAGCAAAAAGACTGGCAGTTCTCAAGAATCAAAAATAGAAAAGAAGTTCCAAGGAAAAATTCTCAAAAAGTATGTGGTCGCGTTATGGTCTTCACTCACTAGTAGTGTACACCAATCACTGTATATGAATCACAAATGCAAGTCCAAATACCCACCGCTGACCACCAATGTTAGATTTGGGGGTCTCTAGTTGGCATAGGTAGGTACCTGTGACAAATAGGGACCCTTGCGTCTAGTCAGGGTAAGGGGCTACACTCCTAAAATAACCCCTGCTCACTCCCTTGGTAGCTTGGCACGAGCAGGCAGGCTTATCTCAGAGGCAGTGTGTAAAGCATTTGTGAACACATACAGTAATACAGTGACTACACTACAGATGGACACCACACAGGTTGTATTTATAAAAATAGTATTTTTATATAGACTTAACACAAGACCAAACGACAAAAATCAACAATACTGTACTCAAAAATAGACTTTAGAATGTTATAAAACAGCTCAGTTCTCTCAAGTTGTAGATGCGACACTTTACTCTCAATGTACCTTGAATGCGTAACACAAAGAAAACAAAAGGGTCGCAGGGAAGGCGATGCGTCGGTTCCTTACACTCAGGGGAGTGGATGTGTCGGTTCCTTACTGCTGCGCAGGGGAGTTGATGCTCACTTCCTTACTGTGTGGGGAGGTGATGCGTCGGTTTCTTACTGCTCTCCGGTGCGATGCGACAAGATGGCACCTTGATGCGATACTCTTCTCCGGTGCGATGCGACAAAATGGTGTCTTGGTTGCGATGCGACAACGTTGGTGCGATGCGTGCACGCCCGACGGCCGTGCGGCGACTCGATGATCTTTGGAGCCACGACAGGCCCTGCAGCGCACTTCTCCGGTGATGCGACGATGTCCTCTGTGGCAGCGTCCCGCTTCTCCGGCGATGCGCCGCGCTTCGGCGATGCGATGATGACAGCGGCAGCGGTGTCTCGCTTCCTCTGCGATGCGATGACAGCGGCTGCGGCGGCGACACGCTTCTCGTAGTTGCGTCGCGCTTCCAGCTCCCAGCGACACGCAGTCTCTCAGAAGGCCCAGCACAACAGCAGGCACTTCAATTCCCAGCAAGGGAATTCAGGGGGGAGCTGGTTGGTGAAGTCTTGTGTCCCTGAGACTTCAGGCAGGAGGCAAGCTCTAGTTCAAGCCCTTGGAGATTCTTCTTCAAGTTGATAGAAAGCACACTCATTCCTTTTCTCCTTTCTTTGGCAATGAAGCAACCACTGCAGGCCAACCCCCAAACACACAGCACAGGGGTAGTCTCCTCCTTCAGCTTCCTGGTTCTTCTCCTCAGCAAAGGTTCGTCTTGATTCCCAGAAGTGATCTAAAGTTCTTGGGTCTGGGTCCCAATATTTGTACTACTTTTCTCTTTGTTCTCTGAAGGCAGAGAGGCCTTTGCCTAGTCCAAAACCAGTTCTGGTCAGTCCTGGAGCACTTTGTTGACAAGACTCCTTCTTTCCTTTCACAGTGTAGGCCAGGGACATCAGACACACCACAGGAGGTGGAGCCAGCACTGTGGAGGAAAGGCACAGCCCTATTCAGGTCCCAGGTGCAACTCCTCCCTCCTATCTGCATGCAGATCTCTCTACTCAGCCCTGTGCTGACTCACCCTGTCTCCTGGAAGCCCCCAACCCCTGTCACTCAAACTCCAGACAAGGAATACACAACCTAGCAGAGGCAGGCTTGGATAGTTAGGCAAGAAAATACCCACTTTCTAAAAGTGGTATTTTCAAACACAGAATGTTAAAACCAACTTCACTAAAAGATGTATTTTATCATTCTGAGTTCAGGCATACTAAACTCGAATTTCTACTTGGTTCCCTGAGTCAGTTAGGATTATAAGATGTAATAATCTAACTGCCCATTCTGGCCTATGGGGAACAGGTAGCCTTGCAATAGTGAAAACGAAAATGGCTGTAATTCACTATTAGGACATGCCACACACACCAGGGCATGTCCTACCTTTTACCTACAATGCACCCTGCCCTTGGGCCTACCTTAGGGGTGACTAATATATATAAAAGGGAAGGTTTAGGGACTGGCAAGTGGGTACACTTGCCCAGTCAACATGGCAGTACCAGACTGCACACAGGCTCTGCAATGGCAGGCCTGAGACACACTTTACAAGCTGCTCCGGTGGGTGGCACAACCAGTGCTGCAAGCCCACCAGCAGCATTTGATTTACAAGCCCTGGGCACACGCAGTGCACTGTACTAGGGTCTGACAGTAAGCCAAACAAGCCAATCATGGAGTCACTAATCCATACATCAATTTACCATAGGGAGCACTTGCACTGTGGCACTGAACAGCAGTGGCACAGTGCCCAAAAGCATCTAAAACCAGCAAAAACATAAGAGGCAACAGCAAAAAATGGAAGGGAGACCCACGCCAATGGTGCCAGGTCTAACATGGTGCTATTGGTACTGGTGGTTGTGGTAGTATTGGTGGCATTGGTGGTGGTATTAGTGGAGGTATTGGTGGTGGTGGTATTGGCAGTGATGGTGGTGCTGGTATTGATGGTGGTATTGGTATTGGTACTGGTGGTGGTGGTAGTATTAGTGGTATTGGTGGGGGGTGGTGGTGGCATTGGTGGTATTGGTGTTGGTGGTATTGGTGGTGGTGGTATTGGTAGTGGTCGTGGTATTGGCACTGGTGGTGGTGGTACTGGTATTGGTGGTGGTGGTATTGGTGGTGGCGGTATTGGTGGTGGTGGTATTGGTGGTGGTGATTTTGGTTGTGGGGTATTGGTGGTAGTGGTGGTATTGGTGGTAGTGGTGGTATTGGTGGTGGTGGTGGTATTGGTGGTGGTGGTATTGGTGGTGGTATTGGTATTGCTTCTGGTGGGGTGGTATTGGTGGTGGTATTGGTTTTGTGGTATTGGTGGTGGTAGTGGTGCTGGTATTGGTGGTGGTATTGGTATTGGTACTGGTGGTGGTGGTAGTATTGGTGGTGGTATTGGTGGTGGTGGTATTGATGGTGGTATTGGTGGTGGTGGTGGTGGTATTGGTGGTTTTGGTGGTATTAGTGTTATTGGTGGTGGTGGTTTTGGTGGTGGTGGTATTTGTGCTGGTGTTTGTGGTAGCATTGGTGGTGGTGGTATTAGTGATGGTATTGGTGGTGGTATTGGTGGAGGTATTGGTGGTGATGGTGGTGTTGGTGGTGATGGTGGTATTGGTGGTGGCATTGGCGGTGGTGGTATTGGTGGTGGTGGTATTGGTTTTGGTATTGGTGGTGGTGGTATTGGTATTGTTGGTGGTGGTACTGGTGGTGGTGGCATTGGTGGTGGTGGTATTAGTATTGGTGGTGGTATTGGTATTCGTGGTGGTGGTATTGGTGGTGGTGGTAGTATTGGTGGAGGTATTTGTATTGGTGGTGGTGGTATTGGTGGTGGCATTGGTGGTGGTGTTATTGGTGGTGGTGGTTTTGCTTGAGGGGTATTGGTGGTAGTGGTGGTATTGGTGGTGGTGGTAGTATTGGTGGTGGTGGTATTGATGGTGGTGGTAATGGTGGTGGTGTTGGTGGTGGTGGTATTGGTGGTGGTGCTGGTATTGGTGGTGGTATTGGTATTGGCACTGGTGGTGGTGGTAGTATTGGTGGTGGTGGTATTAGTGGAGGTATTGGTGGTGGTATTGGTGGTGGTATTGGTGGTGGTATTGGTGGTGGTGGTATTGGTGGTGATGGTGGTGCTGGTATTGGTATTGATGGTGGTATTGGTACTGGTGGTGGTGGTAGTATTGATGGTGGTGGTGGTGGTATTGGTGGTGGTTGTATTGGTGGTGGTATTGGTGGTGGTATTGGTACTGGTGGTGGTGGTATTGGTGGTGGTGGTGCTGGTATTGGTGGTGGTATTGGTATTGGCACTGGTGGTGGTGGTAGTATTGGTGGTATTGGTGGTGGTAGTGGTATTAGTGGAGGTATTGGTGGTGGTATTGGTGGTGTGTTATTGGCGGTGGTGGTATTGGTGGTATTGGTAGTGGTGTTGCTGGTGGTATTGGTGGTGGTGGTGGTATTGGTGGTGGTTTTGGTGGTGATGGTGGTGCTGATATTGGTATTGAAGGTGGTATTGGTACTGGTGGTGGTAGTATTGGTGGTATTGGTGGTGGTGGTGGTATTAGTGGAGGTATTGGTGGTGGTGGTATTGGTGGTGATGGTGGTGCTGGGTATTGGTATTGATGGTGGTATTGGTATTAGTACTGGTGGTGGTGTTAGTATTGGTGGTGGTGGTGGTACTGGTGGTGGTGGTATTGGTGGTGGGGGTATTGGTGGTGGGGGTATTGGTGGTGGTATTGGTACTGGTGGTGGTGGTATTGGTGGTGCTGGTATTGGTATTGGTGGTGGTATTGGTATTTGCGCTGGTGGTGGTGGTAGTATTGGTGGTTGTAGTGGTATTGGTGGTGGTATTCATGGTGGTGGTATTGGTGGTGGTATTGGTAGTGGTGGTATTGGTGGTGGTTTTGGTGGTGGAGGTAGTGGTATTAGTGGTGGTGGTACTGGTGGTGGTGGTATTGGTGGTGGTGGTGGTATTGGTGGTGGCATTGGTGGTGGTATTGGTGGTGGTGGTGTTGGTGGTGGTGGTGGTAGTAGTGGTACTGGTGGTGTTGGTATTGGTGGTGGTGGTGGTATTAGTGGTGTTGGTGGTGGTATTGGTGGTGGTATTGGTGGTGGTGGCATTGGTGGTGGTGGTGGTATTGGTGGTGGTGGTGGTATTGGTGGTGGTAGTGGTGGTGGATTTGGTGGTGGTAGTATTGGTGGTGGGGCTATTGGTGGTGGTGGTTGTGAGAAATTGGCCTGGTATATGCTGTCCACTAATTAAAGTGGGCACCTTGCACCAGTCAAAACGACCCTTATTGATGATTAGGTTAAAGACAACCTTTATCGAAAGCTATCCTAGTGGTAGCTGTGGAGAGCAGCCTTCAGGCTAAGTCTTGAAGGAATGTAAAGCAGCTTGTTTTACCAGAATATAACCTCTTGAATGACCAAATGAAAGGAGAACCACACAAGGTATATATTAAAATATATGTATTTATTACTAAACACTCTCTACTAACCTCTTTATGAGATTAGAGAACAAGCCACACAATTACACAGTACTAGAACGACAGTAAATAGCACAATACACAGTGGGCTCCAGGGGGAGACCAAACCATATACTAAGAAAGTGGTATAAGAACCACAACTTGACTAGACACAGTGCCTAGAGCACGTAGAATCGCTGGGACCCCAAGGAACCACCCAAGGTAGTGACACAGGGGACCCACGGAGGACGGGTGCAGTGTGGGAACACAGACGCGAGCTCCGTACAACTCTATGGGAAAGTCGCGGTTGGAATTTTAGAGTTTAGGGACACTTCGGAGAGGACTTCAAGCAAACCCAGCTAAACTTAGAAGGTTCAAAGGCCAGCACCCTTGTGAGTACCAAGGTACCCGTGTTACCTAGCCCAGGGAAGCCGGGTGCATAGGAGTCAATTGGTGTCGGAAACCCTCGTCGTTTTCTATGGCGTGTTGCGAAGAAGAGCTGCTGCCGTGGAGAAGAAAAGTGTCCGGTGTGATCCAAGCCTGGATCGAAGATGTGAAGAACCTGAAAGCAGAGGGGACAAAGTCTGGCTCACTTCACGTGACCAGGAGCGGAGCAATCAAATGCCCACCGATGTCGGGTGCTTCAGGTGCAAAGAGGTGAAGCTTGACTCTGCAGCACCGGGGACCAGGAGATGTCAACAATGACCAGATTCTGCAGGTGAGCTGTCCCACAAAGGATGTCGATTGCTGAGGGGTCAGTTTCCGGATTGGAGACCAACAAGCCGTGGCAACTGCAACCCATGCGTTCAGAGTAATGATGCTTCTGTGCGGACCAGCAAGGGCCTGGGGACACCCCAAGCGATGGAGAGTCAGGGCATGTCTGGAGCAACCAGAGAAGCCCATTAAAAGTTAGAGTTGCCTTCTTAGGGACCCACAGGTCAACGGACCAGGGATCGCAAAGGGACCTCGAGAGGAATCACAAAACGGCGGCCCACGGAACACTCGTTAAGTGTAAGCCAGCAATCTTTGGAGTGATCACTGCTCGGGGTCAGGGCTACAAGTAACCCAAACCTCAGCCTCAGGGGTTGCCGGAAAGCTGATGCTTCTGCAAATAGACGCGGTGTCCAGGGGTTTGGGTTGCATGGTCACCACGAGGGATACGGGCCTCAGATTGCTGTGGGCACAGATCGACCTCAGAGACCTCGGGAACCCACCTCCTGTGTTGCAATATTCTTCGGAGTCCTCAGGAGCTTCAGAGATGCAAACCGGTCAGATGCATTAAAGGTGCCTGCCTTGCAGGGGAGTAACTCCTTTACTCCAAGGGAGATTCTTCAGTCATTCAGCGTAGTGTAGATCGTCGAAGTACTTTTTTTTATGTAGCAGAGTTTAGTCCAGGTGTAATCTAAAGTCCTGTAGCCAGGGGTTCCTACTTTATACCCAAGGAAGGGGTGGGAAAAACTCTGGGGACCCACCTATGGGAGGGTCAGGACAGAGGGGTGGCTACACCCATGTCCTTTGTCCAGTTTTGCAACAGAGCAGGGGCTGAGTGCCCCTGCAACCGGTTTGACCTGGACTATGCACAGGGACACAAAATGTGCCCCCAGTGCAGACATCAAAGCACTCTTGGAGTGCACCCACCCAGCCCCAATACACTAAAGCCTGTCTGGGAGGTGGTCACACCTCCCTGTGACAGGAAACCTATTGTCAAGTCTTCCCCTGCAGGAGTTTCGTCCAGCAGCAGGAGGGCAGACTCGTGTCTGTGGCTGGCAGCATCCATTTTGTGATGCCAGGGCTCTGTGAAGCTGGTACCGGGTGTACCGGTGCTGTCATATTTCTCCCTCTAGGAGGGAGGAATCATACCTCCCACACCAGTTACTGGTGTGGAGGTATCATTCCAAGGTGTTTGACACCAAACACAACATAATTCCTTGCAGCCATTTTAAAGTTAGCATTTACCGCGAGGTTATAATGCACTTAAGAGTATATGGTTGGCTGCATCACAGACAACCCCGGAATAGTGGTTCCGAAGGCTGCAGAGGGGCTCTGCTCATGCATGGGCACCCTCTCACATAAAACCCAGCACCCTGCCTTCAGGATTGATAAGGCCTGCCATAGGGGTGACTGATAGGCTTATATGTGCAGTGATCAGGATAGATATAGTGAACCTATATCTAAGTAAGGGGTGCATGCACCACCTTACACAGGCTGCAGTAGCAGACCTTTGGTGTCAGTTTGAATGGCCTCTCAGGGGTGGCATAATACATGCTGCAGCCCCTGGGAGGCCTCTGGGGTACCTATGCCCTGGGTACATAGTATACCATATACTAGGGACTTATAAGGGTACCCCAGAATCCAATCTGGAGTGTACCTAAAGTACATGCAATCAATTTAAAGGGGAAAGCAGATAGGCTGGGGTCCTGAATAGTAGGATCCCAGCCAAACTAAGTCGAAAACCAGCAAAACACCAGGAAAAAGTGGGGGCAACCATGCAGTCAGATTCCACCTTCCTACATAACCACCCCCAAACGAAAGGAGATAAGGCTAACCTTGCCCAGTTGAGCCTTTATTGACTAAGTGGCCATATAAGGAAGAACCTGCACTAGCATGGTTACCCCCTGTCTTATGGTCCACTAAGCAATTCCTAACCCCAAGGGTATTGGATGATCTCCACCATTTGGAATTACTACCTGTAGTGTGTTTTGGCAAAGTAAAAGGCTGGTGGGGTGTCTGAGTGGAGAAGTGAGGCCCTAATAAAGTTGGTCTCAGCTTCCTCAGACCACTGGTCACCATGGAGGCCTTTCTTTCCAGGACTGAGTTGTATCTGGCCCTAAGGGTCAACCTCTGGCAGCCTACAGCTGGGGGTTGGGTCCCTTTGGTTGGAACAATGGAGGGACATGGTAGGTTTGGAACCCCTTGGTCCCAGGTTTGCCTTTGCCCAACAGAGTCCATCTGGGGGAGGTCCCTACACAATGGTAAGAGGGATCCCTCAGTGTGCTGAGGAATTTTCACCTGGCTAGGGCTACTAGACTGGGTGCCCCTAATGTGTGGACAGGGAGCCCTTAGGGGCCCAGTGACCTCCCTGACCTCTGCAGCCCTGGGCTGACAGAGGGAGGGTAGAGAGGGGCAGGTTACCTGCTCCAGACTGGGTACCACCTTGGAAGGGTCCCCTGCCATCAGGGGTGTTGCCAGGCCAGGCCTGACCACCTCTGGGGCAGTTCCTTCACTAGGGGTAGGATCAGTTCCCTGAGGAAGCTGACCCTTACCTATAGTCTGGGGGGAAGAAATCTTTTCTTCAACCCTTCTGCTCTCTTTGGGAGTAGAGTGGGCCATTCTTTCAGGCTCCACCTCTCCAAAATTTCCCTGGGATGGGGCTGCGGCCCTAACAGCCCCACCAACCTTCTCAGAGAGGCCCAACATTTTTAAATGGGCCTGGTATTCAACTTCAGCCGAGGCTGAAACTTCTAGATCATTGCCCAACAGGCAATCTACAGGCAAGTTTGGGGACACTGCCACTCTCTTTGGGCCAGTGAACCCTCCCCAGCTGAGATTGACTATGGCCATGGAATGATCTGTTCTGATACCATCAATGTTGGTCACCTGGTACTTGAACTCAGGTAAAAGCTGTTGAGGGGGGACTAGTTTCCCTGTCACCATGGTGACACTAGCCCCTGTGTCCCTGAGTGCCACAGCTCTCTGACAATTTATTAAGGGCTCCTGTCTGTACTTGCCCAAAGTATTGGGACTCATAGTAAAAGTGGCAAATCCCATGCCACCATCACAGACTAAGGAGGCCTGGGAGGAGGACCTTGATAAGCTGGGGTCCCCCTCAGTTCCCCATGAGAATGAACCTACCTTTTTGGGTGCATTACTACCACCTGGGGGATTACTACTTGTAGTACCAGGAGGAGTGGTAGTATTACTTGGAGGAACATTTTCTTTATTGCTGACCTTAGTGCAAATGGGGTCATTTTTCCAGTGGCCAGGCTTCTTACATATATGGCAATAAGGTTTCTTTTCAGGGGAGGAAGGAGTTTGGGACCCACCCCCAGAAGAGGAATTTTGGGGCCCTGTAGTGGATTTATCTTTTGATTTATCCCCACCTTTCTCTTAGTTTTTGGAAGAATCTTTCTTCTGGTCACCACCCTGATTCTTTGGCTTTACTCTGGTTCTGACCCATTTGTCTGCCTTCTTTCCCAATTCTTGGGGAGAGGTCAGATCAGAGTCCACCAGGTACTGGTGTAAAAGCTGGTTTTGACAATTATTAAGGATCTGCTCCCTCATAATCAAATTGTACAATCCTAAAAAGTCATGCACCTTGCTGCCATGTATCCAACCTTCCAGAGCCTTAGTAGCACAATCTACAAAGTCAACCCAGTCCTGAGTCTGTGCCTTTTGGGTGTCTCTGAACTTTAACCTGTATTGTTCAGTGGTTAGGCCAAACCCATCAATCAGTGCACTCTTCAGGACTTTGTAATTATCAGCATCCTCTTCTCTAACAGTGAGGAGCTTGTCTCTACCTTTGTCTGCAAAGGAGAGCCACACGATTGCTGCCCACTGCTCCTGGGGGACCCTCTGTACCTTACAGGCCCTCTCCAGTGCAGTTATCCATTTGTGGATGTCATCCCCACTCTGGTAGGGAGGGACAATCTTGTTCAGGTTCCTATGGTGATGAGAATCTTCTCTATTCCTAGGGACACTGTTGCTGCCACCATGGGGCTCTAGCCCCAACTTCTGAGAAGCTCTCTGAAGCTCCAGGGATTCCCTGTCTAAGGCCAATTGCTCTCTCTTGATCCTGAGCTTAGCTCTCTCAAACTCAAGCAGTTGGCACTTCTTCTCATAAGAGGACTCCCTTTTATGAGAAGAAGTCCTATGAGAAACAGAGCTCCCTACAGATGTACCAGAACGATTAGATTCCAGAGAAGGAGATCTAGATCTTCTTGGTAAAATGTTAACCCTTCCAGGTGGGGTAAAGAGAGTCCCACTGGGGTCTCCTTCCTCACCTTCAGGAAGAATTGGATTTTCCAGGTTAGAATCATTTTGATACTCTTGGCCAGCATCAGAGTCCTGATCATTGAGGTTTTCACTCCCTGGCCTTTCCTCTTCTGCTGTCCCACCCCCTTTGCCTGCCTCATCAGATCCTGGGGTCTTTCTGAGGTCATCTAAAAGCAAAGTCACTATGAGCTTTTGGGTGTTTGGGTTTTTCCCTGTCTTCAGTTTCCTTGATGCACACATGTTTCTCAATTCTTGGAATGTGAGAGTGTTATACTTAGTTGGCAAGGAGTCACTGACTTCAGGCCTTGAAGACATTCAAGTGTGGTGTGGTGTATGCACCTACCTACTCTAGTGGGAACTACTAAAATCTCTTGAGTTGGAGAAAGGGTGTGCTAGGCCCTTGACACCCAACTCTAAGTTCAGTAGAACTTACTTTATTCTAGACTTGATTTATATGTACCTAAGTACCTTTAGTGGTTTTCAGTTAGTCACTCAAAGAGATTATCTGGTAAAACAATAGCAAGCTTGAATCCCAACCGCTGCACACTAATGTGAGAAGTTGGGCTGGTATATGCTGTCCACTAATTAAAGTGGGCACCTAGCACCAGTCCAAACGACCCTTATTGATGATTAGGTTAAAGACAACCTTTATAGAAAGCTATCCTAGTGGTAGCTGTGGAGAGAAGCCTTCAGGCTAAATCTTGAAGGAATGTAAAGCAGCTTGTTTTACCAGTATATAACCTCTTGAATGACCAAATGAAAGGAGAACCACACAAGGTATATATAAAATATATGTATTTATTACTAAACACTCTCTACTAACCTCTTTATGAGATTAGAGAACAAGGCACACAATTACACAGTACTAGAACGACAGTCAATAGCACAATACACAGTGGGCTCCAGGGGGAGACCAAACCATATACTAAGAAAGTGGTATAAGAACCACGACATGACTAGACACAGTGCCTAGAGCACGTAGAATCACTGGGACCCCAAGGAACCACCCAAGGTAGTGACACAGGGGACCCACGGAGGACGGGTGCAGTGTGGGAACACAGACGCGAGCTCCGTACAACTCTATGGGAAAGTCGCGGTTGGAATTTTAGAGTTTAGGGACACTTCGGAGAGGACTTCAAGCAAACCCAGCTAAACTTAGAAGGTTCAAAGGCCAGCACCCTTGTGAGTACCGAGGTACCCGTGTTACCTAGCCCAGGGAAGCCGGGTGCATAGGGGTCAATTGGTGTCGGAAACCCTCTTCGTTTTCTATGGCGTTTTGCGAAGAAGAGCTGCTGCCGTGAAGAAGAAAAGTGTCCGGTGTGATCCAAGCCTGGATCGAAGATGTGAAGAACCTGAAAGCAGAGGGGACAAAGTCTGGGTCACTTCACGTGACCAGGAGCGGAGCAATCAAATGCGCACCGATGTCGGGTGCTTCAGGTGCGAAGAGGTGAAGCTTGACTCTGCAGCCACGGGGACCAGGAGACGTCGACTACAACCAGATTCCGCAGGCGAGCTGTCCCACGAAGGATGTCGATTGCTGAGGGGTCAGTTTCCGGATTGGAGACCAACAAGCCTTGGCAACTGCAACCCACGGGTCAGAGTAATGATGCTTCTGTGACGACCAGCAAGGTCCTGGGGACTCCCCAAGCGATGGAGAGTCAGGGCACATCTGGAGCAACCAGGGAAGCCCATTGAAAGTTAGAGTTGCCTTCTTAGGGACCCTCAGGTCAACGGACCAGGGATCGCGAAGGGACCTCGAGAGGAATCACAAAATGGCGGCCCACGGAACACTCGTTGAGTGTAGGCCAGCAATCTTTTTTTTTTTTTTTTTAAGTTTCTTTAATTTTATTGATGTTATAAAGAAGCAGAGTACAGTATATGCAAGAGACAGTCAGCAATTTTACACAAGACCATAGCATATCAAATGATAGGTAGACCAGCGTTATTCAAATCTGTCCTTGCATTTTGGC